>OZ005742.1:49823221-50346999 GCA_963930735.1 Dioctria linearis | reverse complement strand
TATAGTTATACATACGTACCCTAATCTCGAAGTCCTCAAATCCACTTTGTGAATAGGTTTGCAGGTTTCGAGTTTGCCCTCTTTATTAGTTTTAGCTGTTGTAAATGGTAGCAGGAAAATTGCTAAAATTAGTTATGTTTTCTTTTTATCCTATGTGTTATACATACCGTGCGGAAAAGAGTGAAATTGTGGTTTCGGGGAGGGCCTTAAGGGCCATGTACAGATTGAACCATCCGTATGTGATGAAACGAAGGTTTTTCCTTCGTGATGCCATGATATTGACCTTAAAGGTTCTGAATACTGCCATCGAATTTCGGCAAACTTTCCTCGCATATCCCATAATACTATTTGACCTGTTTCAAAACCTATTAAAAGCTGGAATTTTTTGAATTTATTAAACAATTAAAATTAAAATTTATTTTCTTAGTGCCTCGGTGACTTACTCTATTGGCATCCAAGGGATTATCACATAATCCTACCACAGAACCAGGATGTGTTTTTCGAATTCTAAAAGAAAAGGAAATTTTATTTTATATTAGTATAGTGCAGGTGTTTTTTTATTTATTTTACATTTTAAGTATAACGAACATGTCCAGAAACCTCTTCACATAGGTAATTGATTAAAATGAAATTAAAATCGTGATAAAAAAGTTTATTAAATACGTAATACTAATACAGTAGACTCCTTATAACATGGGCTCATATCAAGGTATAGAATACAAGGTATTCCTATTACAAACCATGTTCTACCATTAGTTATGTAATATCGTGAAATGTATAGGAAAGTATGGTACAGAGAACACAATACTCGCTCTCCTCTATCTGTCTTTCCTATAAAAATGTATATACATTAGTCACAGAATTACAACACAGGCTATCAGCTGCAATGTGTTAAAATTTTAATGGGAATACTTTGTCTTCTATATACCTTCGGCACATATAACACGGATTCGTATATAGAGTTAAACGTCAAAATTACAAATTTGTTTTGGTTGTCCACAAGCTGCCGGTGAAATATTTATGTATGAGCAATTTTGTTATAAATTTCCCACTAAATTTATAAATAATATTATGGATTGTGATATTAGTAGTATGTATAGACGAAAAATTAATGAATGTTGTGATGGCTTGAATCCATATAAATTGGAAACAAAGCGGTGTAAAGATGCTTTGCCTTCAAATGTTGGGTAAGATATTATAATTAATAGTAATGTTGTTGATATTTTTATAATAATTGATTATTCAGGGGTTCGTTAATTGCTATTTTAATAGAAAAAAGTAGATCGATTGTATTTCTTTTGTTTTTTTATTAAAAAATAACTAATTTAAATCTTACATTTTTTCAGATATTTTGATGTGGCAAATTATTCGATAAACCGAGAAAGCAGCTATACAAAGCAGGCTTTTCGATCATATAGGTCTCTAATTAGTGTTTAAGATTTCTCGATAGTTTTCATTTCTCGAGAAAAGAAAAAAATAACTCTTATTTCTCAGAGATCTCGAGAATTCTCATATAATATGTAAAATAACATATACTCGTTTATATTCAATTTAAAATGTTATATAACAGTAAAATATGTATCACTCTTCAATACTGAATTCATATATTTTCTTTATTATTTCAATATATAGATGTAGATATAAAATGATTGCAAAGTATAATTGAATTCTTTTATTGTTCAGATTTGATATAATTTTTTAAAATCACAGCGCATCCAAAGTGGATTTCTTTTCTTCTTAACAAAATCCTTCGGAATAGTAAAATGACTAATTAATTATTAATTAATTAATTAATTACTAATTAATTATTGGACAAATCATCTCTAAGTGTGCAGTTCCAAATTTGTTTTTCTTGTACCCGGTGCTTGAAATATATTGAATTCTTGTTTAATAATTTTCAGCAACACCAGAGCTAACTTCTCTGTCATTGTCTGTTATAGATAAATTTATGTTGTTCTTCAAGAAATAGTTCTTCATTTCCATTGGTTAGAAATTCGTTAACTTCTGATTCGTCAGTATAAAACTGTTCAAAACTAACAAATTATCTATTTAGATTTCTTTTGCAATTGCGTTCATATAATTTTTCGAGAATAGTCTAAAAAATGTGTTCATACATATTTTTCTCCTCAAGTGAGACGTCGTAAAGATTTATGATGTTCTTGTTTATTCTGTTACTTATTTTATCTTTAATTGCAATAGAAAACTGCTAACATATGCTCATTGTTGACATTTTCTTTTTGATCATAATCTCCATAGTATGCCAATTTGTCTTACAATTCAAAAGTAATTACACTTCCTTTTATTTATATTCATAATTTTGAAAACGATATTTTTGACAGGGGAATTTATGAATATTTTTGGAATTTTCCGTAGGTATATAGTAAATATACGGAAAATTGTAAAAATATTCAAAAATTCTCCTGTAATAATTGTAATTCTATAAGATTTCGCATTTGCAACTCTCTTTTTCTCACTAATTCAAATTGAAAATTCAATTCATATTCTTGAAAGAATCTTCATCTTCACTATTACCATTATCTTCTTGAATTCGTTACTTTCTTTCTTCTTCTCAATGTACAAAGTTTTAAAAAGTTTCAAAATAGCTAAGTGCAAACCATGATTATAGCATAGTTGCTGATATGCAACACACAACTTTCCAATTCAACTTCCTCCATAACGGCAGCACCATCACTTATTACCTACAGTACAATATCTTTTACAATAGAAATACCAGTTCCATCTAATTTTTGTGTTATAGCAACTCTAACTAACGTTTTTTTCTGCAGAACACCTATCGACCCAAGATGTGACGAATCTTTAGACATTTTTTTATATATGATAACATCCATGTATCTTTTATTTATAATGGTAGTTAATACGTCAATAGATACACTAAAATTTTTTCTTCATCCTTTAGATTCATTATGGTCATCATCAGTTGCCTTATTTTTGTAGGATTACGTTGCAGATTGACTCTCTTTATGGATTTTAATAAACATGTATACCTTAAAATTATTTGATCAGTAGTACGGTCTTCACCTTTAAATCTCATTTTGGCTTATTGCCGTGAAGAGGAACTATTTGGCACGATAATTGATTCCTTCAATTTATAATCGTGTATACCTTCAAGCTGTATGAGAAGATAAAGTTTTGGTGAATGTTTACAATCTTATTGCAAACATTAAAAGCTGCCAAATTCTTATTTATACCACAAACAACATAGAACTAAATATGAAAATCTCCATATAAACCCGGATCACTTTTTCAAAAATCTTTAACTTTATATTCAACTAAAGAAAGCTATCAGTAAAAATGTTGTGAAGAATTTATGTGACATCATACAGCAGAGAGACAATGTATAGACCTTTCTATTTGCGGGCCATTAGGGGCAGCTTTCGAGCCGCTCCATTTGGGGGTTTTCATATCTAGATGTAAGTTGTCTCAGTTTATACTATTCATCTTAAAATGAGACTTTATTAACTTCTGAGAATTGTTTGAGAATTGTCGGTATACATTAAATCTTATTTAATTGCTACTACATGCCTGTACTGAGCTCTGAAGACAGCGGCAACAGCTTCTAAAATTACCAGAATTTATATTCTAATGAAAAAGTAGACGACAAAAGTCGAGAGCTCACCGCACATTTCTTCCTGTTTTTGCTACTGTCGATTTTCGATTTAATTTGTTACGTATCCTATGATTTCTATACAGGGGACTATAAGGAAAAAAAAATCTCCGATACCTTGGTTGCGACTTGGGTGTTGGCGCCTTTCTCGAGAATAAACTATTTTCTCGAGAAATGAGGAAAACGAATTATACTATTTTCTCGAGAAGAAGCACTAGGTCTCTTGAAGCCTATAAATTTTACCAAAGCGGATGGATCCAGGAAATAAGCTGCAGGAAAATTACCAACTGATCCATTGCAATTGGAAAAGTATGTTAGAAATTTTAAGCTGTACTAGAAAATATTTTATAAAGGCTGAACGAAAAGCCTCTAATACCATGGGTGGTTGTCGACCAGCATGAATGAATTTTATTTATTCGTTATTTATATTGACGGATTTTTAGGTATTTTTTTTAGGAACACACCGATCGTTTTTGTTTTGAAGATAGATTTTCATTTCATTTCCTCGACGTTTCGGGTTAATAAATTAAAATAGACTTCAAAACAAACTTTAAACAAAAAACAATTTACATGCTACGAGGACAATCACTGTCAATTTTAATTTATTAACAATGTATTGTTACGTGCCACAAAGTGACACAAGCGACATCTGTTGGAAATGGAAACAACCTTAGGTTAGTGACATCCTAGTAAACTGGGTTTGGAGAATGGAATATTCAGGAAGGTTCTAGGATAATTCGTAGAGTATAAATACGGCGCTGCTTACATCCAGGAGGCGAGTATTATTTCAGACAGCGAAGTGAGAAGTGAACGAAGTAAACTATTTGGATTTTGATAATCAGAAGTACAGTACTAGCGATAAATAAAGAGTTGATTTGATAATTATTTGTGAATTTGTGAGAGTAAACAGTAAAGTTAAATAAAGAAAGAACTTTTGAATTATATCTGAAATATTGTGTTTTAAATAACGAACTAAGGCCACGTTCGTAACAGTATTTTATTTTATTTTTATTTTAATGTAATCAGTTGTTCTATTCTGTGTAATTGTTATTTATTATTACTTTTAAGAAAATCATTTATACGCGCAGACAAAAAGAGCTCCTGAAGAAGGGCCGCACCAGAAACGTCGAGCAAATGAAATAAAAATCTATCTTCAAAACAAAAACGATCGGTGTTTTCCTGAAAAAAATACCTAAAAATCCGTCATCTATATCAACCCGATCAAAAACGTAAAAAATCAGCTGTAAAATCAGCTGTAAACTCATCTGTTATTTATATTGTTGTATTTAACCATTGTGATAACACTCGACTGAAATATGTGATTAAAAATTTTAATAATAAAAGTGAAAATAATCTAGTTAAAGCTCTTCTTTCATTAAAACAATGCAAGCTAAGCAAATATTACATGGAACGTATTACGATAGGCTCTCTCATAAATTTCTTTTATGATAAATGAAACTATCACGAATTTTAAAACTTACTTAAAGCAAACACTCAAATCTAATTATATTTTTATTACAATCAAATTAGTGAACATACATATATCATTTATATATATATTATTACGATTTAGCTCCAATAATTAATATAACTTTCGGCTGGTAGCACTAAATGTCATTTGCGCTTCTCAAATTCGAGGAAATCATAGTTTTAGAGGCGATCGTTCTAATTTTCTAATTGTTTTTCGTTTGTTTGGTGTGACGCACATTAAACTTGGCTGAAAAACTTTTATATAATATGATTTATATTATTCAACTTAAATTTTAGGGAGAAAAGTTTTAAGAAAATAAATCCTTGCGAAATTAAATCCGATTTCGGTAAAGTACACAGTAAGACGAGCACCCTTAAAAGAATTTCAGCTTTACCATGTATATTCTCACGTATATTATTTTTTTAGTAGTTAACCGTTTAATAATTTCTGTAGAGCAGTGTTGGGCAAAATGTAATCTGATTAATGATTAACAATTACAATTAACCATGTAATCTGTAATCAGATTACTTTGTAACAGATTACTAATGCAATCAATTTCCATAATTACATAATGTAATCGATTAACGTGTAATGGATCACAAGTTAATCTGATTACACATTAATCGATTACAAGTTAATCCCACTACATGTTAATCTAATTAATGTGATTACATTTAAGACATTTAAGATATTTAAGATATTTTTCTATTCTAATTCTTTCATAAAAACTCCCTAAAACTAATTTCGTACGAGAACAATACTATTTTCTTTCAATTCATTTCATTACATTATTAATTACTTTTAAGTAATCTACAAAGTAATCTGTTACAATGTAATTAGATTACAAAATAATCTAATTATATTGTAACAGATTACACATTTGATAGATTACATATTCTCTCATAAGTAATCTGATTGATATGTAATCGAATACAATTTAATTAGATTACTTTGTAATTTGACTAAACTGTAATGGAATTATTAATTAAATTACACTGCAATCAGATTACGCCCAACACTGCTGTAGAGTTACGTTTTACAATTTGAAATTGAATTTATATTTGGAAGGAGGAGAAAAACAACATAAAGGTCCGATGTACCAGTAACGAGCATGCTGTTGGAACCAGCTACGAACTTTCTGGTGTTCCAGTAAAGAGCATTCAAGTTTTCATGTTGAAAAAGTATTTTTAAAATCAATGAAAATACACGATTGGTGGGCAATTTGAAAAAAAAAACAATATTTTCATTATTTTTATTTTTTTTATTATGCAACATTTATTTTATTATCCCATACCAGCTATAGCAAATATATAATTCTTAGGGTACCTACTTTATCTTTTATGTTTTCAGTTGATTTATTTTTAATTTCATACAAGGACCGTACTTTCTCTTACTTTCTTCTAATTTTGATGGTGTTGCTTCTGCATTCCTTATTTCGTCAACTCCCTCCCGTACATCCTGAAATACTTTTTGATTTCTGCTGTTTTTTGTCTTGTGTTTCCATGTTAGTTGGTTTCGCATTATTCTGGTATATACTTCAAGTCCTGACAGTTCTAATTTGCAGCTTGTGTTCTTATACTTTTTTTTAGTATTTTGTAATACCTTTGACATGTGGGATTGAAACTATCGGCAATGTGGCTAAAGTCATAGGAAGATAATCTTCAATATTTCCAGTTTTATCTGCAATAAATATTGCCAGTTCTTCCATTTTTAAAATGTCCGCATTTTGACTGTCTTGAGGAAGTGGAAAATAGTGAACGTGTTTTTTCTTCGATATAACATTTTATTTGAGAAAACCATTCGCGGGTATCATTATCAGATACCTCTGAACTCGAAATGGTGACAGTTTACGAGGTATACCGTTTTTTCCAGGTAAATTTTTTTTTAAAAGATTGTCTCAAGATACATTAACGATGAACTCTGTTACAGCTACCTGGACATGGTTACTTAGCAACCATTCTACTACTGTTTTCTCCTCTTTCTCTGTAAGAAATTCTGATGGCCCAAATGAAGACTTCTGTGTGCGACCGTAAAGTCTATTTTGTACAGTTCCTCATGGAATATTATATTTTTTAGCGACATTGGATTAAGTTTCCATCATTAATTTCCTACAATTTTTTTTTGTTCTTTTTGCTATTATTATGTAGATATGAATCCTTTAAAATCAAAAAGTTTTATAATTAATAGAAGTGATTGTTACTAATTTGTGAAGATGATCTTTACTGGATTCATAAAATTTTACGATTTTATCCAATTACGAGCATAGTGCTCGTTACCATGCCAATTTAAGTATTTAGAACTGAGCACTGTGATGACATCAACACCGACGAGGGCATACTACAAGAGACATTTCTTGAGCAGCTGATCGATAGAAAGAGATTACCCACGAGAATAGGACATCATTTGAAAAAATAAAATAAAAAAATGATTATAATATTTGAAAGAAAGAATTGCATGTAGCTTTAAGGAAATTGAGCATGTGTGTGACAAAGAGAAACATACTTGTTTTATGTGAAGTAGAAATGTTTACATTTTTCATAACCAGGCACGTTGTTTTTTACACACTGGTGAATAAGGATGTAGTGGTTCACTGTTGTTTTTTACACACTGGAGAATAAGGGTGTATTGAACAGCTGCTCAAGAAATTTCTCTTGTAGTATGCCCTCGTCGATCAACACTACACAATTTTTTTTTTTAAAAACTACCTTTTAAAACAATTTTTTCTTCTATTAACAACACAAATTTTATGTTATTAATTTACTTAGGTACATGTTTTAGTTATATTAAAAGCCTTATTCACTCACCTTATATTCTTTCTAAATTCTTTAAGAAAATACACTTTGAACTCAAACAACTGAATGACACTGTCCCCTTGATACTAAAGATAGACACGAGTTGCTAGACTGCAACAAATGGATTCTCGTATAAACTTTACAAAAATCTTGTATGGCATGAAAAATTCTTATACACTAGGTTTATGGCGAAATTAATGAGAAATGGCTACTAAATTAAGACTGGGGATATTTTAGTAGCAATTTATTTTATGTTTTTATAACAAAATAATGGATATCTCTAAAAAAAATTTTAATTGATAAATTTTTTAAAACAATTTTTGTATTAATTCTTAAAATAAAAGACATCTAGATCAAGCTAGGATTATTTGGGTCTGAGTCTCTATCCGGTCGCACTTCAGTAGCAGGTTTATTTTGGTATAAGATAGCGAACGGCATCGAATTATCATTTGGGTGGTAGATTTGAGCCCAAAGAAGATATATTTCGACTATGTTTTAAGGAAAGGAGGACTGCTTTTACAGTCTTTGTTAAGAGCTTGTTCCTTAATTTTGTTTTTGTTAGCTTGTTCTTGCTAAAAATCCTCTCGGTATCGGGACTGGAATGTGAGCGGCAGACAGCGGCAGAACTGTATATTTATGGTCTTCATCAGCAGTGAGCAGTGAGTGGGAAAGGTTATGCCAAAATATGTCAACTTTCTGATCCAACGAAAGAAGTCGCCACACGTCATAAAGTTGCTGCAATTTATTTGTCTGACAGATTTGCCACCAGTAATTCATTCTCAGAAAGAAAACGAGCTTTAATTCCTATGAATAGTTGTTGCAGATGCTCTCGGCACTTTTCCCTGAAGTAAATCATAAGATCAAGCCTTAAGCCTAAAACTCTCGTTCCCACAGAAAAATAAAGTTATAACAAATTGCAGACCAATATGTTTTCCTTCTAAAAGTGTTAAAAAAAATTGTATGTAGAACAAATTTATGGAAATTATGGTGTTTGAACGACATCAAAGCTACTTTTATACGAAAAACTCCTGCAATAAGACAAAGCAAAAATTGTGTAATATCAGCCGCTATGTTCCTTTCAAATCTTACTTCATGGCTTGCATAATCCGAAGGCTACGGCTCTGCATATTTTTCTTAAATTAGCTTTTACTACTACTTTTTGTTTGTAGTATTGCCACAGTGTAAAAATTCTGGTTGGAAAATATGTGATGCCGAAGTTCTCGTACCTACACATACGAGAACACATTTTAGAAATTCGCGTACATATGCGAGAATTATCGTACGACTAGCAACGCTGGAAAGACAAAATTCGAAAGGATTACATCTACCTGATTCTGAGAATATCGAGTATAATCACAAATTCGCAGAAATAACTAATTAATGCGACTAAAAGAGAGAGAGCGCTCTTTACAGGGGACACTGATCGTTACCAGGTACTTTACCTTAGTATCTGGTATTTCTGGTACATACATATGTACCTACACAATTAAGCGTTCAAGAAATTTAAAAAAGTAGGTATTATAAAAACGTCGTAAATAAGGAAAGTCTAATAATTTTATAAAATTTATGTTATCGAAAATTTTGCCTTTTGTATGACAATTCTAAGAAGAGAAGAAAAAATTTAAATTTTAGTTAGCCTAAAATCTGATTAAAAAGTAGTCGACATTGCTAAAGATTTAAAATTAAACGCGGCAACAATCCGAGCAATAAATCGAAATGAAAACAAAATAAGAGCTATAGAATTTCCTGTGGATCTTTAGTAAGATTGAATAAAACTGCTTGAAATAAATGCACTGTAATGCATAAAAAAGAGAAGTTTTAGTTGCTTTGGATAGAAGATTGCTCTTAAATTATTAAAATAATAATTTTTAAATAAATTTCTCCTGTCATTTCTCATATTCCAGCTAATGTTTTTAATTTTTGTCTGACGGTTGCCTGAATTTTTTGCATCATAGAAAAAATCCTTATTGTTTCATTTCTAAAAAACTTAATCTAAACAATGCAATCAATGTTAATCTGTTTTTTTTAATGATTTATAAACTCACGTAGATATTGGGAACAAAAATCTTCATGGATGTCGGACTTTATCTACTTTCATATTATCTAACTTTAGTGAAACTTTTGTTTCCGTTGACCATAATCATCGTTTCCATATTAATCTTTTGATTTATTTTTGTTTTATCTTGCGTACAATGAAGTTTAAAGACGAAATATCGACGATTTATAGCTTGCGGGATACCTTAAAGCCAGGGACCGAACCAGTAAGGACTTTTTACGAAAAAAAACTAACTTTAGTTGTTATTCCTGACAGATAAGGTCTGTTCGATGAAAACGCCAGATAAACCCAGGGCACCTAGGGCTACACCATTTTGTTTTTTGAAAAACTTGGGGTTACCCTGAACTTATGTACATTAAAAATTTCTGAGGGCACCTAATGGTTTGACAGTTGTCACTTTAGAACTGTCATTTGAAATTTGTTGCTGATTGGGGCATATAAATTACTACTTGACTAAAGATAAGCAAAAATTAGAAGAATAGAAATAAAAAAAATAGCTTGAGAATTTTTTAGTTTTCTTCACATACTTTAT
Organism: Dioctria linearis; assembly: GCA_963930735.1. Classification (NCBI taxonomy): domain Eukaryota; kingdom Metazoa; phylum Arthropoda; class Insecta; order Diptera; family Asilidae; genus Dioctria; species Dioctria linearis. The sequence continues at coordinate 50,336,523 of OZ005742.1, read as the reverse complement.
AAATAACTTTTCACAATAAATTGTACTCAGGAGTACTGTCAGAGAAATTACACTACACTACACTACATCTCTCATGTCTGTAGGTGTCGGGCCTAAAGTTGTATGAAAATTGGGCATTCCCCTTTGAGATATACATACATACGTATGCAGAATACGGTAATAATAGCGAAGGCAGATATGGCATAATTTAGTTCCAAAGCAGTAACAATGTGTTTACGTGGTAACCATATAAAAATCGTGGAACTTTATATCCTCACACTTTCGCCAATTGCCTGGAACCCGGCTCTACTTCTAATTGGTACTAACATCTACTTAAAATTACTCTAATCAAATAAATTCTTTTACTTAATGCGTTTTATATGTAAGGAATTTTAAATGTCTATATAGTCTTATGTATATGTATGCATGATGCATATACCTATATTGCTACCATTTTAACAACATCCAGATAACCATAGCAGGCGAAATCATTTGTAAAGGATTTTCATTATTAAAGCTAACTTATTTGAAACTTTTTCATTCCGGTTGAGGTAAATTTCTAAAAGTTGGGTCTCCCACAAAAGTTTCGGTTTCCTTGTCACTAGACTTCTCTAGTTGCGAAAAATGCAACACAGCTAAGTTCAAAGTTTATCTAAGCCAGACGTCGTCGTCTAACGATTAAATATTTCGAGAACTTTTTATTTGCCTTTTCATGGTTAAATAGGATTTCCTTCGGGAAGACAAGAATGTTATCAAAAGGTTGAGTGGAATTTTGTCAACTCAAGAGTTTTTCATATTGATTGAAGTTTTGTTCTATGTGAAGTGAAATTTATGTGCAATTCTTACATACATATCTACAGACGAAAAATATGTGTAAAATTTCTAATAACCATGAAGTTGAGTATTGTATCCAGCAAGATTTTATTTTTATTTGAACACCACGATTTAATGTGTTTTAAAGCGGTTTATGTTAAACATACTTATAAAAACTCAACGCAAGCTTTAATGTCCTTATTTAAGATAAAACAAATTGAAAATAAAAGGCTTTAGATTATTATATTATATATTATCATATATAAATATACGCACATACACACCCGAACAAAATAATGAAATTTCTAAAAGTCCCATCTGGCTTCCAAAGCCCAAATCTAACTTACTCTGACTTACATGACTTAAAAGCTTTAATAAATGATAATATAAAAAAAGAAGCGGAAAAAAGTCTGAGCAACCAAGTTCCTGCAGACAAGTCTTTGATAAATAAATTCTTTGATTACGTTGGGGTGATGAAGGTGAACATCTTCAACCAACGTAGCAAGAAAATTAGACTAAAGTGATATGGCACATCTGGGACTCTTTTTCCTCGCTTCTTTCCATTTTTATCATTTTTTATACAAATTAAATTTGGTTGAGCTTAATTTAAGTTTAAGTCTGTTAGATTGAATCTGTAATTGGCGGTAAATGAATAAAATTTGACAGATTCTGGTACCTATATTAGGGAAATTACTAAGTTTAAGAAAAATTATTGTTAGAATTTAGATACCGAAAAATGATAGATGAAGGAAATTTTTTAATTTTGAAAGTCAGTTTGTAATGCATACAAATAAATATTGCACGGAAAAATGGATTGGGGTGGTCGATGGCGTGAAAGGTAATATTCATGATTTTATGGGACTGGTATTAAGACACATCGATATCCACTAATGGTCGCTTTCAACATGGTTTTTTATTAAATTTATTATTATTAGGAATATTGGGATGCTGTAATCTTGACGTAGTAGCCAGTCTTCTTAAATCGAACTGTCCTGTCATTCAATGTGGAAACTATAATGTGTAAGTGGTATTTTACTCGGCGGTTATTCGGTCCAGCTAAAACTTAAGACCCAATTACAGTATTTGCCTAGAAACAGCTGAATATGTCCATTTGACGTATTTAAAGAAAGTGGAAGAAGAAGAAGAAAACGTATTTGACATTCTTTAAATTTACAGAAAATTTAGATTTCATGTCTTTCCGTGTGCCCTGTGTCCATTTCATCGTCCAACTGTTTGTTCGCATGATAAATTAAGAAATTTTATTAAAAAAATAAAAGTAACCGATTTCGGGTGATTCCTTGGCATACAAAAATTTTATTGAGATCTATGAAGAAGCTGTAATTTTGGATGCACTTTCTATATGAGAACTTCAAGCTATTGTTCAAAAATAGACTAAACTGACTAACCATTTCGTAGGATTAAGAGACAAAAATTCATATTTTCTTCGAAACAATTATAAATGCGGTTAGACTTCGAGAGCTAGCGTTTTGGCAATTTTAGCTGTGGCAATCAAAAACAATCGCAAAATATCAAAATTCAAATATATTTTTGTACCTCGAATTCCAACTAAAACACTATGGAAAAACGTGGAGAATATTAAGATTAAGTGTGGGGTAGTTTAGAAGTGAAAGCAGAACTTCAGACCCAAGTTAGTTGAACGCAAACGTTTATATGTTCATCATTTACTGATCGTTCTGTTATGGATCAGACCAGTATGAAGGTATTTTTGTAACCCCTCAATTATGTTAAAAATCTGTTTTGTTCATTATTTTGTAAAGATCGATTAGTGTAAGGAATATATTCGCAAACTATAGAAATGATACTGAACGTAAAGGAAACTTTCGTTTTAGAGTTGTTGTTGAATCGGGTTTTTAAATGCGATTATTATAGTATCAAATCGAATGCAATTTAGCTTGACAATATATTCCTAAATTTTTTTAAATTAAATCTCCCGCGGATAATAAAACGGCTTTATCATGTTTATACTTACTAGTTCAATCTAGATATATTTTTCTAGAGCAACGAGATAATAAAAAAATGTGTTCTAATCCCAAAAATGATATTTCCTTCATTAATATCGAACTATACGCAGGTTTACAAAAAGATGTTGTTTAATTCTGCAATTTCCATCCCACACCTAAGTAGGAATTTACTCCTACTGCAGAAATTTAATTCTGCAAATTCAATCCCACACCTAAGTAGGAATTTACTCCTACTGCAGAAATTTAATTCTGCAATTTCCATCCCACACCTAAGTAGGAATTTACTCCTACTGCAGAAATTTAATTCTGCAAATTCCATCCCACACCTAAGTAGGAATTTACTCCTACTGCAGAAATTTAATTCTGCAATTTCCATCCCACACCTAAGTAGGAATTTACTCCTACTGCAGAAATTTAATTCTGCAAATTCCATCCCACACCTAAGTAGGAATTTACTCCTGCTGCAGAAATTTAATTCTGCAAATTCCATCCCACACCTAAGTAGGAATTTACTCCTACTGCAGAAATTTAATTCTGCAATTTCCATCCCACACCTAAGTAGGAATTTACTCCTACTGCAGAAATTTAATTCTGCAAATTCCATCCCACACCTAAGTAGGAATTTACTCCTACTGCAGAAATTTAATTCTGCAATTTCCATCCCACACCTAAGTAGGAATTTACTCCTACTGCAGAAATTTAATTCTGCAAATTCCATCCCACACCTAAGTAGGAATTTACTCCTACTGCAGAAATTTAATTCTGCAATTTCCATCCCACACCTAAGTAGGAATTTACTCCTACTGCAGAAATTTAATTCTGCAAATTCCATCCCACACCTAAGTAGGAATTTACTCCTACTGCAGAAATTTAATTCTGCTTATTTTTCCATCTCACATCTAAGTAGGAATTTACTCCTACTGCAGAAATTTAATTCTGCTTATTTTTTCATCTCCCACCTGAGTAGGAATTTACTCCTACTGCAGAAATTTACTTCTGCATTAATCTCTATCAGACATCTCAGTAGGAATTTACTCGTACTTATTTCATCTAAGCAGGAATCTACTCTTGCTGCAGAAATTTACTTCTGTCATTATAATTATTTTTGTATTGTTGCTACCGTGCTTATACGTGTAGCACAAAACTTCTATTGTATTAATAGTGGATTTTCTCTCTCTCTTTTCAGAAATAAGGGGAGCAAATCTTTCTGGCAGTGTTGTTTTAAAACTAGTGAATTTATATTGAATTGGTAGCTTAAGGTAGTATAAGTTTTTGAATTCTTAATAGTAAGTTAGGTTAATTATAAAAAGTTGAATTTGTGATAATAGTTTGTAAGCAATACATTTTGAATTAAAATTTTTATATTTGAATATACAACAGTTGAGTTATCCTTTAAAACCGGCATCCCCCTTTAGCTTGAGCACAGATCTCACAGATGTTTTTCTAAGACAAACTTTCGAATCCAAAGTTATTTATCTAAATAATTATAATCTCTTCTGATATTTCTCTACTATAAGGGTTGATTGATTCAAACAGAGGTTTTGGATCCCGAGGGATCCGCGAACGTAGGCCAAGTCAAGGCCGATTGTTAACTCTCCAGACCCATGATGGATCGCTCATAGGTCCCAACCTATAAATTCCAGTATTGGTCCCCAACCCTCCTTGCCGGCATGGTGTAACTCGTCCAGGAGGTGTGAGTCAAGAAATCTGTAATGTATTCCTGAGTGTGCCGGACAGTGACAAAGAAAATGGGTCACTGTTTCGGACTCCTCTCCGCAACGCCTGCCTATAGGATCATCAACAAGTCTCATCATGTCAAGTCTATAAGGGTTACTGAAGATATCATTGATCTAAATTAATGAAAACGCATCTATTTGATGGATCTTAGCAAGTTTTCTTGAGCGGGAAGAAGACTGGTTTTTTGTATCTATGTTCATTGGGGTCTCATAAGACTCTATATTAAGTCCCTTACTATTTTGCTACTTCACTGATGATCTTGGTAGTGATATTTCGTACTGCAGTATTTATTTTTAACCTAATGTAGTCTCATATATTAGTTTGTTTGAGAATTACGTATGCTGAACAAATCAAGTAGACTAATTTTTTTACATTTCATATTATAATGAAACTCTTAGAATCCTTTGACTCCTTGAAGAAGCAAAGGAATTATTGTCGTGGATTGGAATTAAATTTAGGAATACAGTTGACGAATATTAAAATAAGATTAAGACGAAGAGCAATGGCGTGCGCTAGTAATATTGGCGGGCACAATGAACTTTTTTGAATTCATAATACATATGTATAAAAAAAATATTGTAATAAAGCTTTTGTTGTACGATATCTGCATTTTTCATTTTCATAACGATTTCATACAAAAATCCCTCAGAAGTTTTCATAGAATTATTTTTGAATTTTGTACGAACAGGCGCATTAAATGTTATGCCTTTATAAAGGGGATAGTAGGGGCTATTCTTAAGTACATTAAAATTTACATGGTAATAACGCTATATTCCGAGTAAAATGGCGGGAAATTTGAATTTAAAGAATTGTTTTTTTTTTTTAATTTTTCATACTTAAGTCTTAAATGTGAAAGGTAGCTGGAACTGGATATGGACTTGAGGAAAGAGCATTTTGTTAAATGTTTTGATCACCGGACATATAGATAAAAACTAGAGCTAAAAGTATCCAGATAATTTGCTATCCGGATTATCCGAAATAATTAGGATTCGATTCCTCAAATCCGGGTATCTGGATAATGCGGATCCGAACCAAATGGTTCCTAATTCGAATCATCTGGAACCGAGCTATCCGGATTCAGACTAACCAAAAAAGGTTCAACATTTCCTTCAGATTGAATCGCTTCATTGGGTAAATTTACATTTTCGCAATGAAGCAATTCAATTTGAATGAAAATTTGATAGCTCGGATCCGGATTCGGGTAGCTCGGATCCAGATCCGGATAGATTGAATACGTATAGTTCGGATCCGGATTTTAGGAATCGGATAGTTTGCAGATCCGGGTAACCGGATATCTGGTTATTAAGAAATCCGGATCCAATTTTTAGCTCTAATAAAAACGTTCTATAAGTTAGATGAAAAACTTGAAGTCATGAATGGCTCTGCATTTGGAAAACCATTAAGATTGCCCTCCTCCTCACACTATCACCACTTACGTTAACTGTATCAATGGAATGTCTTTGAATAACTTCTTCAAATATCGAACAAACATATTTATGCAGCCATTCCATACGAAATCTGACCGTCTACGATTTGGATGAAACAGTTTGTATGAAATACCAAAATAGTTCACCAATATTTTTTTGTTCCTCTATCACGCCTCACCCACCGGCTAGGTGAGCTAGAAATTCTGTGATTTTACTAAGGAGCGTCATTTTCAAAAAAATCAGATCTAGAAAACGGAGCAACTGATTTTTCTGATTCAAAGCCAAATGAAGCTTAAGAAGATTCAGTACTAAGATTTGCAAATTTCGTACATTTTTAATGCGAATTTCTCGCAAAATATTTGTAGCAGAATAATGATTTATATCTTAAATTTAACATAATGAAAGGGTTTAGTAAATAACTAAATTAAAAATATTGTTTTGGAATGGAGATATTAGCTCGAAAACTTGTAAAAATGATCAAAATTGAAGTTCTTTTAATCAAATTCCTGTTAATAGGTATTCTCATTTCTTTAGATTGTGACTATTTTAGAAATATAAAGCCTAGATCTAACAAATTACGTCGAGCTTTTTCTTTTTTAGTTGCGCTTTTTTTTTAATTATTTGACTCTAATAGTTCTTGTTTTTTCTCCTGATATTTCACCGACGAGAAATTGTAATATTTCATTGAAAGTTGTTTAAATACAAAGTAAAATAATATGTTTAAAAAAAAAACAAACATTAGGAGACTTAATTCGCGTTAAAAATTTTCAATTTATTTGAACTGCAAATATTCATTTTTCGTCTTAAATTGTATGGTTTTGTCGTATGTTGGGTTTCTGTATTTTACGCTAGATGTCTCTAATATGTTCTGTGGTCTAGGACACAAACCTACGTATAGTAAATTCTATTGCCTAGAGATTTCGCTAGAATTTTAATTTAAACTTTTGCTGAGTACTGATACCTCTTAATGTTTTATATTTTTCATAAAAATATATAGCAGCATCGAACGAAAAAAAAATTGTTATTAATAATAGTAGTAGTTACTATTGAGGACTTCTAGCTAGTAGTTACTATTGAGGACTTCTAGCACACTTTTTGTGTGTTTTTATTGTAAGGCTAGCTATTTTGGTATTCCATAAAAACTCTGAACGTTTCATCCAAATCGGAAATAGTTGCGTCCAAAACAAGACCTTTTCGATAATTTTCGTGTTCAAATGCTTCAACTGGAAAAACCCGACTTCTTATAAGAATTTGCTAGAGATTAGATGTAAATTTCAAATCTTATTATATTCATTTCTTCTTCATACTTTAATACGCTGTTCAACTAGAGAGATACATTTGATTTCGTTTTATCTTTTATCTATATTTACTAATGTTTGAACTTGAATTTGAATTTTATTTAATTACTTGAAATTTCAAATACCATTTAGATCGATTTAAAACACTTTCATTATGTTCTTGTGTCAGCAACTATCATCCACTTGTCAGCAGAGTGCCTTAACTCAGAACGTGGGCAAATGTTTCATCTCATCCATTAGACTACTCATCACTTAAAAAAAAAAATGGAATAATATATGTAAGTATAAGCTAAACACTAATATTTTATGTTAGCCAGAGTGGATGACTAATGATACTCAGGCTATCTTGTAAAACATTATAAATTTCAATTCTTTCTAGTTGCCTGCCATTAATCATTCCATTCACATCATGTGCACAACTAAACTGCTGATTTCTCTTCACCTACATATATTAACTGAAACATTCTGGATGCTATGCAAAGCGCAAATCTTTGCTGGTACGTGACTACTATTGAAATCGTGCCTGATTGCATTTACCTTCAATGATAGATCGCTTGAAATTAAAACGAACAAAATTATAAACCAAAGATTTACTGAATATTATCTTGACAATCCATGAATTGTGTGAGAACGAGAACGAACACTGCGACAATTTCACATTTATTTCCAACAGAATGAACGATGGAAATTTTCGTGATATAATCAAACATGAAAATCATAAGCCAACAAAGGAAGCTGTGCGAAACGAGGGTGCAGATTGTCTGCGAGGAAATAAAATTGTTACCAGTTACCAGTTGAATAAGCGCACCGTGAAGATGGCTGCCAGTTAAGCTCAATACGTATTATGTAAACATCATGAAGTTAGTAAAAGTTGGAATTGAATTTGCATTTAAATGCCTTTCAATTAGACGAAATGAATAATAAACGCGTCATGTACAAATCTTTGTCTGCCTTGTAAAGTTTTAAGTGTGTAGGTATCTCTCGTTTTATCTACCAACAAAAGTTTTGATTACGGGGTAGGTAGAGGCTGTCATACAGGCACACAAATTTCGAAAGACTTGAATGGATACAAGACAAGATAATTTAAAATTTCCAGCAGGTTTGTATTTAAATTGAATTACGGTCAACTTAAACTTCATGAGAAATGTAATTACACTTATTAAGATAGAGCCAATCATTTGATATTAAGTTCTCCTTTTGAGAAGGATAAAGAAAGACCCCCTTTTAATGAAAAAAAAAAACAAATAAGGTAATTGACAAATACATTAAGCAGGAATTCTATGGCTAGACTTATAATGCGATTGTTATACCCGGGCCAATTTGCCAAATATACTTTGCAGAATAATGAATCTCCAATTAGTAACGTATCTGGAAAATCCAAATTCTTGTCTTCAATAAAGAACGTATAAATTTGGAGACAGCACGTATGGGGCTGAAGATCTGACTAGTGTTCCTAAAGTTTACCACCTTTCTAATGACCATTCTATATTAAGTTGGGGAAGAATTTTAGTGAATAACGGACAATTAGAATTAAAGTTTATTTTACATCCAGACGGTCGCAAAAACTGCTTAGAAAGATATATCAGCTTGAAAAAGGAACCTGATCATTTCTGTGTGGGGGCTTGGACAGTGGCGTAGCTAGAGCTTTTGCAGCATGGAGCGGTCCCGAATTTGCCGCCCTTTCTAACTTAATCAAAATCAAGATGGTTATTAACAATTATTGAACATAAATAAATAAATGAGTAAAAACATTTATTTATTTTGTTTAAACAGATTGTAGACATAATGATAAAACGTATGTTGATTTATATATTTATTTTTCTTGCTATTTTTTCACAAAAGTCTTGAATGACAATGTCAAAATTTATGTCATCTGTTAGTTCTTTTTCTATGAACAGTATTGCTAGATTTCGTAATCTTAAATCACTCATTGTGGAACGAAGATAATTTTTAATTAATTTTAATTTGGAAGAGCTCCATTCAGAACTAGCGACCCTGATGGCTAATTTTTACTAATGTTACTACCAGATTTACTACAGATTTTTTCAAACAATATTTTTGAATAAATATTAACAGTTCAAGAGGCTTTCCCAGTTTTTCCAACCTTTTGCTTTCTCTTGTATATCATATACATAAAATTCTAGATCCTTTTCCTTTCAATATGAAATTGTTCATCGTCAATATCAGCAAAATTATTTACTTGATATTCAAAATTTTCATTTAAAAGATTAAATGGTATTAGGCACGAGTACTTCGCTGCAAGGACATGGAGTTGCTCAAATCGTACTTTTATTTCCAGGATAACTCTATCCAATGATAAAAACATTTTTCTTTGTAATTCTTTTTCTAAAGATAGCCCAACGTCTCGCGAATTTTCACCACTCATAATTTTTTTCCTTCTAACTCGACGCTCAGTGGATATCTCCAACTCTTTACATATTTTTTTGGTTGTTGTAACTGCTTTGTCCAATGAAATATATTTGTAAAGAACTCAGTTTTAAATCACGTTGATACGATATTTAATCCCTTTGTTTGCAGGTATTGTTGCGCGTCATTAATTACCAAAAGGACGGATTCCCATATATGAGTTGAGTAATATTCCACCGTCTGATCTTGTTTTAATATTTACTTCCTCAGATTTAAATTTTTCCAAAGCACTAAAAATATTTAATAAATGTTTTATTTCAACAGACCCCGCATTTCCTCTTGTGTTCCAACAAGTTTCTACACTGCGCTTAACACTTTGACCAGTGACAGAGACTATCAAATTTTGAAGAAAAAAACAAACAGAATCAATCAAATTTTGAAAAAACAAAATATCATCAAATTTTGCACATTTTGAAGATATTTTTTGTGTGCAAAATTTGGCCGAAAATAACTCCAGTCGACTACCAAAGTAAATGAAAGATCTGCCGAAATATTTTCTGTAAATTCATAAGAACAAATGAATGTTTATTGCTTGTCTCACTACTTACGAAATTGCAATACAGGGATGGACTATTCATATTAAAAATTTACGAAATGCCATAATAAAATTAATTTAATTAATTTAAATTACTCAAGCAGTCAAAATTACTGCTTTTGGGCAATATTGGTATAACAAATATATATGTCAGAAGCAAGCGGAGGGCGGGGCGGGGGGGGGGGGGGGGGGGGGTGTTAAATACAAATATAAAAAAAGCATTTATATCATGTATATAAAGCCTCCAAATTCTAAGAAAATGTATCTTTAGAGACATTATTTGTTTTCTAAACGAAATTGAAAAGCAATTTAGTGTTAAGGAAATCTCATCTTACTTCCTAACTTGTTCTTAAGTTAACTTTGCTTCAACCACAACTTATTGACGATGTCCACGACCGATGGGGGCTCTGTTTACGTTACTAATTTTTATTTTTAAATAATTTAGACAGAAATATAAAAAATGCCGCCCGGGGCGGATCGGCAACGCCTACACTGCCCCCATTATTACCTAGATGTACTACTGGGGCTGGATTTATATCCATGTTAAAAATATCAATAATTTTATAGAATTCAGTTAATTTCATTCTCAGATAATATTCGTAAAGAAAACAAAAACTTAAAGGGTTTTTATTCCATGTGCTTAGAAAATAGAATAACTATATACTTACTTATGTAGGAGTATATTTAATATCAGAATTATAGAATTCACAACAATTTATTATATATTAATGATATTAACTAATTTTTGTCAAATTCAGTCTGGTAATTCCAATTTGAAGTCCAGAAGGTCCTTTATTAATCTCTTTGACATATTTTTATTTTTGCAATCTATTCTATACTCCATCCACGCATTTACCACAGTCAGGTAAAAAAAAAATGTAAAGGTATCTTTAAAGTCCAGTTCTTAATTTTATCGTTTGATTAACTTTTCTTTTCATTAACTTTTCGTACTTTAACTCAATATTGAAATATCTCTCGAAGAACACGAAACAGTCTTTTGGAAATGTTCGGATCAAACGTTAAATCACAGCTGGGCTTAATACAAAATCTCTGGTTCCAAGAGGAGTGTCCTTTTTTTTATTTGATTTCGAAGCCAACGAAAATACCCGAAGCTGATGTGAGCACGAAATTTTTTAAGTCTACTGGATGGTGGTGGTTTATTATTTATTTATTGTCCCAGTGGAATTTGAAATACCCTTGGAATTTGTAAGCAACGTTTTCTTACAGCATCAATTAATTATTGGTTGCACTTTGCAAAAAGCATTATGGTTGTTATCCTTAGTTGGAGCAGAAACATCTGTGTAGGTATATAGTGAAGAAATTTTTTTTAACAAGCATAATCTAATTCTTATGATCCTTTACTATAATAATTTCGCCCAACAATACATTTTCATATGTGGTAGAGGAAAAAAATTCCTTTTATTGTTATTTTAGGGTTTACAGCCACTGGTAAAACGAAATTATCTGTAGAAATAGCAAATCATTTTGGTGGTGAAATTATAAGTGCAGATTCTATGAAGGTAAAAAGTGGGGATTTGGCTCTGTGAAAATATCATAAATATGTTAAGTTTCCATTACAAAGTATAGTTCGATTTCATTAATTAAAAAATGCAGCCAAAGCATTGAAATCCCTAGCAAGTCCATGTAGAAACGCCATGGTAAAGTCTTAGAATTCTTTCTAACTTCCTGTTAGATTTCCACTTTCAATTCCAACTGCCAATACAATCAAAGACTTAGTATCTCGATGCAGTTCACTGCGGCTAAAGAAGCGGAAATCCGTGCGCAAATACTACGGATTTCCAGGTAAACTCGTCAAAAATGATAAGTAAAACGACCGGAATTCCATTCGAATTGCTTAATGGGCAGGTTCTACACACTTCCTGATTTCGTGTGCAAGTTTTCGAGCTGCACAACTAAATTGGTGTGGTCAGTTCGGGTTTTAATCATAAAGCGGTCACAGTTAATAGCTTAGTAAAAGAAGTGATAAAGGTAATTAAAAAAACGGTTTAATTTAATGAAGCTTGTGTTTTTATTACTAAGGGACACGACAAGGATACAAGTATGAACATATTGAATGCAATTAATTCAACCGGGTGGCTTGGCAAATTTATGATTCCAAGTCACGGGTAGTTGGTGAAAAGTCAATTATTCTTCATTCATCAGATTTAACTAAATATGTTAATTTTAGTAAAATTGTTTTAAATGTCCCAGTGGTGCAAGCGGCTTATTCTTCATCCATTTTGTTCCAATTTAATATTGAAAAATAGGAATTACAAATTCTCTCACTTCTCATATGTTTTACACCGTCGTATTACGGTCGTGTAATATGAAATGTATGATCTTCCAAAGAAGCATAAAAATAGACTTTTAAATGCAAAATCATGGTTCCTCCTGATCGTGAACAAGGATCGGTCCAGGTAGGTCGATTAGTTCAGTGTTCACTCGGACACAGTCTTCAATGCATTTTCTTCTTATACGTATATAGGGTTTCCCAGCTAGATGGGCAGAGATCCTTCATATGAGACGTACAAAGTTATATGCTCGATATAGATTAAGGGAGGTAAAATTCATCGTTTGGGAACTTAGAGCGTGGAGGTAAGATGTATAATTTAGTAGCTAGGAGAGCTTAATGATTTTTTCTTTATAGTTTATGAATCACCCTATAATTTGTGGAATTTCTGGAAGAGGTACAAATTTGAATCACTCTATAATTACTGGACGATACAACCTATGGCAAGGTGCAATAACGTAACAAGGGTTACATTTTATGTACAGAGACAATTGTAAACTGCAGATTTTGGGTTTCTTAAAGTCAATATGACAAACTGGTGTTGAAGACGTGTTTTTTTTATAGAAACTTAATTTAAAATTTACAAAAGTTGTAAAAATTCATAAATTTTCAATCTGTTGAGCCATACCTAAATATGAAAGAAGATCTACTAATACTAATAATATCGATCTCTATCTGGGACACCTTATTGATAACTGAGAATTGATATTCTGTTGATGTTTCAAGAATGAAAAGAGTCTTAGGGTTGATCACACTGAGTCACCATGATCTTTTGATTATATACAGAGATGGTGTAAGTTTGACACCGTAACCTCGCAAGTAATTTATCTCTTCATCAAAAAGTTGAGTAGTATTTTTTTACCTATCTGCGATGCTATTGTCAATGGTTTTGAAACATATCTCGCACGGAAAGTTTTCACAGAAGAAAAATGTCAGAACTCGAGAGGAATCCATCTTCCACCAGTGTCTGGCCGTAGTTATTATCAACAAGAATGGATGGTTTTTTTCTTCTCTATAGAACGGAATTTTTAAAATGATCTCCATATGGTTACCATACTAAAAGCAGTGTTAATATTGCAAAGGTGACACACTGTTACCCAATCAGAAATCAAGCAAAGATATTACTGTTATTTGCTCGGTCTTAATATACATATATTAGTTTAACCACCCAGTATAATTACCAACATACATACATAACTCATCAAAAATATTTTCCTCTTTCGTTACTATGTACAGATTTCCAGAAATGTTTTCACTTGAAAGATTTCATAAGCACGTTCCAATTGTAATTGTTTGCTCATTATTAAATTAGATCGGTATCAAAACTCACAGCAAATTCAAATGGCTCAATGGATTATAAAAAGCCCAGGCATCGTAATAAAACTCTCCTATCTGGCAATAATTTAATTATGTAAAGCTGTACATTCTGGCAAAACAGACATGGAAGCTTCTCAAATTATCCGAAGATAATGTAAAAAGAATCCGAATTTCATGAAAGCAAAGTGTTGTGGACGTACTCCCCTGAGTGCTAGATTGTATTCCGTGAACGTACACCCAAGCCACGTGTAGGTATAATTAATAATGTAATTGTAAAAGGTAATAATCCTCTCCTGATAGCCCTGATGTGCTTTAAATTAAGGAGCAAAAGTGCTTTATTTCCACATCAAAGGTAGATGAGTCTATAAATAAAGTTTCTACTTAGTCGGGTTCGTGAGGCTGGATGTAGTAATTGAAATAGTCTGTACTTTCCGCCAGTTGAGTAAAGCAACTAATACGATAGGAGAGCGGACGGGTTTTCCTCTATGGACTGCATGGTTGCAGGATGGAAGGGGACCTTAGAGAAGCATGCATTGTTATCTAACTTCGTAGATGCTCATATTAACTCATTAAATCCCATCAAGCTACCCCAGTGCGTTCGATGCAAAAGCAGTTGGTTTTTACTCCTTGTGAAGTTTAATTATTTAAGGGCTGTATGGTAGCTCGTAGATATAGTCTGTTACTTTTGTGTATATAATTGTGCAGAAAATTTGGAGGATCTCTTCAAATCCACTAAGGGTTGACTCTAGGTATGGTGGCGTCACGCTGGTTATCCAGTCGTTTACCATAGTCTTACTCCAACCAGAAGTAGAAAAAAATTAATTTTTTTCGTAGGAAACGAAAGACCATGTTTGCACAGTGTATAATGTGTGGCGAATATTTAACTTTGTACATTACACCATCGGATAAAAGTTGAAAAAAAAAGAAATCGAGGAGCAAGCATCGAGGAAGGGTGTGTGGTACTAATATATTTTTTTGTTCTTTTTTTTTTTTAAATCCCTTTCCCGACTTGGATTGATTGCAACGAACTCTAAACACGAATCGATATAAAAGCTATCCAAAAGCCAAATTTTCATAAATTTGTGATTGAATGGAAGGAGAGTGGAGGAATTTATGTGAAGTTAATTTCTTGTTTGCTTATTTAAATAGGATAATATAAATTTCCTTTTAATTATTTTATAGAAAACGTTTTGGGGTTGGTGGTTGTCCTAAATGCTTTTCTTTTAATATTAAGTTGAACATACGTCCTGAAAAAAAAACCTTATGTCATATCAAACTAAATAGAGACTGCGTACGCGTAAAGTGTAGTAATCCTTAGTTTACCTTTAGTGAAATTATGGTAGGTGCTTCAGATAAATTAAGCAAGTGATACAAGAACTTCGTATTGCAAACAAAACCGAACGTATGATTTTTCAATATAAAACCTAAATTCTTTTATTTCTATTTGCAAAAGATTTATGCGTTATTCTTACCGACTTAGCATGGTCCCCTGGATACATCCTTTGTACGTCCAATTATTGCCTACGGGCTATAACTTAATGTACAGCTCTAAGTTTGGCAGGGTCTAAAGAACTGCTTACTTATTTATTCATTTATTTATTTATTTATTTATTTATTTTTCATCTACCAATTACAATAATCGTACAGACTTCAATACCTAGCTAAATGCAATCTAGTAATTATATATTAAATTTAAAATTCTACTTGTTATTGATATTTATCAAAAATCGTAGATTTGAAAATTTCCCTGATCATAGCTAATAATGAAGAGAAATTATTGTAATGAAAAATACATTTAGATATTGGCTCATATGTGACCATAATTGGTTCCATGCTGTGTGGTATATAGCAAGTTTTGAGGACTGATGGGCCTGGGTGCATATAAAGGAACTATGTAATTCTAACAACTCTGATTTTTACACAGATTCTATCCCTTCAATATGGGTAGATTAGGTAAAAGGGGGATGCCGCTAGAGATAACTAGCCTTGAGCTCAAGGGATAACCTTTTGAAACCGCCCTAGATCCATGCTACTTCCTTAAGGAATCTCAGGATACATCTGCGCTCTTTACTTTGCAGTTCCCTCAGATTTGAAAAGAAGTAGCTACCTGACCTAAATCTTTTATTCATCAGAGTGGCACTCGCAAAGTACGTGTTAGATTCAATTCCTTCCGAATACTTACAGCTCTTGCAGAAATTATTCGCCGAATACTAGCATAGTCTCCAATAGCCCAATGAGTCGTAATGATCCTTTCTAGATTCCTCGTATCAGATCTACTACCATTAAGAAGCTCTTATGTCCTCCTCCAATCATACGCAGGTCATAATTGCCTCGTAATACGAGAGGTTTCTCTGTTGATCCACCGGAGGCTTGCCTTTTGATAAGTGCCCCAGATGTACTTCTATTTTAGAGCTCCCACCGGAATCGTCTCTTAAGCTACTATTGCGGAGCTATCCATTTCAGAGCCCTTTTTGGCCCAGCATAGGGTTACATTGTACCACGTAGTTAATTTCCGACGTCTGGTCTTTTATAACTTCACTAATTTTTATTTTACCAGCACATTATTCAGCGCCTTAATGGCTGCCTGGTTTTCAGTGTATATGCATACATATGTAAATACCAATAGTGCCGCCTATTAAATCGTTGCAAGATCTGCTTGAAACACACGGCATTTATTCGACAGTTATAAGACTCGTGCCAAAACCATTCAATATGTGTCATAAAATATCCAAATGATCGACGCATATTCAAGTATAGATCTGACCAAGGAAGAGTAAACAATTTTTAAGGTAAATGTATCTTTTAAGTCCTTTGAATTATGTTTAAGGCCTTGAATTATCTCAACGATAGTTTTTAAGAAAAATTACTCCAAGGTCAGTAACTTCATTAGTTCCAGAAATATGGTTAAAGTACTGATAAAAAGCTAGCACATTGCAGTTAGCTATATTTAGATGAATGTTGTTAATCAAATACCAATCTGACATTCTATGAAGGTCTTATTATAATTAACAGCAGTCAAGTATTGACTATAATAAATAGCTTAAGATCATCGGCAAATATCAAACATTTGGCACTAACAAAGATGGTAATAACATTATTAAGAAACAGTAGAAAGAACACAGGACTTAGATAACTGCCTTGTGGAACTCCAGAAGAGACCTTAATTTCTCTGGATAAATTTTATCGATTTTTACATATTGCCTTTTGTCAATTTAATATGAAGAAATCCATTCAATTTGAGTAAAGGCCAAAGTTTCCCAAATTTTTGAATAAGGAAAGAGTTGTCGACTTTCATATCTCTTCGAGAAGTTTGTATAAATCGTATTCACTTGTAAACCGCTTTCAATATAGTTGATAGTATAGTTCGATAATGCTGTTGTGGGGTGACTGTTAGTTCTTTTACCAGAAACTAATTTTAGTATTAACTAAATTATATAATAGTTTTGCAATGGTTATTATCATAATAGAGATACTTAGATAATTAGTTATAATTTTTTTGGGACTGATTTGTAAATTGTTGACATAATGAAGATATTCTACTCATTTCAGAAAATACCTGAATGTAAAGATAAGTTAAAAATAATCAATAATGGCACAGCTTTTCAATAAAAAAGGACGTACGTCATTAGCATCTTGCTTGGTATTTGCATCCAGAGCATTAGCATGATTAAATGATAAATGTCCAAGATCCAATATACTTTAGCGAAATCAGACTCAAATCTTAGTAACGAAGTTATGATGTTGTATAATATACATATAAAGTGAAGTAGGCTTTATAATTTTGAATTTCATTTACTACGTTTGTATCATGCTTAATTGAAATTTGAGAATTCCTTTAAAAGCTTCTTGCCCAATCTGAAAATCTGTCAGATTTAAAATGAAATGTCTTTTTCCATTTCAGTTCAATAATGCTGCTAATTTCGTTTCCGCAAGAAGAGTCTTTCGCACAGAGCCATAAGCTAAATTTTAGTAAGTGTTCAGATTGTATCAGTATATATCGTATAACCTGGGAAAAAGACTTCAGAAAAATCTTCGAGAATAGTGAAAACGTAGTAAATGTAAAAATATCATTGACGACGTACAAAATAACTATGGTGTCAGCTCTCTTGCATAGCAATATCACAAAAAATTTTAGATTTTAAAAGAACACTCCTTTTATTTTTGAAATTTTATTATTAGGGTGGTGTTTCTGATCTTTTGTCGTAGGTACTTTAATGTCTGATTTACGACAAAATGGAATGATCTATTACACTGCTTTTTGTGTGTTATTATTCAGTTCAGCAAGGCTTGCATTACGTAGAATGATGAAAATGACACTTCACATTACAATTTAAGCACTTGTATTGCTCTAATAAGGTGTAGAATATTCATTTACCACAGTATAAAATTTTTGTCACAACATCGGAAGCAGTTGATTAATTTGTCGTACTTTTAGGCGTATATTCTGACATTAATTCATTGCAAATTAATTTTAGTTTATTTTGTGGTTGATGAAAAGATAAATAAAAATGAATATGGTGAATATAAAATTATTACGACAAATTTGTGGTGAAATGTTAATTATGTGACCCTGACGGGTCGGTACGAAACTGTACGGTAGCGACATAGAATCGGTACGACATTTGTCCCACCGATGTCGTACCGCACAGAGCTCCCTTAGGCTCTTCCCTGACGGGTTGGTACGACATCGGTACGACATTGACTCGGTAAGCGTGCAACATGCCGAGCCACTGTCGCCACCGTGTATTGATGCAACATGTTTTCGATGTTCAGCATTGCGACATGCCTTGTTAGTAGAGAAGCGGTATTTACCGAGCTGAGTAATGAATTTTGTCGTGAAATTAACAAAATGTGCTGATTTAGTCCATAGCATGTATCACCGTGAGGGAGCTCTATGCGGTAAGACATCGGCGGGACAAATGTCGCACCGATACTATGTCGCTACCGTACAGTATACCAACCCGTCAGGGAAGGGCCTTACTCTCTACATGCTATGGACTAACTTAACAGACATTTCGTTGATTTCACGACAAAATTCACCAGTCAACGCGGTAAATGCTGTTTATCGGACCGCGTAGCGCAGACCCATGTGTAGATGATTAAAATACACGGTGTTGACAGCGACTCGCCATTCTGCATATTTACCTAGTCAATGTTGTGCCGATGTCGCACCGACCCGTCAGGGAGTGGCTTTACTATATCTAACATTTTTCGTTTTGTTTTGCCTTGCGGCTAGCATCTTCAAGTAAAATGTCAGTTTTCAATACAAATTTCAAAAACAGTAATTTTACAAATAATATTAGGTACTAGTTCAGTGACGTTTTATAATTTATAAAACAGATGGCAGCATAAGTACACATTACTAAGACTTTCAATGCCATGCATTAAATTGAGCAGAACAATTTTAACGATTCACACCTTCTTCGAATATAATGTGAATTATATTTGCAATTTTTTTTAAAATGGATATAGGCGAAAGTGAAATCCAATACTTTGCTCTGTGCCCAAATTTGACTATCATTATAATGAGTGATACATTTCAATCTCCTGATAAAATACATGGAGACTTTACAGCGCTAGCTCTTATATAAAGAGGGAAGCGTCATTTTTTATATCTTAGGGTATACCTACTAAATGTGTCATTCCGTTTGTACCACACATAAATAATGATAGTAGAGCAAAATGGGTCGGACACCCACGTATAATATTGAAATTATTTTGATTTTTGCATGCCCGTCAGCCTGTCCAGCTGTCTGTAACTCCTTCGTAGGCTTGCATACAAAAATATCGTTTTTCACTGTATATTTGGGCACTGGCGGAGTAGGAGTCTACGTAAAGAGCTAAAATTTGGTACATGGTGTTTTCATAGTAATAGTAAATAAAACTCCAAAAATGGCCTAAATCGGGTAACCCCCTCTAGGTGTTGTCATATTAAAATTTAGATTTTTTACGTATACTGTGATCAGTCCTATACATTTTTTATTGTAATGAGAAGTTCTTCACAATATAAAACACGAATATCCGACGAACTGTTCTAGAAATAGATGCGAAAAACTACTTGAAGCTTGCACAGATGGGTGACAATACGTATAATTACATACGGGCATTCATCTAGGGTATCATAACAAAGGTCTTAGCTTTTTTAATTGTTACTAATGAACTTCGTACTGGACATGTAAAGTCATTAGCAAAATTTTTGATATTACTAAGGATAAAATTTGTATGGAAAGTCACATTTTACTGCAATTAAATAATTGGAGACTGCTTTAAATTTTACATTACTTGAAGTGATTGTAACAAAAAACTTGTTTTTAATTTTTTCACTTCGTAAAGACAGGGGAACAGAATAGTTTTCATGAGGTGAAATCTGATCCTGTTTATTTGTCATTTCCAAAATTAATTTCAAGATGACAAGGACAATTTGTATATACGAATGTATATACATGATATAATGCTGAGAGAAGTTGAAGTGTTCCATATGAAACTATATATGTACCTACATATGTAGGATATACATCTTGAAAGAAAGTGTCGATACGTATTTATGTACCAAAAGTGGAATTAAATCTGTATGCACATACATACTCTGGGAATAGATAATGAAATGCAATTTATGCTTAAGTGTATTTGATTGAAATTGATTTTACGGTTTCCACTGAGTTTTAATGAAATGAAGGAATTGTTTTTCATGGGTGAAATTGGGATAGATTGGTCCTATTCCCCATAGACATGGCTCTTATTTGTTCTGTGGAAATTGTGTGATATGCCTTTCTAAATAATAGATATTAAAATATTGTTACGTCGTTAGAAATTAATTTAACGTGAAGTTGTACTGGCAAATTAAGGAACACTTGTGTGTAAACAATCTAATCAGCTCGTGTCAATCAGATTTTTGCTCGCATCACAGCTGTGAAAGAGCTCTACTCAAAGTAACTACTGGTGTTTGCACCTCTCTTGATAATGATATGATATCCCTCTTTCTTTTATTAGATTTCTCTAACGCACGAGAGGCTCTGGATGAAAATGTCTTCACAATTTGGTTTCTCCCATTCTGCCATTCTTTTAATTAAACATTTTCTGTTCGGTAGAAACCAAATTGTCTAATTGAACAATGGTCATTCCTCAGATCTTTTGCTCCTTTCTTGTGGTGTACCACAGGGATCTATTCTTGGCTCTTTATTATTTAGTTTATAAATAAACGGCCTTCCACAGGTGACACATGACGTGAAAGTACACCTATATGCAGATAATGTCCAGTTTTATTTGAGTCGTCCCGTAGGTCTTGTCGTAGATTGTGTAAGCCGCATTAACTGTGACCTCCAAACAATTTACTGCTGGTCAATTGACAATGTTCTTAATCTTAACTCTAGTAAATCCCAGTGAAAATCTTGGAGTGTAGTTTAATTAGCGGTTGAGCTGCTGTGATAACATAAGTGCCATACTGTCGTCATTGGCTATATGCTAGTAACACTGCCACTCAGTTTACATATGACTCTGATCAAATTACTCTTGCTCCCTCATTTCACCAATGAAGGCCTTATTTTCCCAGCCTTAGATTCTGTGTGGTCTAGAAAACTTTGAATGGCATTTAATGATTGTATTAGGTATATTTACAGGCTGCGCAGATATGATCATGTTTCCTATTACAGTTTCTCATTGCTGGGCTTTTCTCTAGAGACGTATTTGAAACGTAGGAACCTGCTTTTTCTTTATAGGGTATTGCAATTGGGCCAGCTTCCTTACGTAGCTGATTTTCTGCAATAGTTGCATTACACCAGGGGTCGCAAGCTGCTGCTGTCATGATGCCGTACTTCTAATCTCACTGGTTCTTATTTTGATCGGGTTATTCGCCTCTGGAACAGTTTACCTTCCCGGGTTTCATGCGCGGGTTCGCTCGGCACTTTCAGGAGACTTCTCCTCAATTGTGCTATTTAGCCGCTCTCTATTTAAGCCCGAGATCATTCATTCACTCAAGCACGGTTTATCTGCATGTAATTTTTCTTACTTTCCTATAATTCATATATTCTTTTCTTTCATTTTTAGGTTTTCTTTTGTTCCGTTAGACTACTGCAACTATGTACTGAAGGTAGCCGAAGAGCTGAAACTGGTCTACACTCGGCATTAAATTAATTTTTAATGTGGGAGACTATAATTTAATATCTATTATTTATAGACATTGATCTACTTTTGTTGTTCTGATTTGGGACACCTAGCTCATATTTATTGACACAAAGAAAAAAAATACAAATTTAATTTAGGGGTTTTCAAATTGATTTAAAGATTAAATTGTTTAGAAAAATTCAAGCTTTACGAGACAGTGGCGCATAACTTTTTAAGTAAAAAGGGGGTTAGATTTTGGCTATATGCAGAAATAAAAACTTGCTCAACATTTTTTTTTTTAGGGAAAACAGGCATTTGTAAAAACAAAAAGAGCACTAAATATTTTTTAATGTATTTATTGTAATAAAAATCAACAAAAACGACATAATAAATTAGAAGTTAATTATTATTTTTAATATTTGATTTTTTTTTAAATCAGTGAGAATGTTGAGCTTGAATGTTGATGCCCACCTCTCTATATCTGGCTTAATTTTTGTTGAATTTAGTGGGAAAATGGGTTTTTATCCGAAATTCTTGTTTCGTTTGAACAAAGAAACAACTTGTTAACAAACTAAGTGTTTCTAAAGAAACTTGAAAAAGATAGTTGAAGTTTTCATAAAATTAGGAAAAAATTCATTTGGATGATACTTGTAGAAATTTAATAAACTCTTATTAGCGTTGCAACATTGTAACGTTGCATATCGATCAGTTCAAGTAACAATGTAGTTCCTGCTTCCTCACAAAAGAATTTAAATAGATTTGCAAACATTTTGAAGACCATTTTATTGGACTCATAATCCAGAAATTAAAGAAACGAAATTGAGATTTAATTCGCTCATAAGGGTTGATTGATAGATCGAGTAGAAATGCAAGTTCACATAATCATTTCCCATCTTCAAGGTGACATACATACATAGTTGGAATTTTTTAATTAACAAATTTTAATCTCTTCAAATAGAAACAAGAAGTGTTCTCACATCTCACGATAGCTAATCCAACGACAGTACCGGTGTTTTCTGCATCGATTTCCTCCAGAAAAAGGCTTTGAACTGGTTGTGATTTAGTGCCTTTGAACGTAAAAAAATTAAGTGCTTTACTATATTTTTTATAACATTATGGAATCCTAACTTTTTTCCAATTAAGAACTGCTGATACAATGATTTTCTGAGTTTATTTTGAATAATTTTATTGAAATAAAAAAGTGACATCATTCGCCTTTGAATAGTAATTCCGTTAAAACTGTTTGCTTCAAATTTCGCATTGCAGATTTGACACAGCTTTTTAGATGCGCACTTATTGACCACTTTTTTTTTTATAGAATCACCGTCTGAAAAAGGTTTTGATGATGTTAGATTTGAATGAGCTATGTCAAGACTAACTTCAATGCATTTTTGTGATGTATCAGAACACGATCGAGACATATTTTGCAGAGATTATATTTACTGAAGTAACGAAGCATAATTTCCTGTTTTTTTTTAACTCACTACAAATTTCTTTTTATTAAAATCTGAATGTCTGCTTTTGAAATAACATCTTAAGTTTTATATCTTTGGTATTGGCACTCCCACACTTCGGTTGAATATATTATAAATGTTTTGTTGATCGTTTGCTATAAAACAGTATCAGTCCATTCTTCACGAAAAACCCTATTCTCCTTTAAAAGTTTTTGCTTCTTTGACAAGGTTTTTTAAACGGGGAAAAATAAAAAAAAAAAATAAAAAACAATTTCTTTTTAAAAAATATAAGAATTTAAAATTTTTGAAAAAACTACGAAGTTTTCAAAATAAAAAATGATTCCAACAACAGAACGCATAAACTCGAGAACGGAAGCTTTCAAAAAGCTTGTCCAGCTAACAATAATGGAGATCTGTATTTTTACATAATATCATAGATTGCACAAGAACTAGATATCGCATGGTATACCAGAGCAGAGTATAGCTGCAGATTGTGTGCAGCCTTTAGCACCTCGTCATAGGAGACACATATAAAGTTGAATACAACTGTATTATCTTCCACTCTAGCCGAGGGTATCTGAGCTGCTGCTGATGGTGGAGTCCTTTAAAATGTAGACATGGGATTTATAACAAAGCATTTATTTAAATTGTTAGGATCCACTTGACATTCGTTGTTATGAGATTTTCCAACCACAATTTCTTGAAGGTTTTCCATACCTCTTTCGGTGGGAGTCTTGTATTGAGTTTAGATCTACAATAGTTCACTTTGGAGGTACGAACAGCCATTGTTGTAATTTTCCTTAATCTACGAAAACGATTCTGATTTCGTCTCCAAAGGTGATATAAATAATCTTGTTCTACGATTAGATTGGCGATGTGGTTGCTAAACCATAGAACAGATCGATGGCAAGGCCGAGTGTGAAGAAGAATATGTTTTTCGTAACAAAATTTCACCAAGGTGTTGAAGTGAGCAACTTGGTCCTCGGGACTAATGAGAGAGAAAACTGTGTCCCATAGGAGAGACAGAATGCCATTGATGAGCTCATTTAGATTAATACGGTTGTAATCTCTATAACTAATTGAAGTAATTTCATTGAAAGGTGGAGATTGAAGTTCGTAAGATAGGAAGATATGGTCATGGAATGAATTTCCAGGTACAGAGAACTGATTGAAGAATAAGACCTTATCATGATCAGCCATCAGGAAGAGAAGGTGTTTCACCAGCAAAATGGGTGGGCTCATTTTGGTGAACAATTTGAAGGCCGATATCACGTACATTCCCAAAAAAATTAGCAGAGATGTTATCTGATGCTAGGCTGTTCTTATTAAGATCACAAGCAAAGATATAATTATTATATTTTAACAGTATTCTTTTAAAGGTCAACTTTTCATTATATACTTCTTTAAATTTATACTTAATCGACCACACCTACAAAATTACAATTATATTATCACTATTATCTTCTTTTATCAAAATAGGACAAATTGCAGATCTTTGATCTTTTGGTCTAATAAAAATAATTGAAATCAAATAACTGACAACATTTATGTAAATATCTTAGAGCATAGGACAGCAAAATAGGATTTGTGTTAATAATTCATCATAATTTCTTTATTTTCAATATTGTTCCAGAAGGTTCTAAGTTCGGTTTTACCATTTTTTTAATAAACCATATTCATCTGGATTTGCACCATTTGAATGTGTTCAAATGAATTTTTTTTACAAACGTCTCAAGATTTATGCTTCTAAATGCTTCTTATAGAAAGTCTGTAAAAATTTGGTTAGATATTGTTAATAAAGTGTTGAAATTTCTGTGTACTAGTGTACTGCATGAGGGGTGCCGGTTTTAACGACTAATTCAGTTTGGTCAGTTCAAAAAAAATAAAAAAAATTTAATTTTATTCATGTACCAATTTAGTTTTCTTATGTCTAATATCACAATAATTCATTCACAATACAACTTATAACTAGAAACTTTTAAAAATTTAATAAAATCCAATAAATAGTTGAGAAATCCAATATAAAATTAAAATCCAAGGTGGAATTTGTGTGAAGTTTCCCTCGATGTTTTCTCTATTTCTCCTCGTTTGTTCGTTGGGGCTCATCTTTAGCCCTCAGTTCAATTTGATGTCGTCTTTGTTCCTCTTGTTGCTAGTTGTCCTCTGTGACTTTCGAACATTCAGTTTTATTGACTTCTTTTCAATTACAGCTGATGCGCCTTATCAGTCGTACCTCATGTCGTTCTCCTTATGGAGGTAGGGCGGGGGAAGGAGATATGAGAGGATAGGATGTGGATTTTTGGGAGTGTTTAGGAATCAATGGTTCCTAAGGCATTGGTTTTCTTCAGAGACACTCTCTGAGTAAACATGGCTGAAATGTGATTACACGCGATAGTAATCACCTCTATGGTCGTAGAAACTTATTCTACCATCATCTAGCTGGTAGATGTTTCTAGCCTCGGGCTTCGTTAAGAGCAGGGGTGAGAGGTAATTAAAGTTTGCCGGTATGAGAAGGTCAGGCAGATTGTTTATCAGGTCATTTCACAATGGCTCGCCGCCTTTTTATAGCTGCCGAGGTCGATCATTTGCTGTACTCCTCATGGTGTTGTCCTGCCGTGTGTTCAGGTGTACACACTGATGTGTTTTCAGCACATCGGTGTGCTTATCTCATGATTGAAAAAGTTGTGATAGCAACTGAACAGTTGGTGTGAAATTCGATTCGAAATGTCACTTTTAAAAGTTCTTAAAGAATAAAACTACGCTAAACGTCAAACATACTAAACGCATCGAGACACTACGTTAACAGACTGTAGCGTAAAAATGTGCACGCCGATGTGCTGGGGAAATGATAACGCTTCGGTCGCCTGAACGACATGGTGTATTAAAATGTGACATTATGTGACATTCTGCGTGCGGCTGAACGCACGGCTGGTAACGCTAATTCCTATTCCTGGTGCGAGAAAAGCGTCTGACTGACGTAATGTCAATTTGGTGATAAGTCAAATTATAAATATACGGAGATACGTGTACTTTCGGTAAGTATTGGTATTATTTATTATGTTTTTTAATAGTTTTTTAATAATTTTGTTATTGTTTTAGAATGTAAAATACGTCGAGGGACTTAAATGATGTTTGGAGGAGCAGATCAGAGGAGATGAAATTATTAGATAAGTGTTGAAGTTTATTCACCTTTGAATTAATTCTTTGTGTAGTTTTATGCTTATTGTTACGAAATAAAATGAAGGATATATGGTATGGTGGTGGACCGAGCAAGTGTTGATGTTAAAGATTTTGCTACCCTGTGGAGACTGTATTTATTGACATCCTTCAATTCATATTTTATTGGTAATATAGGTAAAATAACACAGTATTGGTTGAGAAATTCTGGTGGCCATAAAACATTTACCTTAAAGCCAATAGGATGCTGTAATATGAGAGTTTTATTTCAGTATATGGTTCGGAGCTCACTTAAAATTGTATTTTCAATTACCTACATACTTTATTAAGAAAAGCTAATCGTTAATTGAGCTGTATATGACCAAGTTTGAATTTACTTGAAATCTTGCAATATTTATTATTTAATAAACATTTTTTTCTTCATTTATACGAACTCAACCGGAATCATTCTTCAAATATGTTATATAGACTATACATATACGGCTTAGTATCAGACTCTAAGATTCACAAAATCAAGTCGTAGACATTTTTTTATTTTTCCATGCGAAATACATACATATTAATTGAATATACTGAAATTCCCAAACGTAATAACGTTAAAATAAATTTGTCAAGTAAAGACTCATGTGAATGGAATTTACACTGCTTTGAGCCTGCACACCATCAGACAACCTAGTTAGCATAAAAGTCAGAAACAAAAGAAAATAATTCCCCCATAAAAAAACGGGGCTGATCTCCAGAATATATATTTCTTTAAATCGATTCAAGGCAGTGAACACCGCAACAGCTTGTTCCCAATTTCACCTTTATCCGAGGTCTTCTTGATATAGGGAAGAAATGTTATGTAACATATGCCCTGGAGTACCATAAGAATGTCTTGCCATAGATCTCGATCGCATTAAAAAAAAGGAGGTCTATATGTGTGTCTGCTGAATTGTAAAAATTAAATCGAGTCTGGGATCCGGGTTCGATTCGGTCTAAGAGGATGGAGGATAGAGTTCTTATTGGTATCTGACTGCCTTTAAAAAGCTCCTTAACCACAAAAGAAAAGAAACATTTTTCTACGATAACCCTTCCGGTCCAGTCGTTATAAATTTCAAACGGGTTCAAACAAAAGGGGATCTATTGACTTGCAAATTTATTGCTATTGTTGGGATCTGTCTGTGCAAAAATTCTAGTGTTTCCGATATGAAAACTGAAGGCTTTTTAGACACTGAAAAATTCATGTCCGTTTTATCACGAAAATGAATGATAACTTTCTTCCCCCCAAAATAGAATGAGGTGAGGACATGTGAAATTCTATGGAATTCTATTTATCCATGAAACAGAGATGAGGTGTATGTGTGTGTGTGTGTGTGTGTATGTGTGTATATGGGTGTGTAGGTATATAGAATGACATAGAAAATATAAAATAGTCCTGGTTGCCTTGCCTGTAAAATTTGTGTAAATCATTTTTAATTTGAAGTTAAAGTCTTCCCTGCTGTGAATAATATTTTGCACGTTGTGCCAGCCGGTGTATTTTATTGTAGCTCTTTCTGATTAGAATGCAAAAACTGAAATCAAAATGGTTTCAGAATCAAATGAAAGATAGCTCGTACCCAGCTTTTTGATATCCAGCAAGGATTTATACAGTCAGCAGTTTATTTTACATACATATTTATTCTTTTAAAAACATGTACCTACAATTGTTCAGCAAAAACTCATGGCATTCTTGTCCAGTAGAAGTTTGGAAAATATGGATGCAAAGAGTTGTAAATTAATAGCACACGTTTGTTAATGTGCCTACTGACAGCAGGAATGATACAACAAACACGTATCATTTTCCTATGAGTGTGGGGGCATAAGGTCATCAGGAGGCCTATACCTTTCCAGCGTTTGTGAGGAGAATATTTTATAGTATGGTATATAGACACTGGTGTGCTCCATCTACATAGTTGATGTCACTCAGGACAACATTTTTCTAGTTTGCCGCCAGTGATATGATATCATAACAGGCGGCTAGATGGAGCACCTTGATGAAATTATGTAGTATGAATATTTTGAAAAGGACTCGAAAAGACTTGTATTATTTTTAAAGATCATTGAAATTATTTATAATCTTTACGTTAGCTGAACTTACAGGGTTATAATTGCCATATTGTTGATAAAATTGAAGAAAACAGAGATGTTCATTCTAGCGTAATGTAAGAGAGACAGTATCAGACGCTCTTTATACTGCTACTACTTAAAAAGTGTCTATGTTAGAGGAGTGTTTTTTTTTTTTAATTTTCTTTTAATATAGCCCACATTTTTTCGATTGGCCTTAGTTCCGGATAATATGGAGGATTTACTTTCTTAAAAATTATGGGTATGCATTAGGTATCGTACAAATCTCTTGCTTTTCGGCCGTAGTGATAAGTTCCTAAATCCGGTCAAAAGAAAGCTGATGCATAATGCTTTCTAAAGAATGGAGAAAAGCGCTTCTAAAGACACTCTTTAACGTACACATCAGTGTCAATTGTGCCTGTTGTCACGAAAGCTGATGATATCTGGACACACATACATATTGCTTGCCAAATTAAGTAGGGGACATTGGGGAATTGTGAGTCATGGGGAATTGTGAGTCACGTCAATATTTCACATAATTGGAAAGTCTGACTCATGCAAATGGCTGTCATTGTCTTATATTTGACCAAACTCATTTTCCATTAGCAATCGATGCGTGTACACGTACTCGTTCGTTCCGTGCGGCAACCACTTGGAAAATTTTCTCAAAATATTTATTCGCGTTTCTATTTGCATTGATGTGACAACGATTTTCGGAGAATCGATTCAGGTAAATATATTCATAATTATCTTATGGCATCGACATTTCAACTTTTAAAAGGAATTTCGCATAAACATGCAATGAGCGAATCATACACGGTCCTCTTGTCAATCAAAACGTTTGGGGAATTGTGAGTCACTTTTTTTGGGGAATTGTGAGCCACAACATCTTTGGCATTTTTCAAGCCAATATCGCATTTTTAACGCGTGTTTATAATTTTTTATGCAAAATTCCAACAGAATATTAGTTCAGTGGTTGGATATGCCGAAGAAATTGAACCGAAACAATTCCATTCGCTGCGATTTATGCGATCGAGCTGTTCATTTGAAATGCGTCAGTACTGGAGCCTATTTCACATGCCCGAATTGCGAATCCGAATAATTTTAATACCTTCCTTTTTACATATTTTTTTAAACTAATTGTTATGTAATATCCAACCATAAAATAAATATTTTACAGCGATATTTTTGATTTTCCACTTAATTCAGACGGTGACTCACAATTCCCCAACATTTTTAAAAATCTCAAAAATGCATGTTTTTTGCCAACGCTCAGATTTTTTCAGCAGATAATAATGTCAAGATACTGCTTAAGCTAAAAGTTATGGTTTCCTTCCTAGTAACATAAACCATTTTGAAATTTTAAAAAATTTTGATTTTTGTGGCAGTTATCGAGCTTGGAAAAAGTGTGACTCACAATTCCCCAATGTCCCATACATATTTAACGAGAAATTTGGTGCTTCTACGTAGTGGCGTAGCGTAGATTTTTCCCACCAGGTGCTAACCTTAAATTTTCCACCCCCTCCTATTTGTCACTTTTTCAAATGAATTCAAAATAAAACGCCCTTTTAAATTAAAATAATTTCATTCTGCGTGTTTTTTGCAACGCAAACTCTTTAATACATTCGTCAATGTTAATTTGTGCCTCTTGTACTTGGTGTGCGGGTGGAGCTAGGTGCGCGGTGGGAGGTGCGGGCACTGTCTATAGTAAGCAATATACATATAATCAAATTTGTGTTTTTTTTGTAGAAAAAATTGAAAAAATCGTAAAAATTGTCAGAGGGCGATATGCTCATTTTCATAGAAATTTGTGTGGCGTTCTGAGATTGAATCAAGATTGAGGGATGATTCAAATGTGGGAGGAAGAAACTGTTCACAGATTGAATCAAGATTGAAAGATGATTCAAATGTGGGAGGAAGAAACTCTTCACGGGGGGATGTACATATATATACACTACTTGCTGTATCAATAAATTAATAAATTTTTTTTTAAATAAAAAAATCGTAATAATTGCAAAAAAACATGGAAAAAATTGGAAAAAATCATAATAATTGGAAAAATTGTACAAATTGCAAATAAATCGTGATAATTGGTAAAATCTCCTATTTTAGATATTATTACTCAGTAATTTTTGTCTATTTCTAATCTGCTATTCTTCTGTTCTTTTCTCTTTTAGACTGCCTAATTATGCTTTAATGATAATTAATTTGAGCCGCTGATTGAAACATTTCGCTTTACTGCTGTTGTGAATAATTGTGAATTAATACTTAGAGTGAATGCAGTAAAATATGGGTTTTTATTTTTATGCGACAGGTATGCTATATATAGGCCGAGATAAATTTAATGTTTTTTTGTTAATGGCACTTATTGGAGGTAGGGAGGCTAGGGAGGTATATATATATACTTCCAAATATATACATTGGGGTGAAATGTGGGTGAAAAAATATGTGAAGAAGTTGTTGGGGAAGAAACTGAGCGGGGGAGGTACATATGTATATATACATATACTGTCGTACAACAAAATTATTAGGGAGATCTTAACGAGGACATTGTAGGTCTCAAATAAGTTTTAATCAGTTACAATTTAGAGAAGCTTCTCTCACAACTGTCATTAGATACTTATGGCAGCTGATGTGAGGAATATTGCCAGCATTATAAATATATTAGATTACCTTCTTTAAAGTTTGGACTCAAAAATAAACTCTACTAAATCAAGTTGGCTGGAATCTATAGTTTTTTTTACAGTCTTTGTAGCTACGAAAGCCCGTAGATGCGCGCACTCAAATTCGAACTCTACACTGTCAACATCCTGAGGAGTTTGGTCGGGGTTGCATTCCTCATTATCGACGCCCAATATTATTGCAGTGCTTAGGAATGCATATTTTTCTGCCACATTCTAGAGCTATTGGAACCCTTCTTGAATTTCAGCAGTGAGGTACTCTATGTAATGAAGAAAACAATTTTCGTTTTAAATCGTTGATTTTATATTGGAGCTCACATTGCTGGCTTACCCTTTGCTTCCGTCATCAAGTTGAGGCATCGTAGAAGCATCGTCGATTTTATAGTCGAGCGAGGCGTTTCAGATTTTTGTTCTGCTTGCCCAGTCTTTGTATGTTATTAGCTTGTCTATGACCACAAATGCTGCAGATAGGATTAGCTGACTCGGCCCCTCTCTGCCATCCCATATTTGTGTCGCCTCTATATCTGTGCCGCCTAGGGCCATGGCCCCATCTTTCTCTGCACCCTATGCTCCTGCTGCTACGATTCTTAAGCGGGAAATACAATGTGATGCCCATCAGCGTTCATCAGCTCAGATTTCATTCTAATCTATTGTCAGATATAGGAATAAATTGAAATCTGAGCTGATGAACTCTGATGATCGTAGCATTGTGTTTCTCAATTTAGACTTGGGATCTGTGTCACCCCTCTTTTTTGCTACATAAAATTCCTCTCTTAAAAGCGCTGGTTGAAGTTCGTTTTCACGTAAGTTTCATCTTCCATAATATAGCAGTCGAATTTCGTTAGGAAATTTTCATACAAAGTCCGACTCTTGAATTTTGCAACTAGGTTATTTTCTGGTGTCCTGTTCGGTGCTTTTTGAGCATGAAAACTTCGTACGCCTCTTCTTCTTTTAATTCGATGTGCCGTAGCAGATGATGTTACAGTCTTATCAGGCATATCCATCAATTATATATGTTGAGATTTCGTTTAAAAATATCTGCCACTTCATTGGTCAATTTTTGGTCTACCGAATTCTAGAATGGTCTCTTATTGTCCAATGACCAGTAATGGTCCCTGACTCTTCCGATTGTTTTTAAAAAACGGATGGATTGTATATAATTGTTTTTAATAAAGACTACACAGTCTTAATAGCTCCATCTACGTACCACAGTCTTCTGTTCGTGACAAGTAATTTATAAATAATAAAAACTGTTCTCCTTCGAAATTTTTTTTATAAAATTCGAGTATTTATAATTCTGAAAGTGTAGTTGGAATTGCTGGTAGACAATCCTACATTTCGTATTGTCCTTTTCTTGCTGTCCATACGTGCGTGGCATCTGTCCGGCTGCAGCTTGTTATAAATTACTATACGAATCAGAACAATACCATGTGTCCCATCTTGGATATTTGTTGCTCGAGACTTATGATCACTATAGACTACCGCAACTTCGCACCTTGCAGCATCGCCAGCATGATTGTGTCCATTTAAGTATTGCAAAATTTCATTATTGACAATGTGGATACGTGCACGACCTTAAGTCTTTTATACTGACCACATTTCTAAAATACATTTTCACTGTTCCGTTTTTCTTTGATATATAGATCTCCTTTATCCAGCAACTTCCATCTTCCCTTCTCGTTTTGCATAAATTGTAACGCCAATATTATTTAGGGAGAAAGCCAAACTTATAACACACTGAACACTAACACGATCTGAATACTAACAGACTGAATTTGAAAGGAATATTAAAGCGAATATTCAAATCTGGATGCACAGTCTTGAAAAACAAAGAAATAGTCGATTACTATCGCGTAGGACAGATTTCGTTTCGTCAGAAAGTCCTTTGTTAATCCCATGATACCTTTCGACCATAGGTCGGCAATAAATTTGAATTACGCCCGTCGTGGCAATAAGGTTGCCCAGTTTTGCTCTTGACATTTACCTGCAAATATATGGTGACTCTACATCTCCATCTAGTTTAACCACTCTTTCATATAAAAAAAACCCTTTCGACCATACGTCGGCAATAAATATGTATTGTGCGCCCGTCGCGTCGTGCCAATAAGTTTGCCCATCATTGATTTTAAAGTTTACCTGGATATATGCATATGGCGACTCAATATCTCTTGAATTTTATATTTTCCATGTTGTCAAATAAAATTTTACCTTGATCTTTACTAATGCCAATATTCATTCCACAAACATCTTTTTCTCTTATATATTAAAGAGTTTGATCTTAAAAAAGTTTCCGCGAATTAAAACACAACACTATGAATATTTAAAATTACAAGTAGGTACTTCTAGTAGTCTATAGTAATTATATTTATACAATGCAGTCTGTATTTCAAGTAATGTTTCAATTTATAATATAAAATTCTATAAAATTTAAAATTAATATCTGTTTTTGGCGAGCAATTGTGTGGCGACCAACTTTCCTGGCGAGCAATTATGGGTGAGCAACTGTGGGCGAGTAATTGCAGGTGAGCAATTTTCCGCATATCTCTGGTGATTGCTGAGTAATGGAAGGGATAGGTGATTTTTTTTTCTGAATCAGTCCTTAATAGGTACAGAAAATTTTTAAAGAAGAGATCTTACGTAATCAAATAAGTACAAACATTATCAGATTAAAAAAAACTTATACGAGCAGATATTCTACAATATGAAAATAAAATCAACGCAGCTTTAAAAATCATCATCATTTACGATACTGTAAGTCTCCACTTGTTTTAAAAGGCGAATTTTGTACGAATACACAAGGTAAGGTCGTTCTATTTCCATTTAGGATAATGATGGCAATAAACAAAATACCTCTACCTCTAATGATAGGCTTCGATGGTATAATGTAATATACAAAGTTCTTGTATCTGTTGTTTCTATATATATATGAGTTCGAGCTTCCTTGGCGCCCCACTAAGGTTGAGAGATTCCTCCTCCGACAACTGATTACTTACTGCAAAACAATTGGAATTTAAAGCATTTATTAAAACTGTTCAGTATTCTCCCAAAAGATATTTCCACAATTGCATTTCATGTGCAATTGAGTTTTACTTCCCTAAAGTATATCCATTCGTAAACGATTTTCCTTCATTTTCGTATAAGCAAGTTAATGCAGCCACAATGTTTGATAAATAGCTACAACCCAATATTCACTCTAATTATAACTGCAATATATTCTCTGAAAAGTAGAAATAATCTAGGCTTACTATCCAATCTTAATTACTGTGAAGGATACATATGTACGTATACGTATATAGGTTGTTTGGCATATGCATTAGTCAACTGGGCATTGGGTGATAAGTACCCTGGGAATTACATTTTCTATGAAATAATCTGTATCCTGAAAGCCAACAACAATCTATGTAAATCGAATCTCATCGAATCTCTCCCTGCTTTCTCTGTATCCAAAATGGAACCATTTTTGAGTTTGATGTAATTTTTTTTTTTTGGGTTCGATAAATACCGGAAACAGCTGATAGATAAATACCTAAGTAAACGATTTTTCAAAAAAAATTTTTGTAGCACACGTAGGAAAAGGTGCAATAACTTTTAAATAAAATTTGTGCATCTACTCGAAGGAAGTTTAAAAACGTACCTACTTATGCCATCTCGTGGAAGGTTACCGAATTCATAACATGACGACTAAAAAATCGTCGTTGATACGTGGTTTACGCGAAATACTTAAAATCTTCTGGGAACTGATCGTGTCTCAAATGAAAAGTTTTGGAAACATACAAGTCATGATAGACTGAACGAAATATAAAAATATGGGAAAGTACAATAATAGTCCCATGTTGTCATGTGGAAGAATTACAATATGTGTAACAAGAAAATAAATTAAATTTATATAAATAAATAAAAATTTTAATTGCAGTAACATTTGTAATTCAAATCTGTAAATTATAACTATGTATGCTTTTTATTGCTGCTCATGCTTCATGCTTTTACAGACGTAAATACTTACCACATGTACGGCGACAAAATATTATGTTGCACTTTCTTACAAGATTTGCAAGCATCAGATTTGTGTCGTATATATATGTACATGCAATTATTTTTCAGATAAATCTTTTTTTTATGATTTACAACTTCACTACTAAACTTCATTTTGCATTTTGCACGTGGTAGAATCTATCTCAAAATGGTTGCCTGTTACAGTACATATGCATAGGTAAGTATGCATATACATGTGTAGAACTAATTGAAAGGCAGTCAAGCTGCCCTCAAGGCCTTAAAGTCCTACACTGTCAAGTCAGGGATAGTGTGGGAATGTCTACAAATCCTCAAAAATCTATCAAGGAGAAACAAAGTTATCCTCATGTGGGTACCTGGACATGAGGGCCACAAAGGCAATGAAATTGCGGATGGCCTAGCCAAAACAGGAGCGTAAACTCAGTTTGTCGGACCAGAGCCATTTTGTGGCACTTCGAAGTGTTACCTCAAAGCTACCCTAAATAACTGGGAGAATAAACAAAAACCCTGTATTGGGAAAGGCTACAAGGACTTCGTCAGACAAAAAAGTTTATCGACACCTCTGGCGGAAAAACAAAAGAACTCCTACTCCTTAGAAGAACAGAGCTCAAAATGATCACTGAGCTCTTCTCAGGCCATTGCCCCTTGAGGTATCACCTAAACAAGCTGGATTAGGCTGAGACTTCATCCTGCCGCTTCTGTCAGGATGCTCACGAAACCTCGGAGCACCTGCTCTGCAACTGCGAAGCATTGGCCAGGCGGAGATTACTCCACCTTGAACATGCTTTTCCTCCACCAAGTTACGTATGGAACCTCAAGCCCAGAATGGTTCTAGACTTTATTAACAGTCTAAATCTATAAATGGAGCAAATTCAACGGGGACTCACAATAGATCTTTCAGGTCGCAGTGACTGCGAGGCTAACGCCTATACACCCCTTTACAAATCTAATCTAATTGAAAGGCAACATTCTGCGGGTTGGAAATCTAAGAAAGGTCATACTGAAATTAGACGATATTTTTTATTATATGATGTGTTATCAGTTACTAAAAGGACCAATTATTTGTGACCTGAATAATTAAGAGCTAATATTTCTTTAACGGCTACAGTTGGGATATAGATCAAATTAAAGAGGAGAGTCCACAGTTTACAGTTTTTATAAAAAAAGTTATGTTAATTAAATAAAAGAAGAAGGAGGTCAAAGTAAAAAAAATTAAAAAAAACCGAAATTTTTAATTTAGACTGTCATAACTTCGGAGAGGAGAGGATTACCGGACTGGTTGAGCAGTTCTTGGAAAGGCTATGAGAAGATTCTTCATAGTTCTAAACGGTGATCGTACACCCTGTACTTTATAAAATACAGTGTGTTTTGTGTAAAACGAGAATATTTTCTTAATCACCATGTACCTTCGAAACGGTTGACACCCCTCTCCCTCCTGGCGTACAAATATTTGTTTGCCTAAGTGAGTACCATCAACTCTTGAGTGAAAGTCAATGATGAAATTTCTGATGCTCTTCGTCTTCTTCGAGGCGTCCCTCAGGGGTCAGTCCTTTTCTCTGCATGTAGATTAACGATCTTCCTGATGTTTTTTTAACTGTACTGCAACAGGCCTATCGTACTTATAGCAGATCGTGTTGAGCGTATGAATTGTGACATTGACCGAATTGTAAAATGGTCCTATAATAATGATCCCCTAAATTCTCAGTGTATACTATTTAGCCAAAATATTTTTGATCTCGCGGGTATCTCTCCCATAACGCTAAATGGGACAATCCTGCCTTGTATGAGTCAAGTCAAAAATCTGGGAGTTCGCTAAGAAAAGCAAATGAAGTGCTGCGGTTATGTCAAGGATTTAATGGACAAGGTATACGCTGTGCTGTGTAGGCTCTGGCTCGCTGCTTGTATATTATAACCTAAGCTTGGTTCAAAATTAGTCAAAGCTCTTCTATTACCGTATTTTACATATGGAAGTATACTTTTCCCTAAACTTGACTCACTTTGTGCAAGACGAAATGAAGTTGGTTTCAACGACTGCATTAGGTTTATTTATGGATCGCGTCGTTTTGATCACGTGAGTTCGTACAAATTGAACTTATTGGGATGTCCAATTGATGTGTACTTAAAGTGGAGGGCAGTTATTTTTCTTTATGAGCTAATGCAAACAAAGGAGCCCGAATTTCTGTACTATCGAGTACGATGTCTCCAATCAACCTAGACATAATAAATTACTGTCAATGCGCTGTAATAAAACAATACTCGTCGTTCAAATTTCACGTATTTGGAATACCTTGCGCGTTAGGAAGATTAGAGTGGGGACTGCTTTCAGAATGTTTTTAAAAATGCATTTAATCACTAATTAATTTCCTTTTTCTCTTTTTATTTTGGTTTCTTATTTCTGACAAAAATATGTTCTTTTTTCTTTTTGCTTTTTTTGTTACATGCTACTTTATTACTATTTTCTTAATACATTAATTAAATTAAATTGATTTAAATTAAGTTAATTAACAATGACTTTTAATTATTAACTGTAGTTTCGTAGATTTGTCAACGGAATTTATATTTTGTAAAATATAAGAAGTAATTCTTGCGTACTTCACATGAATAAATAAATATTATTATTATTCTTTGGATCTCAACTACTTTTGTAATCAAATTAATAATCATGATTACATCACATGATTACCCAACAATCATTAATCATGATTACATCGAGTAATCATGCGAAAATTTAACTATAATAATGAAATAATTAGGAATACGAAACTTTTCAAGAGATATTAAAATTTAATTCTAAGAAAACAATCTGTCTTCGAAAGAATTGTTAGTATAGAATAATGTTGTGATTAACAACTTGGATTTGGGGACTCTTGTTTATTGATTGGAAAGTAATTACCGATATAATAATAATAAGTTATTATAGTCTATAGTCTGACCGCTCTGGTGATTATCAATTTTGACTTAGAGCTTTTTTTTCTAGATTTGTGTTTACAATTATCACGATTAATAAAATACTAACAATTGCGAGGTCCATAACATGTGTACGTGAACTAAATATGAGTTGCAGTGCTTGCGGCAAACCAATAAGGAAAACGATCTCGGTGTTGTGTCTGGGGGTGTTGCAAGAGATTTTATTTGAGATTTGCGGACTTGACTGATTATGGTACACCTTCAATCGCAAAAAGATTGTTTTTTTTTTTAAATTATATTATATGAGGAATGTCAACAAAAATTGAAATCGATAAAGATTATGAAAGAGGCTATTGGCAAGATCAAGGAGAATAGAATAGAAAATTAAACGAAGGTAGGCAGGATGATAGGAAGTGAAAAAAATCAGATTCATTAACTAACAATCTAACCCTTCTATTTAGGACATGCATTAAATTGGGCTATACATCGAAGTTGTGGCAAGAAGTCCGTGTTTTGCTTATTCAAGCAGGCCGGGTACATTAGTCAACTGTCAAGGCATATAGGCCATATAGAAACTGATGTGCTCCATTCCTAGAAGCAGATTGTGACAGCAACGACACGCGTATTTAAAGGGAAGATCTGTTCGGACGGCACTCCACAAGGCGATTCACTCAATAGAAAAGGGTTTCCTCTTTAAACAATCTACGCTGGCTGTTTTCATCCATGTAGAAGGCGCTTTTAATAATGTTCTTCTACATAAGTTTACTGAAATGCTAACAAAACATGAAGTGAACCGATCTTTAAAACATTGGATTGCACACGTGTTAAGATAATAGAACTGTCTTTGGTTATCTGGGCGGGGTGAGCAGAGTTAGAGAAGTTCATAGGGGTACCCCAGAAGGTGGTATCCTATCACCCTTTTTGTGGGTGCTCATTATGCTCTTGCTTCGGATGGAGTACAAATCAGTATGTTACGCAGACGACCTGACGATTTTTTGTCATCGGAAGCTATGAATCCGAACTCTGCGGGTTGGTGCTAAACGACATCCGACTAGTCATGCACTGTGCTACGGATTTCGAACTGTACATCAATACGCGGAAAACTGACTTATGCCACTTTACCAGGAAAAGGAACATCCTCAGATTAAATCAGCCCTTTATTGGCTCTACACTTTTTAAGCTAAAGGACAGAGTAAAATACGTAGTCATTATACTAGATAATAAGCTAAACTGGAAACCACACCTTGAAGACAGAGCGAACAAGGCTGTTAGAGTCTTCGCGGAACCATAGGATTCACACTGGAACACAAGTTTCACACAAATCCATCTTTGAATTCGTGCAGTCTATCACACCTGGCATCTCCTCGAGACTATGCTGAAATGCAATTTTGAATCTAGAATTTCATCCAAGGCAGAATGGGAATTACATTCTGTGCTTCAACCATTGACAAATTCTATTATTATGTACACTGATGGCTCCAAATCCGAAGAAAAAACCCGGAACAGGTGTTGTCTGATGTGGAAATTACCATACACCTTGAAAGCCATACCACGATTTTCCAGACAGAAGCCAAGGCCATTCTCGAAGCGGGAAGACATCTCCTTAACTCAGACACTGAGAACAAGGAGAATGCCATCTAAGACTTTATCTAAATCCTTTCCATCCTCCAAACTAGTACCGGAGTGTAAAACCACCCTAAGTTCCCTCTATCGGAATAACAGGGTATTTGTTCAGTGGTTGTTAGGGCACTGCAATATCGTGGGAACGAAAGGGGGGTTTTGGTGCAGCCTCGGAGGAATCTTCCTGCATTAAGGTAAACATTTTGTATAACATAATGTATAATGATTAATAAATAGGATGGAGTATGCCAATAGTACATTTGGCGTGTCCTGATGTTACTTTTGCTCTAGCCCCCCCATAGATCCGCTCCAACCATCTCAAATTTACGCTAGAAAATTTTTTGTAATTCAAAGGAATGACTATACTTCTTAAATGTTCATAATTTCTTCCAAGGATATCATAGAATCAAGCTTGAGCAAACTTGTTCCAAAGAAGGCTTTCAAGTCTTTTTGATGAAATCAAACATGTAATGATTTATGGTGAAATGCTTCAGTCATTGAACTTTATATTTGAATTGTTGAAAAAATTTCATAGAAATATGCTGTGCTATCCTTAATCAAGTAAAATTTGTACACCAAGGATATAAGTTTTTTGTTCTTGTTAATAGTTCCTTAAAACAAAACTTACTAATATTTTTTTCTTTTGCGAAAAGTGAAAAAGTTTAATTTTCAGAGCACACGTTGCAAATGAACATTTTTTCCCTAGCAACTAAACTTTACATAAATATTTCTCTGAAAATTTCAATCTTTGATGAATAAGAATCTTTTACAATATTTAAGTAAATTTACAAAGTACATACAAAGTAGGTACATATAATTCATATTCCCTTCAGTCTAACTTTCAACGGTAAGTTGCTTCTGACAGGGACGATATTGATTTCTTCATTCGTCTATTTAATTTTTTTTTAAATCTAACAAAAAGTAGATACTAGGAAATTTAATTGATTTAATTGGACATGATTTACCCCACTTGTATAAATTACCTCCATAATAATTACACAAGCAGTGACCTGCAAGAAAATTATTTAAGTGATACAACAAAATTGGTAGGGTTCAGAATACGTAATGTGAAGGTGTATTAGAAAATGTATAATTATTATATGGAGAAAGGTAAAATCGTATATTCTTCTATCCTTTACCTGTCAAAATTGTTTCATAGAATCATACATGAACTTTAAAAATTAATTGGAGAGCAAACATGGAGGGAATCAACATTAATTCCCTTTTGTATAGTAAAATTCCATCGGATTTCATTGTTACATTATATAAAACAAGACCGGACCTATATTATAGACCATTTACAAAACCCTTTTCAGATCAAATTCAGTATTGTTTTTCTTGAAAAAGGGTTTCATATATATATAGAAAGGTTTATGTAAAACTGTCACATCCTATTAAAAGCGTGATGATTTCAAGTTATAAGCCATTTAAAATTGTTTATAGCTGTTTTTCATAAAACAGCTTGTATCATCTTGCGCTGTGATTATATCGTTGATATACGCATTGCAAAGTGCTCGCATTTTGAATCAATATTCCAGCCATCACCGTATAATTCATACCTCCAAAATTAAAGCGTTTAAAGATAACATTTCAAAATTTTAACCTTGAATTATTGAATTCAGCAAAAGAAAAATCTGAGTAATTGAATTTTTCCTCTGTGCCTTCTCAGCGAGATAAAAGCGAGCAGAGCACAGACATTGTCTTATAGAACCTATTGAGCCGGTTAGAGTTAAGTTATTTTTTTGTTGGTGAAAAATCATATCACCTACTTAACAGCCATTAAATCAAGGCTAATGTCACTTTTAATTTAAGTTTCAGTATGGGATGCCAAAGTTTTATTGAATTTTAAAACTGAATTTGAGATTACCCAGTGGTGGCGCAGAGTTTTTCATTGACTGGAAGACCTACTTAAAAAAAGTTTTATTAGTAAAAATGAACCCTTTAAATTAATGAGATTAACAGACGTTTTGTTTTGATATTCAATGTAGAGCAGACGCGAGTAGCCCAGCAACTTATCACAAATTAAAAGTTCTCCCCCACAGAAAAAATATTTGAACGCTGTCACTATTGTTGCCCTTAAAACCTTACAATTTAGAGTGAACAGGAACTGTTGATATCTATAAAATTCGTGTACTACATGAGCGTGGTTTTCTTAGAGGTGCTTGAAGTACGACATAATATATTGGAGAAAGAGATATTTTATGAAAATATATGTTTCAGCTGCTGGATTTACATTTGAAACAACTGAGACACTCCTGATGTGCTTGGCGTAGTGCAAGCGACTAAGAGCATTTTTGGTGGGAGCAAGCATAATATTTTCAAACATATACCTTATTGCCCCGCTCTCTATGTGGATTCACACTACATGCTTGTACTGATCTCTAACGGCATCAGATTCTAACATTGACTACGCTAAATTTGGCTTATCACACTTCATGTACTCTCTATATTGTAAGGTTAAACCCCTTCCACAAAACAAAAACTCATTTGACAATCAACCTCCAATTTTAAAATAGAGCCCCCCCCCACCCCAACCTCTCCTGTATCTAACTTCCGCCGATGTATTATGTTCTTCTCTTGAAAAATTTCGCTCATGTACACGAATTTTACACGCATTACACATTCCTGTTTGCTATTAATTATAAAGTTTGAAATCGTGTTGCATTGCAAATGCATACGGCTTTTTATATTCCCTGTGTTTTTTTCAGCATAAAAGCCACATTTAGAAAAAATTCCTTTGTGTAAAAATTCCTATAAAATGTAGTGCATACGCCGAGTAAAAAATACTTGGCATTAATTCAGTAAGGAAATAAATTTATGAAGCTTGTAGTACCTAACTAAACGTTCGTCCAAATGAGAACGAATATGTTCGTTGGATGTGTGTTTCATGTTTGGCTTGGTTTTTTTTTTAAATATTCCGTAGTTGTTGGGCGCATTCAGCGACTTGGTTTCGTGATAAAGTATAAAATTAAATATACACGGTGACAGATTTTTGTCTTCAGTCTCCGGTTTACAGAGACTCTCAGAGATCTCCAAAATGTTTACACGGTAAGAGACTTTTGTCTCTGGTTGGAGACCAACAAATTAGGTTTTCGGAGACCATAATAAAAAAATTCTCTAGAGACACGTCTCCGAACTATGTATATACGAAATTTTAATTTTTGGTCTCTAGAGACCTCCAGAGATCTTTGTTAATTGTCAAGCAACTCGAAATTTATTAATATTTTTATGTTATGGGAAAAGTGAAAAAGCTTAAAACAATATATCCATGGTGTACAATTTTTACGGGATAATCACAACAATTTTGTTTTTATTTCAAAAATAACCGGAACTCTATTGACGCAACAACTTTTCTACCCTAAATTAATTATATTAATTGTTTATTAATTTATTTGAAACATTTAGTCAAACTCTCACTCCACTTTATTCCTTTTCCTTTCCAAGTAGACCTTCACTTAACTGACTACAAGAAAAATAGTCTTCGGAGACCTGAAGATATACAATGAACAAATTTCAGAAACTGTAGACCGAATCTGGAGACCTGTTTGTTTTGAAATACATGACGGCGACGCTCAGATCGGAGACCAAAAAAAGTCTCTAGAGACTAAGTCTCTAGAGACTAAGTCTCTTTAGAGATTTTTTGCGTCTCCGAAGTGTATACAGGGATCTCTGGATCTGCATCGACCAAAAAATTGGTCTCTGGTGGCCAAAGTCTCTCGCTGTGTAGCTTCACCTTAATACTCAAAATGAGTAACGCATGAGCAGAATGAAAGAAATTTGGCAGACTGTTTTTGAAACGGTTTTCCGACAAATTAGTAACGAGCGAAGAAAAATAAACAAATTACACTAATGTTGGGAGAAAAAGTGGTAACTGCGCGAAAATCTTGAATCAAGAACGCTATCCATTATGAGTTCTTTCTATCAGCAAAAACGATTAATGCGGAGTATTGCGGCAGATTGAACATTTATGTAAAAGAAAAGTATCCCAGTATTGGAGAATGGGAGAGGAGATATCTTCCAGCATTTGCGGGGAAAAAGATTTATAGAGTTGAATTGGGAAATGCTCGACTATCCACCATACTCTCCGAACTACTACTCATCACTACTATCTCTCCAGAGTTTTCTTAACACAAAAAAATCTGGAAAAGTTGATGGGAGTTTTGAGACACTGGAAGAATAACTTTCATTAAAGACGGCGGAATTTTATTCAAGTGGATTAAAAAAAGCTTCCAGAGCGATGAAGAACAGTAATAGAAAATTGTGAGAATTATTTAGAAAATAGAGGAACATCTTGATGTCGATTAGTTGTCATTTCATTTCGACAGAACTTTCCTGGGAAACTTGGAAAGGTTTCTATTCCGACAAAAGTAAAGAGAATATTAAAATAAGTAATACTTTATAGTTTTCGGTTTATTTTGATCTCGTGGATACGAGACACGTGCAGACATGCAAATGTGAGCTGAAATGTTACTTGTGGAGAAATTACAAGTAATTTTAAGAATATAAAGGGTGCGGCAAAAAGGTCTGACGGTTTTAAAATAAAAACAACACAAAAATTAATAGTGATATAAATTGTTGTATTAC
Organism: Dioctria linearis; assembly: GCA_963930735.1. Classification (NCBI taxonomy): domain Eukaryota; kingdom Metazoa; phylum Arthropoda; class Insecta; order Diptera; family Asilidae; genus Dioctria; species Dioctria linearis. The sequence continues at coordinate 50,292,099 of OZ005742.1, read as the reverse complement.
TTATTACAGAAGAGTGTTATGTAAATTAATAAAAATAACATCAGAACAACCGATTTCATCCGTTTAAAATCTATGAAGATAACGTCCTTTAAATGATGTCTTTCTTTGACCAAACATTCTTCCAGTCTTGCACTGAAGCTGTCGAACACCTTCTTTAACATTGCAAGTGACACGTTGGCGATTTCTTGGCTTATGACCTCTTTCAGTTCATCAAGTATGCGGGGTTTGTTTGTGTAAACTCTTGCTTTAGGGAACCCCCACAAGAAAAAACCACAAAAATCGCTCATCATGAAAATTTTGTCATCAGTCATCAACTTGCTTTCCGATTTGCATAGTCGTTAGGCTGTAACTGCTGGACAATAGCTACTTTGTATGGGTGGAAATGCAGATCGATTCGTTTTACCGAGCGGCCAGATATGTGAAAAGCAACAGCTTGTTTACAGCCCGGCCACCGAGGACTGGCGTCCACGGCTTCTCTTACTCGATCGATATTCGCTGGCGTCTGGGTTGACCTTGGACCAGTATGGCGGTGAAAACCGTCAAATCTTTTTGCCGCACCCTATGATAAGTTGACATGAATGAATCGTTTGGATCGCTGAAATAAGCTACATATTATCACATTACTTATGTGACATGGGTAAGTACCTAGGAGGAGTAATCCATCCTAGAGCTTCTGAATGATAAGTGCTTTATTGGTCAGGTGCACATACAAAGCATAGTCTCTAGGAAATTTTGGACTATTTTGTAAGAAAAAGAAGTTATGAAAAGTATGGATTCTTGAAGGAGAATTTTTATAGTAAGTATTATTCGATTTACTGATAATCGTGAAACTTTGATTATTCTAAAGCTCTGACGAGGTATAATTTTGACAGGGAGTGGTGGAAATAATATACCATACATAGAAAAGGTTATCTTGATTTAATATGTTCGAAATCACTTATTATATATAAAATATATCCACCCGAAACTTTTACTTATTTATTTGAAAAGTTATAACGATAGTGAACAGACAAAGTCTAGCGTACAGATTAAACAATACAGATTAAATAAAAAAGTAAGAAGAAGAAAATATTAATAATAATAAAAAAAGAAAGAAGAAACTCATAATTCATGAAAACGTAAAAATAAAAAAGAGGAAAGTGAAGGAAATAAAAATAAAACTAACTAAAAAAGAAAATAAAAAAGTCAAAATAAAACAAGGCCTGGTATGAGGGCGAAATATTTAGTTAGTATGTCTGATCTCATTGAGTGTTAGTCTTTTAATGTCAGGAAGTCATATTAAAGATATCAATACAAATAAATTATACGATTTAGAATTCTAAAGATAAGATCTGCGAGAGGGTAGCCTGAAGCGAGGTATTTTACTTGGAATGCGAATATGAGTGTTAAAGTCAATTCTAGACAGTATCATAGGACAATCAAATAAACAGTTTACCGTCTTAAAAAGAAATTTTTTATCCAGGTATAGGTTCTGCAATTAACCAAGGATAACAAATTAAAATGACTGAGTCCTTCGGAGTATTCAAGTGAAATATTATTAAATTTAAACAACAAGAGCCTGGACAATTTTCCATGAATTAATTCGATTAGTTCAGAATAAGATGAGTAAAACGGGTTCCTCACTTGTCACTAATATTCGAGGATACTTCTAATTATATAGTTAAAAAGAGTAATATAAGACGTGGGCCTGCATGTATGAAAAATAAACCCTATTAACCTAAACGCTTTGGATGTTATGGCTGCAATATAGGAGGCAAAGGTTAGCTTAGAATTAAATATAACCCCTAAGTCATTTGTTTATCGGTCGAAAAACGGATGAGGAAAGAGGAACCAAATACCCAGGTAATCGATTTATTTGATTTTTGTGCTGATGCTGAAGTTCGTAAAAAGAAAAAATTAGGAATGTTATCCATCTAGACTTTTTTCAAAGTAAGACAGAACTGTGTGCAAATATTAATCGGAAATTCCATTTATCATATTGAAAATTAAATTTCCGCAGCCAAATTATAACTTTCCTTTTCTGAAATGTTCGAATATAATTTTTGTCTTTTTTTGTATGATCTACGTTAGAATACCGAAGAGTTACTAATCTATTGAAAAATTTACATAAAAAAAGAAATTTGAACACTTAGCAAAGAAGAAATGTTATGTTATTTGTATTAATATTCAAAAAAACAAAAAAATACATAAAAAGCGTGTTTCGTTATCCGAAAACCGTTAATCAAAACCCCATTCGGATTTCACACTGTTTTGATCTAATTGTAAACGTCTAGAGTGTGAGTGTGTCACAATTTCTAAATTTAAATCCTTTGAATAATATCCAGCTAAAAATGTATCCCACATAAAGCTAGATTAGGAACATTTTAACATGTAGCTGTTAAAGTATATGATAACTTAATCGTTGTATTAAGCGAGAGTTAAATGTCAAAACAACTCTCGTCTCCCAAACTCCACAACTTACCGTGTTACAGAATTCGGCCCTTGGCGTGTGGAACTTATTCCCAATATTCAGGGCATCCTCTAAAGTACACAATTACCCTAATAGGGTTCTTAATAGTGTCTTGACCGTAACAAATTAAAATGTAAATTGGGCTATTCAATAATTCTATATACGAGTGATGATTAAGGTCAGGTAGCCGGGGCGGATGTTTACTTTCCTGAATCTGACAGTGGGATGGATTACTCACTTGGAAGACACACCGCTGTCTACCAGACTAAGTCTTCGCCATCGCAATGGCAGCGAAGATAGCCCTTGATATGGAAATCACGGGTAGGGACATTGCTATCCTTTCTGATAGTTAGGCAGCCTTGATGGCTCTGAGTGGCCCTTGGATAACGTATAAGTTACTGAGGGACTGCAGGTACCGTCTGTGGCTAAGTTGTGTATTCACAACAAGGTGTCCCTTCAGTGGGTACCTTGTCACATGGGCAGAATGAAAGGGCTGATTTTTTGCTAAGGCTGGCTCTGATTCTCCGTATTTTGGCCCGAAACCCGCGTTAGGCGTTGCCATTTCGAGTATTGCGTCTCTCATTAAAGCGAATGTTTATTGGAAGGATCAGCAGAGATGGTAGAACCTGAGTACGTGCAGGTGACAAAAACTGTTTTTTGATGGACTCAGTAGGAATATCTGTGATTTTCTGATGAGTCTCGGAAGGAAACACTGTAGAACTGTGGTTGGCATTATCTGTGACTACAGCTCACCTCACGCTCATCTAACAAGCATGGAAGTTGTTGACAGACTTCAGTGTATGTCCTGCCTGGAAGGATAGTCTGAGACAACCGAACACTTTTTGTTTGCTTGTCCGGGCTTCGTTCGGAGCAGGCTGGATACTCTAGGTTTTGCCCTCCTATCCGTAGATCGAGTTGAAAAACCTTCCTCACCCAGACTTGATTCGTTTCATTAAGAGGACAGGAAGGTTTTGGTGATAGGGCTTTTAGCAGGACAGCACAATGGGCCGCTCTGGCCTCCGTGCTTGGGATTTATCGTGTCCTGCCTAAAAAAAAAAAAAAACAAAAAAAAAAGTTTAAAGAATAAAAACTGCATACGTCATCACAATAATATTTCTAATGATTTCAGGGTCGATATTTTTATGTGACATCTTATGGGAACGGTGAAATTAATTTTATCTAAAAAAACTCCATCGGTAAAAATTAAAAAAAAAAATAAAATATGAACATTAAAAATATTTTTACTTTTAAGTTTTTCTTGGAAAGGTACAGAAACAAAAAATTTATGGAACCGATAATATTTCCAGTAAAGTATGTACATATGTATGAAGAACGATCCGTCAATCTACAAGACTCTTTAAGAGCTGATAATTCTTGTACAGCATGAAAATATTATTCTTGATTCCGAGTCCCTAATAGTTCTTAATGCATATAAATATACAAGAATCACCATGTTGCATTCCGAATTCAAGGTCTTCTTGTACATAGGTATATAATCGCATGCCAAGCTAAGCAGAAACGCATAGCGATAAAATTAGCCTGCAATAAACAGATAGCGAGAAAATGTAAATATTTCTCTTCGTAGTCATCACAGAAGTATCCACAGCAATGGTGTCTATTTAAGGTACCACACATTGAAGCAAAATCGTCGATACGCTGATAATTAGATCTTGGTGCGATGATATCTATCATATAAATTGTAGCTAGTTAGATGACTAGTCCGTGCCAAATAAACCCAGAAAATATGAAGTGCATGGATTGATTCCATATTTTTTTATGGTATACGGTTTTCGAAATCTAGTGAGATGTCAGTTAAAACAAAGCTTTATAACTACAATGTGAAAACAGTACTGCACTATATTTCCTAGTTGGGGTTAGTAACCCGATCGATAAGGCACCGATTACAAACCACATATGCGTTCAATGAGATAAATTTAACATCACAAAGTCCGAGACTAAAACACTCAAGTAACACGTTGTACAGGGAAACAAATCATTGGAAGGAGACAGAAAAATAGTATTAATTGGCAGATCATACAGGGAGTTAGTAGCTGTCGCACAAAACCGGATGGGAGAGAAAACCACAGTTTCCACCATATGTCTTTCAAGTGTTTAACGGACCTGTAAGTATGGATTTTCCTTTAAATTTGTCGAAGTCATAATAATCTAGTTAGCATTTGTACTGAATTAAACAACACCAAAATCTCTGCTTCGATAAGATATTTGTTTAGGTTGCATCGTCTTTTACGGAAATTGAAGGAAAATATCTGCGAAGTTTATATAGGTATAAAAACGTAGCTATGGTGATTGGTGACAAATATAACTGGCGGGTACTAAGAAGAAAAATATTTGAGCGTTAGTGTGCCTTATTGGAAGGACCCATGCTATATACAGGGTATCTCAGAACGACCCGACTATTTCGAGAATGAACGAGACACAAATAAAGCTGGGCTCTTACAAGATCTGTCTTTACATTTTTAGTTGCCACCATGCCTTACACGGGAGAACAACGCTCATTTTGCGTGCGGGCGTATTTTCAGAACGATCGGTCGCTCATTCGCGTTCGTCGGATATTTCGACTACATTACGGATTACGCAATATTAGAGAAACCCCAAGTAACCCCACTGTTCTCGCTTGGATTCAGGCATTCAACGATACTGGAAACACAATTGGCGAGATTCATCATGGTCGTCGAAGAGCAGCAAGAACCCCTGGAAACATCGAGTTGATTGCGAATTCTGTATGTCGACAGGCCCGTGTTAGCATTAAGAAGCGAGAATCACAATTGGGGCTATCTAGAGCGACGATTCTCCGCATAATGCGATGCGATTTAAAACATAAGCCCTACAAAATTCAGATTGTGCAGGCTTTGAACGAAAATGATTATGTTTTAAGACTTATTTACGTGAACGTAATGTTAGAGAGATTCGGCGATTTTGACAACATTTTCTTTAGCGACGAGGACCATTTTCATTTGAATGGTTATGTGAATCGTCAAAATTGCCGATTTTGTTCAGAGAGCAATTCAACAACGTTACATCAACGCCCTTTACAAAGCCCTAAAGTTACAGTTTGGACCGCAATGTCGGCAAAGTGCGCATTATTGGACCTTACTTTTTTGAAGACCATAGAGGCATAGCGATTACGGTGAATTCGGCGCTGTATATCGAGATGATACGGTTTTTTTTTTGGTCCAAAACTTCAAGAATGTGAGTATTATAATCCCTTCTCATAGTTTCAGCAAGATGGAGCCACGGCACATACCACTAACGACTCGTTGGCAGCACTGCACGAATTATTCCCCGAAAATGTGACATTGAGTGGCCACCACGGAGCCCTGATTTAACCCCACTTGATTTTTTCCTGTGGGGTTATCTTAAGAGTACTGTTTACGACAATAATCCACTCAGTTTGGCAGATTTAAAAAAAAATATTGAAGAAAAGATAAAGTTGATTCCTCAACAACTTCTTCAAAAAGTATTCGATAATGTCCGCAAAAGGTTTGAAGAGTGTCCTCAAAGAAACGGCCGTCATTTAACCAATGTAATATTTAAAAAGTAGAATTTCGTTCACTGTGTACATTTTGGTATCTATAAATAAACATTTAAAATAAGTTGCTTTTTTTTATAATCGTTTGAAATAGTTGGATCGTTCTGAGACACCCTGTATATGCATATCACGATGGAGGCTCAGAAAAATATTGCTGTTACCGGCAAAGAGTAAAATATGAACTATAAACAATTTTCGGCACTTTGAATTTTCGGTTAAAGTAAATTTTGTAAAATTGGACAGGCTGAGATGAGTTTTTAAACTTTCTGTAATAAACAGTTACAATAATCCAGGATGGTATCTTAAAGAAAATCTCGAGTCGCGAATGATGCGAAAAAATACATTCCGCGACTTTCCTGAAGGCAGCTAAAATCCTACTGCGATGTTTCTACTTAGCCAGTGAAGATGATGATGCAAGCGAAAAATTTAATGCTGACTGTCTACACAAGAAACAAGAATTAAAAAAACATGAAAAAAAATATATTTTTTTAAAACACTTCAGGCGTGTCCCTTGAAACCTTTGAAGTTTTTTTTTTACATTTCCTTCCATTTCCATTCCAGGTTGTTCTAAATCTTTTATTCTGCGCTACTTAAGAGTCTGCAAAGGAAATCTTAAAAGTATGAATCTGAAATCTCTACTTATACTTTGAATGGGAAGAGATTTTGGGATATACTTACAATAAATATGTAAGCAGACTTACCTTTCATCATAAATCCTAATATTTTGAGATCTTCACAAGGAAAAACAAATCAAACCGTTTTTGACCGATGATATTCATGTGTTTAATATTAAAATCGTCCTGTAATCCACGAATTTTTCTAACTAAAAAAAAAAAAAACAAAAAAAAATGAAAGGTAAGAGCTTTTTCCCCTCGAATGCCGAATAGATTTCTAAAAAGGTTCGGACAGTATTTTCAAAGAGTCTGAAAAGATTACCCTCAACTGTGAAGAGGGTATACATAAATGGAGAATTCCCTGATTCTTAGGGAAAAATATCTTTTCGAATACTAAATTATCCCTGGGTCAGGAACTTGACAAGAATTAAGGAAGAGGAAACTTTTTCTTATCCTTAAAAAAAAAAAAAAACAACACCGATAAAATGTAGAAAAAGGTTTTTACGTGAACAAATTAAGAAACATTTGTATAGGACTGCAAAATTAGCAGGAGAAATTGACGTAATTGAGTTTTTTTTTTATTATTTAATAAAATTTACCTCTAATGGAAATATATTTAAAGAGAAAACCGGATTACGTACGGTTCAATGGAGTCAATATCAAGATATTTCTGTTTGCTTTTGGGTTAAAAAAAAAATTGGTTAGTCACTTAGAGTGTACTTGACGTGGTATTTGTTCAGGCGGATGTATTGTTTGAAGCAAAGAAACAAATCTGATGGATTTAGTTGAATTCATTTAAATTTTCGTTTTGTATTTTGATTAACCCATGAAATTAATTAATTATTATAATACTCACAAGTATACAATTTAGAGATCCTGGCAAATAATTTAACTTCTGAAAGTACCTGTGATTCTGAAGCATTTAATTTTACTAGAGACTAAGTAATAATAATATATCAAAATTTAAACACTAACATAAAAAAAAATAAATAAAAAGAAAAATAAAAAAATAAAAAATAGAAAAAATTAAAACTAGAATTAACATTAAAGAAAAACTTAAAATCGAAAACAAAATCAAACTAAATTAGATAATTAAAATTAAAAACAAAATCAAAAATTCAAAAACTAAATATAAATTCAAATTGAAAGAAGGAAAGTATAAATAAAAACAATAAAAGATAAAAAAATGGGTGCGTGTCACAGACAAAATGAACGTTACTCTAGGAAATTAACAAGAAGCCCACTGAATGTTACTAGGCAGCTCGTTCCAAGAATGAATTGCCTGAACATTGTGAGAAAGTTTTAAGAGTGATGTTTGGAATCTAGGTATTAAAAATTTACGGCCTCTGGTAGAGTTAAGATAGGTTATCTATATATGGAGGTTTGGCTGTAGTAACAAGCTAGTACATACAAAATCAAACTTTCCACTTCAGATACACTTCCAGCGGGTATCCAAGTAGAGCAAACCTAAGATGAGACACATCGTTAAACCTTCGTAATTAAAAAATAAACCGAACGCAGCCATTGAATGCAATATTTATTTTTCTAGTGCAGCTTGAATCAAAGCTCGTAAAAACAAGGTAACCATACGTAAAGTGTTGAAGGACTTAAGTCTTTATTAGATGCTAACGAAATTGGGGCGATAGAAAACTAGCTGATACCCATAAGCGACGAAAAGTTGCGTAAATTTTGTAAAAGGAAAACTGAATATGATCGCAACATTTCATACGCCCAATACCATCCACAGTCACAGCTGATAAATCCAAAAAGTTCATCGAACCAGTTGCAGAGAGATATTAGAATTTATTTGAAGATTTTGTGCAAATGCCCACTTACTAGTTTCGAGAAAATCGCTGTTGATCCTATTCACATAGTCTTCCATCAAATCGCCCCATATGAAAACTAAAATTGTTGTGAAGTTTGCTCAGTAATTTATTATGTGTAATGCTCTTAAATGCCTTTCAAATATCAAGAAGAGGCAAAATGGTGATTTCTATGTTATCGAGCGATGACCGAATGTGAATTGTCGCCTTCAAGACGGGACTTTCACAAATAAGCCCAGGACGTAAACGGGACTGCCATTTACTTATGAGGGTATTCTTTAATATGAAATGTTGAATTGGCCAATACAACAACTTTTCCAGCCCTTTGGAAAGAAAACAAAGTAGGCTGATAGGTTTATAATCCTCAGGACGGAGACATGTCCCTTTTTTTTGGAATAGGAACTACATTAGAAGTTTTCCAGGACATAGTAAAGACTGGCTTAGAGATACAAGTATTAAATACATGAAACATTGGACCAATAATAGTTGCAGCGATAATCTTCAAAAATTTGGGGGACATACCATCAGGACCGATAGCATTTTATTTGATGGGACAAAATAGCATTAAGTAGCTCACTCAGCTATCCACACTATGAAAACTGAAATATGTCGTGTTATCATTAGGTATATCCAATATTGGCGTATATTGATCGGAATCTGCCAATTGCTGATTAGCAACAAACAGATTGAGTATTGTTCATTGAATGTTAGAATGTGGACTTTGAATAGGACCTTTATGTTGGCTCGGAACGTATTAGTGGTCTTTCTGCCATCATAAGCTGTGGTTTAAGAGCATGTCTGTTACTATCACATCAAATATAGTTTTCAAGAAAATTGTATAAGTTATTTTAATGATTCCTAATCATTACGGCCAGAAAAACTAGGTGTAAAGAGAAGTGTGCAACAAGCCGTAGCGGGACTATGGAAAGCAGTCAGGAAATAAAAAAAGAAAAAATTGTTGGGCCTATGCGACAAATTTCATGGATATCATAAACCAGTAAGACTTCACAGAGCTCGCAGTACGTTTATTAAGTGCAGAACTAGATGACAAATGAGACCTGTAGCAGGGTTCGTAAATAAACGGTTATTTTACAAAATATCGCGGAAACAGACAAATTTATTCAATTAAGATCTCTTCCACATCTACTTACAGCTATTAAGGGGCTCTTTTCATTGTCAGTAACATTACAAAATTTGTGATTAATAATATAAAAATCATAGTAAGCCAACTATATTTAAATTTTACTTTAAGTCCGAACGAACCCGTTAAACTCTACTTACGTTGGGTTTCAGTACCTATTAAATGCTTATGAAAGATTTTTACGTTTTCAAGTCATCAATAAATTAATCGTGATGAGATGATTAATATTTTTTTAATTAGGAATAAAAATAATTTCCTGTTTATTTGCCTTATTACATATAAAAATTGCATCGTAATTTTAATTTTTCATGATAAAGAATAAAAATCATGAAGTGATTTTTATTTTATTGGTTCACACATAAAAATCACCTAGTAATTTTTATGATTTCAAACATGAACTATTTACAGCGCTGTGTAAAATAATAGGTGCTGGTGTTCAAATGAATTGTGATGTCCAACGATTTGTAACGAAAAATGTAACGTCTGAACATTCGCACATACTATTTTAGCATTTAAAAATAAAAATTACACATCGACTAAAAAGGAAGAAAATCACTTGGAGATTTGTATTTGTAGACCAGGAAAATTAAAAATCACTTCATAAGTAGTATTCTTGACATAAAAACGATAATGCGATTATTATTTGTGATTCAGAAAACTAAATCAACAAGTGATTTTTATTCTTGATGAGGTAAATATTAATCATCTCATAATGTTTTATTGATGGCTTAAAAAAATAAATTTTTTCATAAGTATTTCACAAGGACTGAAACCCTATGTAAGAAAAGTACTACCGATTCTTTTGGACTTGTACAGAAAAACTCATAGCTTAACTCACTGAACAATGAGTTTTACAATAAAACTTACAACCATAACAATCTCTGGTCTGTAGACTTCTGATAATCAGGGTATAGTGGGTAGTAGATTTCATACAAAAAGTGTAGTAGAATAAGTTAAAATATAGTAGAATCTAACACAATACGACATCGCCATTAAAAGACTCCAAAACGAGAAACAAACTGGCTTGCACAATTGCAATGTAAACTTCTCGAATCGAACGAAAAATTGGTGCGCGAGATCGCTATATATGATTATAGCTGTGTTCTTTTGGGGTCGCAGAGCATAGAAGAACAAAAGATACACAAAAGAACGCCTCATAAATTTTCTAAGAAGAGTTAAATGAAGCGAACAATAAAAATAGTTCGTTTCAATCGACAGAACAATTTGTTCTCTCCAGTATATGGGAGTTCTAGAACAAGTTACACAAAAGAACACAGCTAATATGTGATACATACATATTCTTATAAAAAAAACATATTATTAGTTGGTTTTGATTGGCAGCCCAGGCAAGTGTTGATCACGTGATACGTCAACTGAACGTAACGTTCGTTTCACCACCAAGGTAAGATTGCGTCAGCCCCAAAATCGCTTGTAGTATTTAAAATAGCAATATCGAAATCGGCTAAAATTCGGCAAAGGTAAAATTTTGCTACAACTGAAAGCGAGTTCACAGAATGAAATATGTAGCAGAATTCTATTAGTGAGAGGTATATGTTTTTTAGATGCAAATTGTAGTTTATTTACTACAACTGTAGTAGGGGGCAACACTGATCGGAGGCCGCCATTGACAATCAGCACTGCGGCACTTTATATGTATATTGGTTGTCACCGATTATGGATTTGAGGGATAAATGTAGATTTTGCAGAGGCGGATTACTGATCTCGTTTCTTTTGCACCTAGATCTGCTTTCTATTCCAAATATCCACATTGTGTATAAGTGTTTGCAGTGTTATTAATGGACTGTGGCAAAACCCTCGAGCATATTTCCTAAACCATGAAACAGAAATCGATATGTGTGCGTGCGAGTCTGTTCTCTAAAATGTTCAATATTGATACTTATGGAAAAGTGCCAAACATTGACTTTATATATGCTATAGAGCCTAAACTACTATCCATAAAGGAAAATAATGTTCTAGTAATTTAAAGCTTGGTTCCTTACATTCCTAAAGGCTACACTTACTATATACCTTACTTAACAAAATAATAAATTACATTTGATTAAAAACTAACCTTACCACTTTACGCTCAATAACTCTCAGCTGAGTAATAGTTGCTATAGTGTATGTGCGGCCGGAGTCTGAATCTGTAGGTAGACTGATTCGACTCCATCAGACCAAGGAATACAACGGCACAGCGACATATATAATTATTACTCAACTGAAAGTTTTTATTTTAGGACTCGTACTCATTTGGTTATGATCATTTTTTTTAAATAATTTTGTTAAGAAAGATAACACTTTATTATGATTGGAAAGATAAGAAAGCAAGCTTAAGATTATCAGAACACAATTTTTCTGTATGAATAGTAGTTTCGGGCGGAGGAGCTATTCAAATCAAACTTTTGTCAGTTTTACATAAGAACACTGCAAATATTTTAGAATGTTAGGCCACATTTGGGACTCTCATGTGGTAGTGAGGAAGTCGATTTCATGGCTTCTGAAATATTCTCGAGAGTTTTAACTGTTCATTTATGACCAATATTAATAATGTTTGAATAGCCACGACTGCAATACATGGCTCAGGGTAATGAGTGTTCCCCATTCTTTTATTTCCCATTATTTCACTGTTATCATATCTTCTAAGTGTCCTCCAGTGATCACATTACCAGAAGAAATTATGTAAAATGATTTTCTATGTTCTTTTATCTATTTTGATGGAGGCATATCGGAGAAACTTGTCTTCAGTGCTGCTAGACTGTCTGAGAAAATCAATTTGTTTTTTATCATAGTCTTATTCTTCTGATTTAGATAGATGCGCACATATAATCATTTTTTTCTTCGAAATACATTGTAAAGCTTTGGGTAACCTAAATAGTTCTAAATAAAAAGAAGTTTAACATATGTTATACATACAGGGTGCATTCATTATGCAGACACATTTTCCTAACCATTGTCTTGATCTATGGCCGAAGCATCTATGATTGTAAAGTAGCTTCTGCCAACATCTTCTCTACTAGCAAGGTTTATAGCTTCGCTAATGGCTTCAGATTTTATATATTAAAAACTTGATGTCATCGCCATAATTACTTTCGGTCTGTTACCACTAATAGCGACCTTAACAAAATTGGCTCTTTGCTTGAAGAATTCTGTCTTTAATATTTTCAGGAGGCTTAGATTCCAGCGATAATGGTCTTTTGGCAGTACTCAGAGTTTCCATTCAATTGAAAGAGTCAGATTTTTACATTAATTCATATCCTGAGACTAGGTACCTACTTAATGTCCCTCACATAGTTTTGAACAAAAGTTCTCAGAAATTGTATTGTATTACGGACGGCGACCTAAACTTCCCCATACATATACATATGCACATATTTTCACCTAAATCACATATAGCGTAGCAGATTGGATTGTACTGGCCTAACAGGTAAACCCCTGGTGTATGAAATGTAAAACTTTTTCTGAACAAAGTGCAATCATAGCATTTCTGTTTAGAATTTATTTTCTGCACGTACTATTTTCCTTCCCTGCGCTCAGTCCATCCATAATTCACATTTCCTTCAACTTTAACATTTACACTCACCTGCGGAAATTTTGGAGGTTTTTGATTCTTCAGATACACGATAACAAATATTTCGGAGGGGGTGGGGGTCTAATATTTATATTTTCACTTATTAATTTGGTATTCTAAAACTAACGTTATTCCTCCTATAGGTATATGAATTATTAAAGTGGACGTAGGTAAAACATTTCAATCGAATATATTTGAGCTCTGACCTCTTTCTAAATGGACTTGATGGCCCATTACTAAGCCATCTTGAACAGAAAACAGGGATTAGCATAAACTTAATATATTCTATAATCTCATATATGGTACAAACCTATAAACAATTTAATATATACTTTAAAATCATCCAAAAAAAGTTTCATCCCATATATAACATCATAAATCGAATTAAGTTGTTAATAAAAGTCCCTAACCAATTTTCATCCATTTCTCAAATTTCATACTTAAGTGTGTACTTCACCATATGAAAGTAGGTAAAAAGTAAAAAAAAAAATGTATTATATCCTTGAAATCTACCTAATGCATGTGCATAAAATTTTAAGGCTCTCTCTCTACAATTTACATGCATTTTCCTTCCGAAATCTCCACAGACTAGCGAAATCCACGAAAGAATCAACACGTTGAAAATTGCACTTGATGGAAAAGCACTCGTCATAGCTTTTCATTTTCGGTACGAGCACGAGATGGTGTTATGTGAAAATTTAATATTTACGACAATTTGAGGTACAAGTCTGTATGTATGTAGAGCAAATGCTATATTCATCTATTTTACAAGAAGATATCCGATATAGTAAGTACCAACACAGACTAGATATAGAAAGTTGACTTAAGGGCGCCATTATGGCCATAGACGTCGATTATACGATATAACGATTTCGTCATCTCATATCCTCTTGTTTGTAGGGCGTTGAGAAACAAATAGGGCGTAAAGGCAATGGCATTTTAATGTCCTTTTAAAATTGAGCAGAAAACTCAGAGTAAAAGCATGAAGATATCTAACAGCTCCCCAGGGATACTTGAAGGAATTTCCATTTATTCAGTATTCTTCTGGGTGCCCACTAACTCGGCAGAATACGTTGAAATAGACAATCAATATTTCCATTAGAGTAGATGGCATGTTGAAGATAACAAGAGTTTTAATTTGACTCCTTGTTTCGATTGTTTTGGTGATTTATCAACTTGGTATAATGTTTTTCAATCAGGAAGATATTCTTCCCGAGTTTAATGAGTTAATAGAAGTTTTCACATTAACCTGATTTCTGATATGTTTTTATAGTACCTAATCTTTTGCTTAATATGGCAAATGTAATTGGATTTAAAAAATATATTAGGTCTGTTCGCGTACTAGCTTGAAAGTACAAATGTGTAAAACTTTTTGTAAGTTTTTACTCGAACTCGAAAGCGTTCGCGTACTCGAAAATTGAGAGAGAAACTGTTGACATCATTTTTTCCCTCCGTTCAATTTATTACTTGATTTAACTAGAGAAAAATCGTCAACTAAAAACTTTGAAAGTTTCAGTTTTGACAGGTCGCCGTCGGTTTTTAGTTATTTTTCAAGTTTTTAGTTATTTTCAAGTTTTTAGTTATTTTTCAAGCATTTATTTTATTTAAAAAAAAAAAAATGGTAAAACCTGCTACTCCTCTTCCAGTAGAAGTAGAATGTTCTTCTACGTAATCAACGAAGTAAATTAAATTTATTTATTGTACTACAAAAAGTAATTCTCCGGCATGCATATTTATTTCAAACTAGGGAAGCCCACCGGGGTTGCCCGAGGATAATATAGATGCCTAAATGGCTGGGGGCGGTTAAAGATGTATAATATCTGACTTGATCGCGCGATTCCGTACTCTAGAGTTTCACTCTGTGTGTGTATATATGTGGATGCGTGCATACGTTCATATGCGTGGGAAAGTGTAGGCAGTCAACAGCGAAGATTTTATATGGCAACCCTACGAAGGAGTTAAATTTAAGTTAAAGTTAAATTTGCACCTTTTTTAAAAAAGACCCGTGTACAAATCTGCGTCGATGCGTGAGGTCCAAATATATAGTGAAGCACTTAAATTTTGTGTGGTAACACCAAGAAAGGGTTCCTCGATTTGTTCCATTTTTGGAGCTGCATTTGCAATTTTTATGAAAACGATGTGTACAAAATATTAGCTCTCCAGCTCGACGCCTCCTCAGGCAGCTTCCAAGTGTATAGTGAAAGACGAGAGCTCTGTATGGCAACACAAAGAAGGGTTAACCCGATTTAGTGCATTTTTGAAATTTCATTTACCATTGCTATGAAAACAACATGTGCTAAACTTTACAATTCTACATCGACGTGTTCTCAGGCAGTGCCCAAATATATAGTTACAAACGAAACTTTTGTATGGCAACCCCACGAAGCAGTAGCCCGATTGATCCCATTTTTGAACATAAATTTACACCTTTTTAAAAAAGGCCCGTGTACAAAATTTCAGCTCGCTACGTCGAAGAATGAGGCAATGTCCAAATATATAGTGAAAGACTAAACTTTTGTATGGCAACACAAAGAACGGGTAACCCGATTTAGTCTATTTTTGAATATGTATTGGCAATTTATATGAAAATGCAGTGTACAAGATTTTAGCTCTCCACGTCAACGCGTTCTAAGGCAGTGTCCAAATGGATAGTGAAACCAAATTTTTATATGGCAACGCCAAGAACGGGTTGCCAAATTTAGTCCATTTCTGAGCTCGTACTTAATATTGCAATGAAAACACCGTGCACCAATTTTTAACTCTCTACGTCGACGCGTTCTCAGGCAGTGCCCAAATATAAAGTTAAAAACGAAATTTTTGAATGGCAACCCTACGAAGGAGTTGCCCGATTGGTCCCATTTTTGAGCTTACATTTTTTTTAAAAACGCCGTGTACAAAATATTAGTTCTCCATGTCGATGCGTTCTCAGGCAGTGTCCAAATATAGAGTGAAAAACTAAAGTTTTGCATGGCAACACCAAGAAGGGATTGCCGATTACAATTTTTTTTTCAGTACAAGCCTTGTCGTGGCAATTACGAACACAACAACAACAAAATTAGCCAAATCAGTCGAGCCGCTCTCAAGTGATGATGTAACATACATGCGGCAATTGATAGTGTTTCTCTCAATTTCTCTCTCTATCATACAATTTGAAGTTTTTCATGCTTATTTATATTTTCGAACTTTATATTTCGTGCATTGTACAGAATATTTTGACGCATGAAATGTGAGTAAAGAATTGAAATTAAATTAAGTGACAGACAGTGACAGTTTCCACAATGCTTTAATTTTTAATTAAATGGAGTCAAATGTGCAGTCCATTTGCTGTCCCATTTGCAACATTTCGCTTCATTTTCAAATGGACTAAATTTTACTCCATTTAGTGAAATTGTAGTAAATGTGCCACCTACCGTTATTAAAATAAAATAAGTAAAAAACGAGTTTTCAAACTAAACTGAGGCCAAGCCGCATGAAAAAGTAGAAAATAAACTTTTCTTCACACACAGAGGTGGACTCAGATTTTTTGATTGGGACATTTCTCTTGAATATTCTTTCTCTTCATGAATCAAATCACTTATTACCTGTGATTGATCATACTGAAATATATCGGTGATTGTCAGCGAATAAAATCTGAGTCCACCTCTGTGTGTGAAAAAAAGTTTATTTTCTACTTTTTCATACGGCTTGGCCTCAGTTTTGTTTGAAAACTCGTTTTTTACTTATTTTATTTTCTGCCTTTTTCACGTTAACTAAATTGTTCGTGCTGCATGGAGATATTTTAAAACAATTTTATGACGGCTGATTAGACACTGATTTACCAGTTTTTCAAAAAATTTATTCGAGTAAAAATTATTATGGAACTCATTTCGCTCTACAACTTTGTCTTAGGTTGCAAAACGCTCAAACGCTTCCTTGGCCGGAAAAACTCCGGAAAAGCGTTTTGCATGAATTTCCCTCGATTTTTCTGCAAGTTTTCACCATTGTCGGGGAGAAAGTAATGATGCCAGTTGATAGGGAACTTGATCCTGCATAATTTAGAAAACTTTTTTACCGGAAAATTTTCCGAAAAAGTTGGAAAATTCCGGAAAATTTTCCGGAAAAGTCGGAAAACTCATTTTTCCTGAAACGGATTTATCACTAATCAAATTTGTACCAAATTTTCAAATGATTTTTCCCGATTTTCCGGGCTTTCCATGGAAATTTCCGGTTTAAATTTTGATAGATTCAATTGTCACGCGACATGAACCTGTGTGCCAAATTTCAGCTCGCTGTGATAACGAAAAGTGGGTCTACGAGAGTGTCGAAAATAGTAAAGAAATAGACAAGTTCGTGTACGAGTTAAAGGTGATGGCTGGCCTCAAAAATCGATAATATTCGTTGCAAAATAACTACGATCTGATAACAAATGGATATAGGCGCCGTAGTAATTATTGTTCAATAGAGAATCCAAAAAATAGCCTTCTTGAACAAGAATAAAATTATACCCGGTAATAAGTCATAGTAATCTTATTTATTCCTCCTTGGTGAGATATGGGAGAGTTGCCTGATAAAATTCACACCCAGAATTTATTCTGATCTTTTTCAAGCGTTTATACGGCTGGCAGAAACCAAGCCATACTGAAGAGTATAAGGTTTCTGCTGACACGCAATTTGATTTTCTTTTTTTCTTATTCCAGCCCACTGTGGGGTTACACAGGTTCGATTCGCTTCGAATTAATCTGAATTTTTTCAATTTTTTTAAATATCTTTTTTCTATTTTTCTCAATTTTTTCATTTTTTTCCATTTGTTTTTCGAGTCTCCTTACTCTTCTTATGTTTGGTATGTTGTTCCGTGTAGAAAGTTATTTGAAATTGTGGTAGAAAAGTCTATTATTCGGTCCAAGATTATATTTATACTCTACAGCAGACCTATAAAATTCCAAGTACAAGTACCAGTACCTGGACTTGAAATATTTGAAGTACAAGTACAAGTCCCGGTACTGGTACTTAAAAATTTTTCAAGTACAAGTCCAGGTACTGGTACTGTTACAAGTACTTAAGTACTATACAGGTCTGCTCTACAGAGATAGGAAGGCTGTAGGTATGTAATATTCGATGATGTTGCGGGAGTAGCTTACCAAAAGCATAGCTCCTATTAATGCTGGGGGGTGGAGTAGCAAATATTGCAGAGCTCCAAGTGTTGATTGTGGGGAGTAGCTAGATCAGCATGATTCCACAGATTAAAATAAACGCAGAAACATTAAGTGTAATGTTCGATGATAACTGACTGTCGTTATGCTTTATGATTGCGCTACATTCTTTTATATTTTAAAATTATCTTACATATGGTTCCGGGGTCAACATATCGGCACAAAAATGCAAGCCGTGACAAAAGTATAAATTGTGCAAGTAATTTCAGAAACTATGTGCTTGCTTGCATTTTTGTGTGGTGCTTGGGTGACCCAATATTCGTTCTATGGTGCAATTATGTTTATGTGGGGAAATGCGTGGTTGACTCATAAGCAAAATGAGTTTGCAATTTGTTTTGTTTATTTTGTATGGTAACCGCTTATGGGTTCACCACAATATCAAATCTACCAGTACTAGAATTATTTTGCAATTCACATATGTATATATAAAATGTATTTTGTACAGAGATACAGAGAGCCTCTGAAGTATTTACATAATTATCTATTCAAAACAAAGTTTATAAAAAGCTTTCAAAAATTACTTCCCGCGCCATCTATACTTTTTTTAAGTAAATCAATTTTTCAATACCGTGCATTTCAAACACGGAAAATGTACAAAAAATGGAATGCCCACTTTTAATATAAATTTAGGCCTCTTCTGAACATATTTTATTAGCAATGATTATTTCTATCTAGCGGAGGAAAGCTTTGGCGGTCGATGTAGCTTGAGCGACTTTCTTGGTATCGTGGAAAATAACTTCCTATAAGAAAAATATTCAGAACAGAGTACTAATGGCCGTGAAAGAAAGAACTGCAAAAATATATGCGGACTGTAGTAGCTGGGGTGTATGTGAGCCAAGTGGATGAAAATTGAATTTCCGGCGGCAAAAACGTCCCGATAAAGTTTTCTGAATCGGCAAAAATATACACCACCTGATAGTACTCGGCGGCGGGACCTTTAATTCGATGTGCAACATGCAGTATTGGAAACCACCGCCCCCCCTCCCACCCTACCGGTGCTCCTACCTCAAAAGAAGCAGAGAAAATTTTTCTAATACGAATTGTAACTGGTAATGAACCGAGGCGTACAGTGGAACCTGTTTTTCGATCGGACAGAACCTTACAGAGTTACAGCCGATCTAAGGTGCGAAAAATTTAGTACATCAGTTCGAATAAAAAAAGAGGGAAATACTAAAAAAGTGGGTATTGGGATGTTTAGGCCTCCGAGTAAATAAGTGTGGGTATTCAAATTTCTTCTCAGGACCTAAGGAACTCGATTCTGTACTGGATTTTCCAAAATCAAACTTTGACCTCCTCCCCCCTAGTTTCCCCCGCTAGATAGAAATAAACATTGTTAATAAAAAATCTTCAGAGTATCATAATGCATCGTTTAAAACATATCTCATGTCTGGAGGTGTCGGGCCTAAAATGGGCATTCCCCCTTTGCCACATAGTCTTAGTTATTATACCAAAAATACATATCTAAATAATATTTACGTAGATACTCAGAATCTGTCAGTCTCTCAATCCTTCACCATTTATACCGCTCCACAAACCAGTTTTCGGTACAAATGTAATGTGTAAATTCAGATCAGTTCTTTGACAAATTATAAAGCTTTTTATACCCTAGATGAAATCTATAGGGGTATACTAAGTTTGTCAGTCCGTTTGTAACACCTCGAAATAATGATGGTAGAGCAAAATGAATTGTTTATTTTTCCCGCGGACGGGAATCGAACCTACACTTGTTAGAATCGGTCAATTGATGGAGAAATAAGAATTTTAAGAACTTTTATTTTTAATGATTCTAAATCAAATTTATAAATACAAGAAGAAAAAAGAACAAAAGTTCTTAAAATTCTTATTTCTCCATCAATTGACCGATTCTAACAAGTGTAGGTTCAATTCCCGTTCGCGGGAAAAATAAATAAAATTGAATTTACAATTTATTTGTGCGCTTTCATCGTTACTGGTTAATGCCAGCTGAAAGCAAAACGTGGCTTAGTAGGCTAGTTACAAATTTGATAAATGCAAGAAGGAAAATCATCTGTCCCGTTAGCTCAGTGGTAAGAGCAGTCGCCCGGCAAGCGGAAGGTCCCGGTTTCAAATCCCGGACGAGGCGGTTGTTTTTTCTTCTTGTATTTATAAATTTGATTTAGAATCATTAAAAATAAAAGTTCTAAAAATTCTTATTTCTCCATCAAAATGAATTGGACACCCATGCATAAAATTAAATGTTATTGTTATTTTTGCATGTCCGTCCGTCCGTCTGTCTGTCTGTCTGTCTGTGCGCACGATAACTCGAGAACGCGTTCACCTAGAAAGCTGAAATTTTGTACACGGACATTAAAAAAAAAAGTAAAATTAAGTTCGAAAATGAGACAAATCGGGCAACTCCTTCGTGGGGTTGCCATACAAAAATTTCGTTTTCCACGATATATTTGGACACTACCTGAGAACACGTCGACATAGAAAGCTGAAATTTGGTACACTGTGTTTTCATACTAATAGCAAATAAAATTTCAAAAATGGGCTAAATCGGGCAACCCTTCTTGGTGTTGCCATATAATAATTTTGGTTTTTTACATATACTGAGAAAACGATCACTCCTAGACATTTTTATTGTACTAAAAACTTCTTCAGAATAAGAAATTCTATAAAATTTCTGTCCGACGAGCCGTTCTAGAAATATATGCGAGATACCAATGCAAAAAATCAACATTGCTCAAATGGGTGACCATACGAAATTTCATATGTGCATTCATCTAGGGTATCATAAGAATTGGTCTTAGACCAATTCTAGCTTTTTCACTGTTTCATTGTTACATTTTGTATTTATATATAATACAAAAGAAAAAAAACATTTGTTTTTCAGATATTTTTCAAGGAAGAAATCTGATATTATGACAAGAAAATCTTTAAATTTTTCTCACCATCGTTAATCATCTCTTCAAAGACTTCTTACAAATAGCATTCTTTTATTGATTTACTAGAGACATATATCCCCTTTATAGATAGACAGACAGACTGGAATTAAAAATCCTGATAAGTGTTAATATTACGATTTTACCTGAGTGACTTTATATTGTCACGAACGAAAGGATTTTGATAAATCTGCAAAGCAAGCACGTTTCATTTTTTTTTATGGATACGTGCCACAAATATGGATGCCTATACGCTTTTGCCCATATTTAAAGAAAAGAGTTTTTCTCGCAGCCTTAGTGAACGAAATGTGCCGTGTCTACTGATATAAAAGGGATGAATAGTAATTTCGAGCTTTGAAACTGCACTCACGTAGATATCTTACGTGATGTGGTTTATTCGCCGCACGCGAATGCTGTATATCGCAATTCAATATTCGAATATATCTAATACATGTACATATATGTATACATATTCATATGTAGTACATGTATGTGTTTCAAAATTGCGAAGAAACCTATACGAAATTAAGTGTTGGACTGTGTGCAAAAAATTGAGGTGTATTCAAATTGGCAGAGTTTGGAAAATTGAGGAAAATTAAGTTTCGCAGTGTTCATGAGAAAGTTCTGCAAAGGTACAAGAGAAGGAAGGGGAGTTTCTTTTCTCTTTAATCTAGTGTTAGGCATTTTATTGTCCTGACCATTTTGTCGTTCCAAGTATGTTTGGACTTCCTTTGGGGCTATCTTCTGTGTTAATCAACTTAAACTACCTAGACTAGAAGCTAACATGGAAATTAAATTTGAATGTCATATCGAGGGTGGAATTTCAAGTTGGAAATCAAAGGCTGAAAGAGCTTGGTGGAGCTAGTAATTACGGCCTCAGACAGATGCCAAATAATTATGGTAAGAAGGGGCTAATAATAAATATAATAATAAGTATATTTCCTAAATAAGAATTACGGAACACAGTAGTTTCAGAAGATCGTGTATGTCTATAGAAAATCCCCAGGATTAATAATACCGACTTCAGCCAAGGCTGATCGCATGCCAATCTTATGATCAAACCTTCTTTATTACGCTGACATGGATATAACTCTACAGGGATGGATCTAGATAGTGATGATAACGGATAAAATTCATATCACGAAACTAAGCCAAATCTGAACGAAAACTGAGAAGATCACAAGATTGGATTAGGGGATTAGCGACAATCAGTCTTGTATCGATGTAATAATCTGAGCGCAGACAGAATTAAGTACTACTCTGTATATCGGGGTCTCCTAGATTTCGGAAAGATATTTGAATGGATCCTAGGCTAAAGGTATCTCTGTGAGACTTCTGGTAAATACTAGATCGCTTTCTTTATACGAGTATGCTCTTAAATTGTCGAATAAGTTGAAACGTAATTCTACCCCCCATTACACCGAGAAGGGATCTGAAATCCAACAGGGCTGTTTTTCTCTCCTAAATTGCATTTAATCAGCTCTGAATTGCGGAGGGTAGGAGGGGAGTAGGTGCAGTGGATAGTGAATAGTGATATTTCTCTTTACTCTTACTAATGCGTCCTTGATTAGCAATTTATTTGTTCTTGGATGTTTTCTTTTCCAATTCTGTATCATTGTAAAATCAAACTCCTCCCATTATTTGCCTAAAAGGCACTTGGGGCAAATGAGCACGAATTTCAACTATATGGTTGTCTGGAAAGCTGTGAACCTTTTCAACATGGATATATTTGAGAGACACCTAATCGCACCACGATAGAAAAACAGATGATATGTTGGAATCACTGATAAGAAGATATTTGGTTACATTTGTCAGAGATGTTCGGTTGCGTTAAATCGAAGTTGTGTGTTAAAATGCGTGGTGAAAAGTTTATGGAGATGGTTTGTGAAATTTAAAGTCGGGAAATTTAGCCTTGCGGATGAGGATCGTACTGAAAGAGGACGAATATCTAATTAAGGCACAAATTGAGTTTAACTTAAAATTCGTCAACCAGAGAAAGCGACTAAATGCGCTATTTATGATCATTTGATCATATTCGGCTTCCGTACGAACTGTCGAGAAAAATTGTCTGGATTCCCTCCCCTTAAAACGAAACAAAATGGATCATTTATTAAAATGAATGGTGGGTGATGAAGAGGTTCCAATATGACAATTTGGTGGGAAACCGATTATGTTGGTAAAGCTTGTGAATCACGAAAATAAATTCCGAACCCAAACATTAATTCAGAGCAGATCATGCTTTGCATTTGGTCTCGAAGACAGTTTCCAAGTTCATGTCATCTATTGAGATTCGAGCACAAAAGACATCTTGCTGACAGGCTTGATGGCCAAACATGCAGCCAATTCAAACCCATATCAGTGTACTGATTTAATTTGCGTTCACAAAATCTTATTGTGAATTAGTAATAGCGCAAAATATATGTACGTATTTAAAAAAAACGTACTAAAATTAGAAAATGATATCGACATATCAAATACACGAAATATATCAAACTTTCTCTAGTTGAATCAAAATGATAGTTCAAATGAAATATATTTTCAAAAAAAATAGTCTGAAAGCTCATCGACCAATATTTAAGTGGGTATTTAAGTGGGTATCGAAGTATATGGACTGACAAAAAGATACACATCTATACCGAGTGTAATTTCTTCCATATTCCTATTTAAAATTCATTTTATGTATATTGGTCCGCGGCGCAAAAGAATTAACGACTTAAGAACAGAATCATCACTAAATTAATTATAATAAAATTCAAAGTCACGGCGCAGCGCACAGACTATATTACAAGCAAAGAATCTGAATTTTTATAGAAGATTTAAGGACATCCCTGGTAAAATGATAAAAGTGTGACTATAAAAGTTTATAATGGACAACTTCACTATATATATACTGAAAACAATTTAAGTTTTAGCAATTTTGTGTGTGTTTCATCGCTGCGCCTGAACAAATTTCAAACTCGAATTAGAATTTCTATCAAAAGGAAACTTTGGTGATTTTAGTGAAAGTTCATGGGACTTAGTTAGCGTTTTTTTATTCTCCAGCGATGTTTTTTCCTCCATCAAGTCGTCATTCTGGAAACTTTTGTGATGCTGAAAATGATTCCTTAAAATACATTCATACATATATATAGGTACTACCTACACATAATCCGTTCTCGCGTATATTTATTAACTTTAAAAGTGAAGCGTAAAATATAAGTACGTAGTGTGAACTTTTATTGTGGAATTCTTACTTTGCCTTTGTAATCCGACTTTGTTTCGCTTCCTTTTAAATATGACATTTGAGTGACAGAAACCATAAAAAAGTTTTAGGATTTGCACAAAATCTACAACCCGTAAACGTCTTTTGTCCTTTGAAGAGGTTTTCATTTATAATAAACTTTTCCTAAAGCAACTACACCAAACAAATACAGACCGACCACGAATTCTCCATTTTTCCCATAGTAAAGAAGAACGTATAAATCACCCTAATTAATTAGAACATTTTAAAAGTTAAAATAAACTAAAAAAAAAAAACAAATATTAGCGCCATCCAAAACGAATTTCCATCGCTGTAATTTTTTATGAACCAAAAAGGTTGGCAATTAAGGTTGATTGTTGCCAGTGTAAAACATTCTTGAGGAAAAAATCGCTTGAAATGAACTTTCTGGCAGCTCCGTCGTGCCGGTAAGAATTATTTTTCCATTATCGAGAACAGTTTTCTTATGGATTTAATTTTAATTCGTTTGAAGCAATTTTAAATAGCAAATTAAAACTTTGCCTTCGACGAATTGAACATTTCCCGGTATAGAGTCGCTGTTTTGTTGAAAATATCAGAGGGTGAAACGTGAGTTCCTTAATTTATAGGGCAATTAATTTATTTAGTAGTAAATTTTTGTACGTGCTCTAAATTTACTTAATTCAAAATATTAATTTGGGTAAGATTAAAGGAAGCGTTAAAAAAAAGAATTATTAGGAGAAATTCTCAGACCACCGCGAAACTGCAATAACATTGGATTTTTCTCACTTATTCAGAATTGTATTGGGAAATTTGTGGGATAGGTTTGCTTTTTAAGGTTCTGTACCCAAAGGGTAACAACGGGAACCATATTACTAAGACTTCGCTGTCCGTCCGTCACCAGGTTGTGCCGTAAAAGGTAGGCAGTTGAAATTTTCAACAACAACAAATAATAAAAATAAAATAAAATTAAAAATTAAAGGGGGCCCCCCCATACAAGAAACGTGATTTTTCCGGCGTTTTTTTCATGGTTTTATTCACATTCATTATTATTATCATTTTGAGGCATTTTTTTTTCCAAATGACAGCATTATTTCTTCACATGACGCCTACTCTCATTTGAAACATTTTTTCTTCTTCTTTACATAGTGTTAAATTTTGTACGATGGTACGGAACCCTAAGTGTGCGAGTCCGGCTCGCACTTGGCTGGTTATTTAAAATTTACATCAGGAAAACAAAATTATTATTATAGGTACTACTGGAATACAATATATTCTCATTAAATCGTTGACACATTGCAGCTGATGTGCTGTAACGTAATTTCGTGACTAATGTATATACATTTTTATAGGACAGACAGAAATAGTACTGTACCATACTTTCCTATATATTTCACGATACGTCATGTGATACCGGATTGGGCGCATTTCCGCAGATTGGGCGAACTTTTTATAAAATCTGCGCTTCGATTTTCATGAAAAGCGCCCAACGTCCAATTGGGCGCGACACTGTTTTTACTGTGCTTTTTGGGCTCTATTTAAAGATATAAAATAGAATGGAAAAATGGGTTTTATTCACATTAAATGATTCTTGCAGATCTCATCCTAACTAAATAAAAGAGGGGGTATTTCGAGACCCGTATAATATAAAAGTATACAGGCAATTTTCCGTATACTGCGTGCAATGTTTAAAACACAAGTACCGAGATACTGGTCAGTTACTGGCTTTGTAGCCGAAAATCAAAATTCCATAAAGAAATTTTTGACAGTATAGGTACTGTGTGTAAGTGTTTCGATTAACAGTACTGGACGATCTCATCAGGACAGCAATGAAGCTGTGAACTGCCTGCTGTCTACACTACAGTGAATTCAGATGTCCAAAAGCTGGTGGTGGATATATAAAGATTTATTTAAAAATCGAAATATGAAAATTATGGAAAATGGGTTTTATTCACAATAAATGATTGTCGGACATGCCATTCTAACTAAAAAGAAAAAAGTTTGGAATTTAATTAAGGTAATATTTTATATTTGTTCAGAAAAAGTTCAGTTCACAACAAAAACATATACATTAGGTAAGGGTGGCCTAAAAAGTATGGATTTGCAAAAGTGTTAAAATGTTCATTTAGAATTTGTTAGATAATGTAATTTCAAACTTCTATGCAAAATTTCAGTGAGATTCAGTAATGCTTACAGCAGCTCAAATCAAAAATAGCGATTTTTTGGCTATTGGTGTGGTATTGGGTGGACTGTCACTAAAACCGTTTCAATATTTCTTTCATAACTTTTTAAATTGACAATATTCTTTTTTTTTTGCTTTAAGGGAGCTTAGTTATCAACTTATTGTGGTGAAAGCAGTTTTAAAAAAATGAGTATTCCTATTTTTTATAAATTTTTTAAAACGAAAATTTAAACCTGGAGCGCCAATTTTTTGATTTGGCGGCAATTTTACTGTAAAGAAAAGTATCGCGCTGGTATACTTTTTCTAGTATAATGCAATCTACAATCGATTAAATCGTTAAAGACTAATCAAATTCACCCTTATTAAAAACAAAAATTTCGGCGCCTTTTGGGTGATCTTTTTTCTTCATTTGGGCGGTTAGTCCATGGAATAATCTGGCATCACTAAGGCGTCACCTAATGGTGGAGCGTGGTTCCTAATGGGAATATCTGGTATTCTATATACCTTGGGTACTATCTGAGTCCAGAGACAACTTACAACTAGATATGAAAAAGTCCATATGAACCCGAATCACTTTTTGAAAGCTCTTTAACATTTTATTCAACCAAAGCGAAGAATTTATGTGCCATAATACAGCGAGAGAGAGAGAGAGAGAATGTGTAGAACATTTTATTAGAGGGCCATTAGCTCGTTTTATTTACACCGCGTTTTTGTGAGGTTTTGCACATCTAGCTGTAAGTTGTCTCAGGTACTACCAACTAGTGCACAGTGAATAAAATATTCCTTCAGCACTAAAGTTAGATTGTTGAAGACACCTTTTGAATATTTCTTGCAAACTGTTCCTCGGGTGATAAACTTGGTAATAAGAAATTTCATGATGTTTCCATTCGATAAAGCTTTATATAAAGGTTTGCCAAAATTTACGTAAGATTTGAATTCCATTTATGCGGTAAAGTGTTACCAACTAAAAAAGCAAAAAAAGGACAGCTCGACAGCTGACAGTTCAGAATTATTAAAAATGGAGCACTACACGAAAGAACAATGCGTTTTCATTGTTGAGCAATATTTAAAAAAAAGTGGAATGTTTGACAGCTGCAGTTCGCAATTTTCGTACGAAATGTGGTTGGAACAGTGATTTATTTTCATCAATAAGTCGTTCAACACAAAACACCGAAGCAATTCGTGAGAGAGTTGCTGAGAGTCAAGCAACATCATTCCGGGATTGTGGTCAAGAATTGGACATTTCGAGAATCTCTCTACAGCGTATTCTCATAAAAGGCATTTTCATGCCTACAAATTTCAACTGACTGAAGCCTACTGACCCCGTACAGCGTAGAGAGATCGTTGAATGAATTATGGACCAACAACAAGTGAATGCTAATTTTTCGAACCAAATCATCTTCAGCGAAGAGTCTCATTTTTATCTTGATGGCTTGCTTATTCGATAAAATTTTCACATGTTGGTTTCAGAAAATCCTCAAGTGATTGAAGAGAAACAAATGCATCTAACGTGTCACTGTTTGGTTCGGAATTTTGGTCTGGAGGTATAATCGAACCATTCTTCTTCGAAAAAGCGGCTGGTCAGGCAATAACAGTTAATGGTGCTCGCTATGGCGAATTGATAATCCAGTTTTTGTGCCTGAGTTGCATGATATGGATCGGATGTGGACGATATGTGGTTTCAACAAGACAGTGCCACATGTCATACAGCCCGAGAAACACTCTGAATGAGTAATTTTCTAGTCGTGTAATTTCTAGTTATGGATGGTCGTCTAGATCATGCGACTTAACGCCGTTGGAGTTTTTTCTTTTGATTTTTTGAAGTCTAAGGTTTATGCCAACAACCTCATGACCCCACGCTTTGAAGGAGGAAATTGAGCGCTGTATCAACGAAATTCAGCCACATACATATATGCAAAACGGTCATGGAAAATTCCAACAAAATATTGTATAAGTGCCAGCAAAACTGTGGAGGCCATTTACCCGAGTTGCTATTCCATAATCCATATAAAATAATCCTATATTGCATACTTTCTGAATCGAAAAAAGTTTACAATTTTTAATTATATATCTGCGTCTTCAAAGGACTGCTTCTTATAATAGATCTGAAAAAAAAATTAAACATTTCGCATTGCAACCTTAGATTAGATTAGATTTGTGGCGTTGGCCTCATATTTACGGCGACCTAAAAGATCTATTGTTAGTCCCCGTTCGATTTACTTCCTTCTCAGGTACTATCATTCTGTTTGGTGGAAGAAAAGCATGTTTGAAGTGGAGTAGTCTCCGCCTGCCTGGCCAATTCTTCGCAGTTGCAGAGCAAGTGATTCGAAGTTTCATGAGCATGAAGACTCGGCCAAGCCCATCTTATTTAGGTGATACCTCAACGGACAATGGCCTGAGAAGAGCTCTGTAAACATGTTGAGCTCTGTTTTCCTAAGGAGTAGAAGTTTCTTTGTTTTTACGCCAGGTAAATAAACTTTTTTGCCAAACGAAGTCCTTGTAGCTTTTCCCAATGAAGAGATTTTTGTTTAATCACAATGCTATTTAACGTAGCTCTGAGGTAACACTTTGAAGTGCCACAAAATGGTTTTTGGACAAAGGGTGTTTCTGCTCCTCTTTTGGCTAGACCATCATCAATATCATTGCCCTGATGGCCCTCATAACTTTGCTTCTCCTTGATATATTTTTAAGGGTTTTCGGACCCTTGGAGACTATCCTTCAAAGATTTTGAGACCTTGAGAGCGGCTTGATTGTCCGAGAGAGATATTAACGGTTGAGCAGGGGAGTTCATAGGGTTTATGACCCCCCCCCCCCACCTAAAAAGCGCCACCTAACCTTCGCGTTGAATTGAATGTGGCACCGGACTGTAGAAGCTTAACGGGACGATTTTAGTATGATACAGTTTGTTTGTCTTCTTATAAATAGTAATAGTGGATTGGGTATAATAGTCATTCGCTCGTAGCACTTCGTCTTTTAAACGTGTACAATTTTTTTAGAATTTTCTTTCGTTTTTATATAGTGTCGAAAAGTCATCTATCATACCTAGCACAGGATAGTAAGTAATTCTCTTTCGGACAGGGGCACAAGCATTCAGTTTTCTTAGAAAGATCTAAAAATATTTCTTTAGATTTTTCATGCACTATTGGAGGCGGACAATGGTTTCAAAGAGATATATTGATTCAGGTGTCTTGGCTGATCTGGGTCGTCAATTTATGAGCATTGTTAACCATACATTTTGTTCTTAAAAATTTGATTGAACATTTTTCTTTCGAATTTTTATATACACTATTGGTTGCTGAAAACCATCAGTTGTATTGATGCCACTAAAATTCATTCTGCAATTTTTCTTCACAATTTTAACGGCAAGACTATAAAAATAAAAACCATTCGTTTTCCTCTGCCTGCGGTAGTTGAAAATTGCTTTGCTTGTACTTTCATATTAATTCAAGTAGTGTTGTTTAATTTAACTTCACGTTTAGTTTTAATTTATAGGAGAAGAATAAACTTGCTACACTAGTTAGCAATGGAGGTAGAAATAGTAGCGAAAGTGGAAAGCAGAAGACTGATAAGACCATTGATAACTTTTTTCAGAAGAAAGCAATTAAAGCATTAAAAGAAAGAGTCAGTGATATATCACGCACTTCTACTCCTATTCATTTGAATATGAAAAAAGGTGCAAGCTCTCACTCTCAGTCATTTACTTCAGCCGTGACAGAATCGGTTGTATCACATTTATGTCTACCATCCACGAGAAAGAGTATCTGGATTTGAGTCCTTAATGTCTGTCCACTCTAAGATCGACATTGATGTGGATAATATTTTCGACAGGTTCTCCAAATCAAACCGAAAATTGGGTTTTGTGATATCTAGCTTAAATATGATAAAACAAAAATTAAAAGCGACTACTTCCGACTTCCGCCCCCCCCCCTCGACATAGTTGTGACCCCATCAAGCTGCAGGTCTGGATACACGCCTGCTTATAATGCAGGTATTGGCACATTATTCTATGGTCAGTACCTCTTATGGCCGTTAAAAGGTTATAAACATGATCGCAATTAAACTAACGGGTAAGGCAAACCAGGTTCGAACTACGCCTTCTATAAAAGCATCTTACGTTGCTAACAAATATACCAATATATTTCGAAAAATCTGCATTAATAAATACAAGCCTTAGAATCAAATCCAGAATAAATTAATTTCAGAAACATCAAGTACGAGTATGTGAAAATTGGTGCAAGTAAAGTGCTAATATTTCAATCGACATAACAGAAGCGTTATGAAAGCTAATAATTCAAAGGGGTAAGTTTTATTTACCACAGAATTTATACGATCACGTCAAGTCAACCTGTTATTAAATATTATGCCTAAATTTGTAGCTAAAAGTACAAGAGGAATTATTACAGCATTTACATACATGTGTATGTATGAAGTGAAGAAAAATTGGAGTAATCATGAGACAGTCTTCTTTATAAGAAGCTAAGAAAAGTTCCCCCGCCGATTTAAATGACTTCAGGCCGGTTAGTCTGTTATGCTTCCTTTCTAAGGTTTTTAAAAAAATCATGTCCCTTCAGATAATCGAATATCTTCAGAGTAATAATTACTTAACCAGCTGTCAATCAAGTTTTCGCGCCGCTCATAGTTGTGAAACTGCTCTCCTAAAAGTATCAACTGATATTCGCAGGGCTTTGGACGATAATAAATTGTGCCTGTTGGCCTTGCTGGACTTCTCCAAGGCTTTTGATAGTGTTAACCATGCTAAATTGCTGTCTAAGTTGTCAGATAAGTTTAGTTTTTCTTCGTCTGCCCTTGGCTTAATTTATTCTGTCCTGTCTGATAGATCCCAACATGTCAAACTCGGCGGCTCTATATCTAATGCGCTGTCGTTAACATGTGGCATCCCTCAGGGATCCACACTTGGTCCAGTATTGTTCTCTACTTACATTAATGACCTCCCTGATGTTATTGAGGATTGCAGTATTCACTTGTATGCGGATGATGTTCAGCTATATTTGGCACGCCCAATAGGCCTCATGGACGATTGTGCAGACCGCGTCACATTCAGATTTAGTTAGGGTTTCGAATTGGGCCGTGGAGAATTATTTGGTACTTAATCCTGATAAATCCCAATCGATCGAGATATTTAAAGGGACTGTGGATGCTAATGACCTTCCTCCAGTCTTTTTAGATTCGAAGATTTTGCGATATACTGATTCTGTGAGGAACCTGGGAGTTCATTTCAATGCCTCGATGACGTGCTGTATCAATAATGTCCTTCGTCGTATTTATGCTGGTCTCAGAAGACTATGGCTATCGGCTAGTATTCTCTCAAGGCCGTTACGCTTGATGCTCGTCAAAACACTACTCATGCCTTATTTTACCAGTGGCAGCGTAATTTTTCCTCATTTAGACGAAGTCGGTCGAAGATAGATCAATGTTGCTTTCATCGACTGTACGCGATTCGTTTTCGGGCTGCAACGCTTTGACCATGTTTCTCCACATCGGCACGCTCTACTTGGCTGCTCTTTAAATGTTCATTTGGTTCGCAAGGCTTTAATATTCCTCCATAAACTTATTTATTCAAAAATTCCCACCTACTTGTATAGTGAGCTTGTATTCATGCAATCTTCTAGAAATATGAACATTTTGATACCTCGACACAGACACTCCATTCTGGAGAGCTCCTTCTTCGTTCGAACAGTTCGTGTGTGGAACTCACTTCCTGCTGATTTGCAGGGAACGCGCTCGATGGGCGTCTTTCGGAGGCTTATTACCCAATATATCCCTCTCGACAATCTATCTTCATAGATCGCATATACTTTATATGTAACTTTTCCGCCGATCTCGACTGTACGGCAATTCTCTTTTTACAACTTTCTACCAATTTATAATGTATTTTCTTCTTTTTTCTCTTTTTCTCTTTTTTCTGTTCTCTTTCTTTTATCATTAACCTTTAATTTTGAAATAGCTAACAAATGTTTCCTTTTTTTTGTTCTATTTCTCTATTATAATTATATATTAGTATTAGTATTAGTATTAGTATTAGTATTAGTATTAGTATTAGTATTAGTATTAGAGTATAAGTATTAGTATTGGTTAGTCTCTCTCCGCAATGTTGTTTGGTACAGTCAAAAGATTATTATATCTTATTGTACTACGGCCTAAGATTAATAAATTGAATTGAATTGAATAATTTTTAATTTAAGTCTATTAGATTTTGTCTTTTTGAGCTGGTTGAGCAGTTGTTCGAAGGCCCTTGAAGTTTTTCATACAATGACTTTTAATTTATTCAAAAACACTATGGTAGAGAATTCAGAAGTTGGATGTAATTCGCAAAGTACATAATCTGGTTGCCCCATATTAATGAGTTTGTGGAGGAAGCAAAGTGACCAATACACTTTAAGTATATATCAAGAACACATCCGACTAGCTTAGTCTTAAAGCCAGAAACATGATCAAATCTATGAAGACCGAATCTCACACCATCGTTGAACTCAACGTTGATTCTGCACAGGCAGGTAGATTTTGGGAAAATTAGGCTTCCAAACGTAAAATGTGGCAAAATCAGAGCTTTGATGAGCTTCAGTTGTGTGGACAGCTAGAGCCTACGTATGTAGTCCATAATAGACCTCTCCCAGAGCCGATCTGACATGACCACAACATCTCATATCTGCATTGAGCCTAACCAAGATTTGTGACTTCATCAACAAATATGTTAAACTTGTCTCCCCGAGAAACAGGTAGGGGATTGGTCTGGTCAAAGTATACCATCACCCGAAATTATTACTTGTCAAGATTAAGGATTAGGTCATTCGCTATTGAGATCAGTCATAGATTCTGGCAAGATTCTCAACGGTGGACTTTTTAAGGTACAGGGTGTTTTGTGAAAAACTATAGCATGTTTTCTTAATCACCCTGTAACTCCGAAATTGCTGAGATGCTCCGCCTCCCACTGTCACACAATTTTTTTGTTTGTCTAGACGAGTACTATCACCTCCTTTCCTATGGATCATCGTGGCCAAAACACCCTGTATACATAGTACATGCTTAATGCATGCATATATGTATAACTAAATAACTAAAATATCCTTACATTGATGGTAGTATGAAACCAATTCCATATACAAAGAACATCTAAATTATTTAATGGCAACCCTAGAAAGCAGTTCTGATTTAAAAAACAAAGAGGATTGTCTCAAAACTATTCTCGGCAAATTTTTGGGGATAAAAAAAAACTTGTGCTCTCATATTTCTAAGCTTAAAAGCTCCTCCACCTTACAGAATCGGGAAGTGAAATTGTAACTTTATATCCTATATGCAAATATACGTACACAAATAACACAACTTTGCCCGAAGATTTTATATGTTACGAAGTTTTAAGACATTTTATTGCATATTAAATTACAAAATCTAAACTAAAGATATATGTAGTATACATGGCTGTAATATATGTACTAAAATACATACATACTTGTACATAACCTCCCTTTCCTGTTACAATATATTACTTTATCCTCATATAGGTACATATGTATCCAGCGTGTAACATCAAACTATTTGGAGAAAACCAATTTGCTTAAAGAATTTTCATAGTTTCCGAAAGTATGCGAAAGGTTTGTTTTAGAATATTCTGACGAACAAGGATGTTACAAAAGGCATGTGAAAATAAAGTCTAATCTCTTTCGGCATACATAATGGAGCTATATGTACCAAGAAATTCCTTTCCTGGAAATTTAATAATTTCAAGTTGAATAACAAAAATGCAAATTCGGTGGAGTTTGACTGATCTGCTTTTAACTTTAACCTTTTAATTTAGTGAATGCTCGCCCAAACAAACGGCTGTCAGCGTGTAGCGTGTACATATTTAATATGCCCAGTTTCATAGCTTGGCTTATCTTCAGGGCCCTTTTACCTTGAAAGAACCAACCGAAGCAAAAGTTAAAAGCAAATTTATTGAAATGTGACCGTAAAGCTATTATCTCTGGATGGTGCTCTCTAATTTCAGCATTTGAACAACTTTCGTTTATACCCACGCAGTTCAAAGTCATTTTCGTCAGAATCAATTAATACCAATTGAAAGATTTCCAGAGAAATGGTAATTACTGTTTTCATCAAAAGAAATTTAGTTGGAACTCATCAACAGATCAACAAAATTATGATTTTTGTTTTTTAATATTTTAATTAGTTGTACACATTAAAGGGGCCGCAAGAAGTCAAAAGTGGAGCGCTCTCGCATTCACTGAGCTTGTGCGACGCCTACACATAAGCACCAAATTTTATACTTCGGCAAAAGTTATTTATTTTGCATACCTTTGGGCTGTTTTTAAGTTAGATGGATAGAATCCAGACAGAGAGACGTGACTTGTACATGGCAATGAGTACATTAAGCGGCCCATATACGGCGAACATGTTTTCCAACTTGGTGTGGTACACATGAAAGCTTTTTCTCCACACACTGTCAAACATGCTGTCCAATATTAGGATAGGAACATAAATCAGGAGCTACTAGAACTATTAATTGTTATTATTTCATCAATAGAGTGCACTCAAGAATTACGAATATGTGACAAATATTACCCTACACGGTTCAATATGTTGTCAAACACATAGCCCCGCCACTAAAAATTAAACTAATTTGATTTTCGTCCAACCGCTTGACATACTGCATGTCACACCACAAACATGCTCACACACGGCCAAATCTACATACGTTTTTCCGAAATGTTTGTTGTCTCGAATTAATATGATAGCGTTGCACTGACTTCGAATATTTTGGAAAATAGGTTCAATCTACTTGGGATTAGGCTTGGGCACTTTGATGAACTTACTTGCCAAGGCTTTACCAACGGTTCTCTATAAAGTGGCCCATACACGATACAAGGGTTGATCCAACGATTACATCGACAAATGTTGACGTACAACCGTTGTATCGTGTATGGCTATGTTATAAGTAGTTGCAAGGGTTGTCTCAAGCTTTGTTGTATGATTGTTTGGGCAAACAGAACAACCAGCTGTCGAACTAGATTGTCATGCGATCAATTGTCTCGTGTATGGGTTTTTTGAATAACAGTTGTGCGAATTTTAGTTGATTAAGTATTTGGTATAGTGAGGTTCTGTCGGTGGCATTTTTAAATCAATGTCCTTGAACTTCTCGGTATGTTGGGCGGTATGGTGGCGACATAGTATCGGTACGTTATTTGTCCCGTCGATCTGGTATCGCATGGAGCTTCCTCACGGTCAGACATGCTATAGACTAAATCAGCACACATTTTGTTAATTTCATGACAAATTTCACTTCTCAGCTCGGTAAATGCCGCTTCTCTACTGATGAGGCATGTCGCAACGCTGGATATCGAAAACATGTTGCATCTCAACCGCGCAATACAGACCTTGTGTTGATGATGATTTATATACATGGTGACGACACTGCACGCTTACCGAGTCAATGCGTACCGACCCATCAGGGTGGGGCCTAAAATTCTCAACCAGAAATTATATCGAAATGTAGTTTACCCAATTGTTGTATCGTGTGTGAACTATTATACGCTACTATTAACGCTTAGCTAACAGGCTGTTGTCCAATCGTTATGTCGTGTTGGGTCTGCTTAAATATGACGGTAATAACTAGTGCTGTCGGGTGTTAGGAAAGCTTAAACATTTGATATAATTGAGATACGATCAGACATTGCAGTTTTTGTTAGCATGCAGCTCAAAAAACTGCGAAATTTGTGAGTTGCAATGCCTGCAACTTTACTACGAAGACGGCTACTGGAATTCATAAAAGCTGCAAAAGAGTGAGTTACAGGCGCAGTAATGAACTATTCAGTCGGCTGAAACTTTTCCTGCGGCTGAGCTTGCAACTTTCATTATTTTCTAAATAAGTTCTATTGCGAATATATACATATTTTTACAACAGATTGATTTTTTAATAATTCTAGAATGGAGAATTTTCTGGAAGAAGGAAAATGTTTACAAATTGTGGGAATTGGTGGAAAAAAGAAGTGGTTATGGAATGTTCTCTTCAAAGAATATCACGATAAAAATAAAAGAAAATGTGCCTTAACAGACATTTAAACAAAGCTGTATGTTCCGTATGAAGAAATGAAACTACATACTTTTCGAGCCTAGTACAACATTTTTTCTATTAGGAATCCAGTTTTTCTTTTTCCTGGTATGTAAGTTTTTTGTGTAAAATACCGCCAAACTGGTCCCATCTAACACTTGTGGATCGTTGAAGTTGTATACCTTTTTGATTATACTTTTTGAATTTTCACAATAGATTGCGATTACTTATAATGAAAGTTAACGCTAAGGTTGTGCGCTGCAAAATCTTCTGCAACTTAAAATAAAAAAATATTGCAGAGATTGAGCTTCACACAGCAAAATCAATATCAGGTTGCAACTATTATGTGTGATCGGGGCTGGCAATTTTTACTGCTGCAATCCCAAAACTGCACAAAGCAAAACTTCCAATGTGTGACCTTAGCTTTATTTGACCTTAATGTAGATAGAATTATTTACACTATTTCTGAACACCGAAGTTTTTCGAAATTGTTTGAAATATACACCTTTGATTGACGCGGTACTTTTTTAAGCGAGTTTCTTTTTGCGTAGTAAATTATACCAGTATTTATGCGATAGTTTTTAAACACGTTCTCATTCTACGCGATCAGGTAGGTTTAGTTCTCTGTAAACTTTCATTGAATTTCTTACGTATCAAAGAGTCGAAAATTCTTACTTCAACGTACTAACTACATATGCAGCTCTGAACTTTTTTTTCAAATAAGCAACATAACATTTAACGTTTTTTGAGAGTCTAGTCATAATTGATAATAAATACCATGGAGAATACTAGCGTCTAGGGTGCTCGCCCTACACAAAGACCTATACTAAGTGTTGCAAATAATTTCTCAGAGACACGCGATTTTCATTCACGTAAAAAATCAACGTGGAAAGGAGTTTCGCGTAAGTTGATGGACGGCTGCATTTAGGATTCCATGTGCGGTTAAATTCAAAACCTTCGAAAACGTCAAGCCATGAATGTAGGAAACTATGTACCTACTAGTGATGGACAAAATCGGTCATTTTGGTGACTCAGGTCATACGAGTCTTTTGATACAAGTGACTCATGTAAAAGATTCGGTCATTTGGTTCATTTGTGTCAGTTGGGAATAATCATCTAATACCCTAAAATTAAATACCTCACCGAATCGTTCATGTCAGTGCAACACTTATAGCCAAATGACTGAGAGTGTCAAGCTGCTGAATAACAAGAGTAGAATACTGAAGATCTATTCTAGGGATTGTATTTGGGAGCTACGGATTACATTGTCCTTAGACTAGACTTTGAGAAAACATTCTCAAGTGTAGAATTCCTAGTAGAGAGGAATGGGATAATAATCTAGTGGCAAATGACTTCTGATATATGTGAATTTACAAACGGTTCTATAACAGTTGTGTCCTGATGAATTTCTTGTTTTCATTTTCGTTCTTTTCTTCTGGGGTTTTTTCTCTTTCCCTTTTATGGTTTTCGTGTTTATGGTGGGAGTGGGAGCCGTGGTGTACTTAGCATTGCCTCAAATACAGGAGTCGTACGGTCTACCGGACTACTGTAGTGTATTTCAAACGGAGGTTGTGGCTATTAGCAAAGCATCAACTTATGAGGTACCTAGCGATAAGGTATTGACAGTCAAGTGGGCAATCAAAGCTGTGAACTCGAGCACCATTAGATCACGCCCATTGCAACGGTGTCGTTGTAATCTCGGGAAACTGGATCCAAACCTAGAGTTATTCACTGCTGGGTGCTTGGTCACAGCGAAGTACTAGGAACCGAGGCAGCTGATGCTCCAATCAGAAAGAGTTCCGCTATGAATATATCACTGAAGAGGATTCTAGATGTACAGGTGTGTAAGCTGTCAAATCGCAGATGGGGACAGATGACCACATGTGCAATTTAAAGACAGCTGTGGTTCGAGGTATGTCCTGGGAAGATTGAATCTCTGCTAAGGAGGAACAGGAATGATGTGCGTAATCTTATTGCAGTTATCACGGGACATGCCAAACATAGCAAACATACAGAGTACATGCAAGCTCCACTCTGCAGAAGCTTTATGTATTAGGAAAAGGCTAAGAGCGTTTAGCATCTGCTATGGGAATACCCTAACCTTGCTAAGAATAGGAGAAACATGCTTGATAGCTATACTTTTTCTGAAAATTGGGGGAATTAGCAAACAGGAGCCTGGGGTACTTGGTAAGGCTCATTAACTCTTGTGTCTGGTTTCAGCGCACCCCCTCAATCTGAGGAATTTTGTCCAAGTAAGGTCCTAATCAAGTGACATTACAATGGACCATTGATGTTCTATGTGTAACTGATCGTATATGCTTTCACGATGGTCGCCACTCTAACCTAACCTAACCTAACGAACGATATCCTGCAATAGGTAAGAACGAAAAGTATAAAATGCAACTTTCGATGCAGAAAATAGCCATTTGGTTAACTAAACACTGTTATGTATGCGCTACCCGCATATTATGCATGCAAATTAATTCCATAAAAATTTCAACTCAAACTGAAAGTTTTCACATCTTCAATTATCAGTCCAAATCTAAAAATATTTTCACAAGAAGTTAAAATCTATTCAACGAAAATCATTTTTTTAGGATTGATTTTTGTTCTTTTGGTGATTGAGTAAAGAAATAATAACGGGGCATAATTATGAAACGAAAGAAGCTTTTTCACTTTAAAATTGACTTGAAGTGGTACTCGCAGCGGCATCTAATGAAATACCGTAATAATAATATGTATTGCATTTTCTATCAAATAACACGTAATCAGCTGGAAGTCTTCAAATAAAATTTAATAAGCCAAAAGTCTTCAATTTAAAATTACCTATTAAACTCTCTGTACCCTCTGTACCTTTTCCGATATTTTTCTTAGCACATCCTTTTTTTAAGCACATTTAGAGTAAAAATGGATTGAAAATTTTATTCACAGAAGAAAATTGCCTACCCTTAGGCATTTTACGCTTGATTGAAAAAAAAAAACGCAAAAAGGTAACATTTTCGGTATATAGTGTGATATATAAAGCCATTTTAAATTGAAGGTTTCAGGCTTCTTAAAATTTGTATGAAAAATTGATGCTGATGAAATGCTTTTTGAAAATATGATTGTTTTATATTGAATGCCTTAAAACCTTCACGACTCTATTTGATACGTCATTCAACAGAAAATCCTTCGTTCCTTCCATAAAACTTATAACCACCATCAATTCCTCCTCTCTCTAGACCTAGAGTCATAGAGCTTTAAATTCCAGATTACAGAATTTGCATCTAATTATGTTTTTCCAATTAACCGTTATTGTTATCATCAAACACAATATCAGTATTGTCTTTTTGTATTGAAATCGAAGGCTCATAGTCTCCCATTTAATTTCATTATCTATAGACATAGTCCAGGTGAAAATGATATCGTTTACCAGTTATTTGCAATTTTCCAAGAGAGGCATCCTAGTAGAGAAGCTATTTGGAACGCAAAGGATATTTTATTCAAGAAGGATACAAACAAAGCCAATCACTCGGATGGCGATCTCCTCATTAATCCGACACGCGCTAACAAAAAGGACAAGAAGTTTGTTTCTGATGTTTGGATCGAGTTATCTATCTGGAAACTGAAATTATCGCAGAGGTGGATGTTTTCCAATTAGGGTTACTGTAAATAATATATCGCTTTTTGCGAATCAGGGAGACTTTATAATTTTATATCTATCACGAGAGGGCCACTGATAATGCTTCAAATGACAATTTTAAGACTCAAGTAATGCATTAAGTTTAGCCTCAGGGTAATTTCGGAGAGTGAAATAGTAAAACATATAGCAAAGCTATGAATTTGAACATATTGGATACAGTGTGTGATATATAGATAAGAAAGGTTCTATGCCTATTGGGTCCTATGAGAGTGGTAAAAATCCTTCATGTCTGGTCATTGTTAAAACTCACTAAATGCTATTTAAAATCAAGAAGAAAAACTAAAGTGTGTCTGTCTTTTTACATTTTAGAATAGCCTACAATTGAAAAAATAATGAGGCGGTGCCAGCAGGGGACTTTCCAATGGTAGGCTTACATATTTAGAAAAATTAAGCAGGTTATTGTACCTAAGATACCTACAGTAAACGTTAAGTTATGTGATGACTGCGGATGACTAGTAGATAATGGAAATCTCAAAGTCTGCAACAAATGGTAAAATCTTGCAATTGAAAAAAGAAATCTAGATGTCAGACGCAATTGTAGATAAGTTGAAAAAAGAAAAGAAAAAAAAACTTTATAACGAGTTCGATTTTATTATGAGACGACAGTGATAGCAAGAGTTCGATATTACAACACAAAAAATTCAAGCAGTGTTCAATATTTATTTAGCAAGGCAACAAGTAGGAATCGCTATCTCAGTGTAAATCCTACAGATTTCAGAGGGTAAATATTGATTATATCCTTTTCTTGTTTACTTTTTCAAGGTCGGGCAGTCTTGGGTCAAATCTTTAAAAAATATTCTATTTACGGCTATACGGCTATAGGTTGTGATTATTCGAGGGTTGCTTTTTATTGATTGTCTGCCTCACGAGCTGTAATGAATAAGTCTATAGCCATTATTGGACCGTAGAATAAATTTTGGGTCGTATGAAACCATTATTATGAAAATTTCAGCTGTTTCTTGCTTTGAAAATGTGATTTTTCTTAAGCTATGATTGAATTGCAAAAAGTCGAATGCTGACTAGGATGTTTGTGGGCATGTGTGTTTTTTTTTTAACTAAACCAATTTACATTTATGATGGGGCATAAAATGTTACATTCAATATGTAGGGAAGTGTCATCAGGGTTGCACACCCTTTTGACTTTTGCCCATAACTTCCATTTAAGGAAGAATTTATTCAATAAAAGCACAACTTTGGAAAGGTCTGGGAAAAAGGAACACTTTTGTTGAACATTGCAGATTGACTGGGTGAAAAGTGGAAAAAAGATAGGCATTTAAAAAAAAACAAGTGAAATACTGTCAAAGTTAGACAGTTTATTACCAGAAAGATTGGTTAACTCTTGTTATATCGTATAGAGCGCGATACTGTCTAGGTTGGCCAGTTGACGAAAACTGTGCTGAAATGAATGATCAGGAAAAATTAATTGAATGAAATAAAAAGGTGAATTTGCTGCATTTCTCTGTTTTTTTAGCAAAATTTGAATGGCACATTATTCGAAATCGCATTTTCGGCAAATGTCGTTATATTGACGCACTTCAAATGCGCTTCTCCCTTGCATTGTCATAAGAGGGCTTTTTCTGCGCTTTTTTGTCGGGCATCTTCCTTTATCTGGGTTTTAATGGCAAACTTCGTTGGGATTGGTGCACAACATTTTAAGGGCGTCTTCCAAGCACACAAACAGTGGCCAACCTTGACGACAAGCGCCATTTCCGCATCACGAGATACCACAACCAAATATGTTACAGGATTGAATTTTCCTCTTGGTTTGTTTTCAAGCATGAGTCACACAACACATTCACAATGCTTACCTTGATGATTGCATATTTTCTCTTCACTTTCTGGCCGTATTCACTGCTGCTAAAAAAAAATTTGTTGTTGGAATTTCAAACCACTGAGTGCACAACACATACTTTGTGTGTTCACTCTCCAAATCTGCAATGTTAGGAAGAGTTTTCTGTTACTGAGAGAAGTTTTTCCGTGCTCAAACATTGGTGCCACTAGTGGTCAAAACAAAAAAAAATCTCAGCTGGCTGACCTAGACGACAGGCCAATCCTGACGACATTTCCCTACGTATCTAATGTTTTCATAGCCGAAATAATATGCCGGGCAACATTTCTGGCACTATAGTAACAGTTGTCTTGAAATTCGACGCCATGAAAGTATGCTGATGAAGGAACGCGAGTCTAAGATTAAATTTCAGAAGCGAATTGAAAAGATAGTTGTGAATAAAGCTTTTGATAAAATTTCATATACATATATAAAACTATAAGACTCAAGGCACTTTCACATCAAAACCAAGAACAGAAAAATGTAAACCGAGAAACTCAATTTATTCCACTTTAAAACAAAATTTTTGTTCCAATGATTAATAAAATCCAGAGAAACAGGATAAACTAAGAATTTTACTGAGAAAATAGTTACATTTATTTCAGATTTTAAAGAAAAACACAACTTTTATGTTTTATCGGCCGAAAAACTTTTTCGGCGGAATAATTCGTCC
Source organism: Dioctria linearis (assembly GCA_963930735.1). NCBI lineage: Eukaryota > Metazoa > Arthropoda > Insecta > Diptera > Asilidae > Dioctria > Dioctria linearis. The sequence goes on along the minus strand of OZ005742.1, from coordinate 50,249,220 downwards.
GATAAATCATAAAAGTTGTGTTTTCTTAAAAATTCTAAGATAAATATACTATTTTATTAGTAAAATTATTAGTTTATCCTATTTCCCATGATTTTATTAATCATTGAAGCAAAAATCTTGTTTTAAAGTGGAATAAATTTTTTCGATTCTTGTGTTTGATGTGAAAGTGCCTTCAAGGTTAGTTGCCATAAAACTAAGTTTACATACTAAATTGCACTAAATGTCCCCTTCGTAAACAGACAGGCAAAAAGAAGATTTGTAAGCATCGATAATATAAATATTTACCCTCGTATTCCCCTAGACACACAGCACGATCAAATGAATCATTAGTACTAACTATTAATTAAAATGCCGTGTGTCACATAGTATATATGTCATTATAGCTCGAATATCAGATCATATAGTGAATTCTTTTCTGCTACGCGGTGTACGCACTGTCACCAAATCTGTCATTTTCGTGCTCTTTTCTTCCCACCACACCAGTAGCAAAATCAAACGTGCAATCTTTTCTACCTGCCCCTGGTTGCAAATTTCTACACCCAAATTTTTTCCAGTGTCGGGTGTTAACTGGCGTTTGAGGTTATGTTTTATTGTTTTGATTGAGCGGCATTTTTCTGTTATTTTTTGTGGAAAAAATAATTACATCGTTTTTGTTTTAGTTTATTATAATTTGTGTTTGGAAAAAACAGTCTTACAGCCTTTGTTTTGATTTTTATTATTTTTGTGTTTGGAAAAAACATTAGAGCGTTTGTTTTGAATTTTTTATAATTTGTGTGTGGAAAAACATTATTAAACAATATGTCTAATAAAAAAGATTTATTTTTGGCATTAAATATTTTAAATGAACATTCGACGGATACTTCAGAGGAAGATAATGTGGAAACGTTTTTATCACTAGTGCCAATTTTCCGTAACTGTACTGTTCTTCATAGTGCGTCCGCGACGTAATATTATTTGGTTCTTTCTAACCATTGAATAACCCCCCCGTCACCACCGAACACACACTAGAATTGCCAATTTCACATTTGACAGCTCCGAACAGGAATGGTGTCAGCACAATTCTGGTGCGTTTGTGATTCCAAGCTCAGAAAAGAATTCACTAATAATGAAATACACTAATGAAGTGTTTTCTTCCTTCATTATAGCTATAATGAGGAAAAATGTGCTAGATTTGGCATATAATATATGTAAATGTGGAGCTCCGCTGTGCATCTGCCGATTTGAAAAATAAGAAGAAGAAATGCAAAGAAATGCAAATCGCAAATTATATTGTTAATATTCTTTTTCTCATATGTGAATTATTAAATTACAAAATAAAATTAATTAAAACAAAGTTTATTGCGTTAATTCGATCCATATCGCTTTTTTAATGACATCAGTTTATCAAAATCAGTTTGACAGAAAAACTTAATTAAAGAATTGGGTGTATGTCTGCAGTTTATAACGAATTATTATAGACTAATGAGTGGTTAGTTATTTCTTCATTAAGAGCTCTGTTTTTTTAGGGCATTATATTCGAATTATTATAGCTGACACACACATATATCTAGTAAATAATAATATTTACTGAAACTTAAAATTAGGGTGACATCAAAGTGTAGACTTTGTGAACAAAAGTAATCAATAACTTTAAAGCAGTGGCATATTTTTCACCACACTATTCATTTATTGCATGTACGCTTTGACTGCGGACAGTACACAGATTATGCAAAAAAACAACTATGCTAAAACTGTATCCAAATTTGACAGTATTTTTTCAATTATCAAAGGGCATCGAAAGATGATGAGTGCATCTCAAATATTAAGTCATGTTTAATTCTAAAGAGGTTTAAATGGTTGTGAGATTTATAATAGAAAAGATGTGTAAAAGAATTTTTCAAAAACATTCCGTAGGTTAAAAATTAGAGCAATAAAACGGCGAAGATGTAGATGGACCATACCGAACCGGCCTTAAAGCTTCTACAGATGTTATGACACATTTTTCTTCCACACAATATTTTATTTATCTCGATCTCAGCTATCACCTTTTGAAAAACACCCTGTATACCTATAGTAAAGACTTTATTTTATTTATTATACTAAGTATGTACACGCATAATGTACTTAATCGATAGTAAATAAAGGCATAAGAAGAAACTATGTAGCTAGTCAAAGATAAATAGAGTTAGCTGCGAACGTCGGACTGGCTCTAGACTGACGAAGTATCAGTAAAATATCTCGCCGATGACACTCAAACCCTGATCCATAACATTATCACTATGCTTTCGAACCCTTTAAGTATTGCATTCCTAATGGATTTAAATTTAATTATAAACTGGCCATAAACTACTATGGCCATCTGTTGGTATAATTTAAACTAAAAAGCATTCTATTAAATTCGTTTATGGTTATATGCTTTGTCGACAGATATAATCATCAAGTACATAATAATGAACAAATCATACAGTGAGATAATTCAATCCATTATAAATATAATAACATCATTGAAAAAAACCTCACACGCCATATATTATGCATAATAACACCTATGAAATGCAATAATTATTTTACATTTTTCGCTTACCTAGTTGAAATGATATTTATGAACTTACGTTTGTATGGTGATTGGTTTTTCGCAAGCTTCGTAAATGTGTTCATAAAGTAAAAAATCATAAATTAATAATTCCTTTGAACACTCAATAATATCCATGCTCGAAGCAAGGGCAGCATTTTTTTTAAAGTCCCTATTGACATGGCGTGTTATCGTGCAATAAGTATTATGGATACGTTCAGGTATTTTAACTGTTAATTTATTAAATTTTAAAAAAAGGAATTTTAATTAATTTTTTATTTTGAAAAAATGATTCAGCTAGTGCTAAATTTGTAAGGGATACCTTTTTCAACAGAGGTAAAATATTTAATTAAGTTTTGCCCCAGTGATATTAAGTGCTTAATAATTAATTGATTGAAGTGAATGCGAGCCCCATTCCCTTTTATGTCGCTCAACGTAGTTATTAAATTAAAATATTCACGATATTTCGATAACTAATGGAATTTAGATATTGATAATGGTGGCTTTCACCATATCATCAACGAACTATGGTATTACTAATTACAGGTACTTCATATGATATTATTATGCTCAGCAAGTCGACAGGCATATTCAGTTTGCTTGCAAAATTATAATTATATAACTGTCAAATGAACTTGTAGATATATACCATAAAAAAATATAGTTTTTTACTATAGAAAGGAAAATATTTCAAAAAATAAAATAAATTATCTTAAGGTAATCAGACTGGAGTTGGGACAGGATTTAACTCAGCACATATATTTCCATATGGAAGTATTCATGGAAAAATCAGATGGCAACATACTGCCCTTAGACAACAGGGAAAGTACCTGCTTAAAATAATACACCTTACGAATTTTACTATAGAAAGGAAAATATTTCAAAAAATAAAATAAATTATCTTAAGGTAATCAGACTGGAGTTGGGACAGGATTTAACTCAGCACATATATTTCCATATGGAAGTATTCATGGAAAAATCAGATGGCAACATACTGCCCTTAGACAACAGGGAAAGTACCTGCTTAAAATAATACACCTTACGAATTATCATCGAGTAAAGCACAGAATACAAAAACACCTTGTAACTAGTCTTTTGTTGATTATGAAAAAGTTTTCGATTCATTGGATATGACTTATATTATAGATGGCACAAGAACTAGATGTCGAATGCAGTATCAAAAAAGTATACAAAATTTATATGGCTGGGTGGTCCATTACGGAATGGACCACAACATTTGAAATGATGTATATATCGAGTGATTCATATTTTTTCATATCTGAAGTATTGAGGAAGTGTATACAAAACTGCTATTATAAAAACATTTGCTTTCGGCACTACCCATTTCACAATCTGTGTACTTTGCTCTAGTATGCCATGCGACATCTAGTTCTTGTGCCATCTATGCTTATATGCAGAAAACCTAGTAGACATTGCCGTATCCTGGATGAACAAATGAAGTACATAGTTTTTTCTCAGCTTTAATGGTTGGGTATAGGTTGTAGGGGTGCCGCGAAGATGAGTCGTAGTCTGAATCACCTAGATCGTTGACGAGTCTATTGTGTCACTTACATTAACTGGAATCCATCCTTCTAAAAACTAACCCTAGATCTACCATATTTCCTTTAAGAAATTATAGAATACAGCTACGCGCTGTACATTAGAGTTCACCCAGCTCCGAGAAAAATTAGCTTCCAAGTAGCCCGCCTCTTTATATTGCTAAAGCAGGACGTTTTCAGAACATAAGTCATTTAAAACTTCGACAGAAGTCGTTTGGCACTACATCTAGTTCCCTAGCATGGTAACCTATGGTTGATGAATGATCTTTTAACATACCTACTAGTTTCTTGATGTCAGTTCTACTGCCTTTAAGGTGCGTCATTATTTTCTTCCTATTCCTATACATCAGGTATCCAGACTGACCCATCTTTGATTAGCCTACTTTTAGCTATCGTTGATGATGCCATATTTTAGGATTCTCACATGCGATATTGCATAGGAGCTATTCCATTTGCTAGCTCATCCGCTACCTCATTGTCATTGATATTTCTATGGTCTGATAACGATCATATGGTTATTGTGTGCCGTATATAAATCACTACTGGACTGTCGTTGCATAACTGCACTAGCTTTGATTTTATCACCAAAGCATCTGCCTGGCTGTATAGTCTAAGTCTCTACATTTAGATACCAACAGTATCGCTTGGTGGATCTCTACCAACACTGCCTGGAAAATAGTACATTTGTCTGATTTGTTCCAGTGCCAGTTGCTTGAGTATATTTCCATTCATGTACTTATCTGCCCTCGTCTTCGACGGGGTATGTTTTTTGCTACAATTCCCTAATTTCCCTCTCAGTCACTTCTAGTGGGTATCAATGTATTGTACTAGAGGATAGTACAGGAATTTGGGCGTCTATTACTATAGCCGTGTTCATTTGTGTACTTTGTTCTAGAACTCCCATATACTGGATAGAACAAATTGTTCTGTCGATTGAAGCGAACTATTTGTACTGCTCGCTTCATTTAAATCTTTCTATGAAAATGTATGAGGCGTTCTTTTGTGTATCTTTTGTTCTGCTCTATTCTGCGGAGACAAAAGAACACAGCTTATATTATCGTCAACGCAGTTTAATCTCCGAAGGATACTGGAATGTCCATACCTCCCTCTCCTTCCACCAACCCAATGCAGTAAGCCTGACTGCGTTCGTAGCTGCTGTATGTAGATCTACAATATGTAGATGTCTATCGGTAGTAGATCAAGCGTTACCTGTAATACAGCCATAGAAATGTTACCGTTAATTTAATTATGCACCTGTACATACCTAAATGCAATCGTTTTTGAGATATTCCTGTTTCTATGATTCATAATTTCATTCATTTTGCTAATTTTGCGTGGAATTGCATAACATTAGGCGCGAATACCATCGTCAGTAGCAAAATTACTGAAATTATGAATCATAGAAACGGGAATATCTAAAAAAAAACGGTTACATATAAGCAGGTACATGCGCTTAGTCAAATTAAAGGTAATATTCCGGGGTTTTGACGTCTTGTAATAACACTGTATAGTTATCGTGCATTTTGGCGGGAAAATCGTTAAAATTTTGAAAAAATAGGATTTTTTTTTACTTCGACGTCCTACAATTGCCGACGGAAGGCTGATTGGACATTCAAGAAAGCTAAGATGGTTTGCTAATATTTGAGATGAGTCTCACCTTTATAGGGTGATTATTAAGAAAGTTACAGGGTGTAAAATAGAAGAAGTACTAAAAATCTTAAATTCCCTTACCGCTGAAATGACGCGTCTTACCACCACCTTCACTTTATAATTTTTTGCTTATCACCACCATGGCCATCAAACCCTTGAGCTAGGTGCACCAATTATGAAACACCCTGTATACGATACAAAAAACTGCTTTTCATAACGTGATAAGAAATTGAAAAACTTCTGGAATGTTGATTTTGAGTTTATGTAAATTTAAATTGAATATGAAAGTAGTAGTTTTTCAATGGTCGGAAGGAAAGAGTCGTGCAACTAAAATCGTAACCTGGCAAGACAGTTAGTCCCCCCTCATTTTATCCCCATCTGTGATATAATATTTTCCAAGATTTAACACATATCGCATTGTCTGCTAATTGTGCAAAAGTACATAGGTACATCTAATGCATTACGTAAACGCAGCAGTAATGTATTATATACCAACCGTTCATTTCCACCATCACCATCTGTGCGCACTTCTACACCTATTGAAAAATAATCACTCCTAAAATAGAGTCTTACATAACGCATATATAAGTATGTACAGATGCTTTACTTAATCCTGTTCCAATTATTATTATAATATTTTTAATAGGAACTGATTTTTGAGAAATTTATCATTCTAATAAAGACATAAATTTTCATATCATTTCCATATCAAATAAATTACGTTAGCATCTGATTTCTTAGCTAACATTAATCATCTCCTTCCAAATTCAGTCATCTCATCTAGAGTTAATAATTTATTAGGCAACGTAGCTAAGCAGGTAGATAGGTATACCTCTTTCTCTACCCCCATAAGGTTCGCCTTTTAGATTTCTCAAACCTTTCTATACAAGACTATAAGGTTAAGGAACAGGGTGATCGAACAAGCCATCAACCTTATGTATAGTACTATAAGATAAGCTAATAAGGCTGGACGTGCAAAAAGGATTTACATAAGCTATACATACAGAGTGCTGAGTAAGTTGAATATAACTCAGGAGAAGGAGAAAATCAATAGAGTTTAATGGGGAGCAGGGCATAATCACCGATGTCGTCTGCTCTGTATCGAAATCTAATATTTCAAATTTCTTGAATATACTTTTCATGGCTATCTACCTTATCGGATTGCCCAAATCTAAACTGATGGCTGACCGAATTTGTAAATGAATCATCTCCTATCCCAACTCCACGACTGATGGCATTTACATATTCGGTGAATCAAATTTGATTTTAAATTTATTTAAAGAAATAAGGAATACCGCTAGAGTGAAAGGACGATCCATCCATTTTTGAAATTGGTTAATTAATGCTCGAAATTGGATCAAAAGTTTGTGGATGAATTAAGTTGAATAGAATGCTTCTTAGACAGTTCTGATTAAGCGAGAAAATCTAATTAGAAGAAGCGACAAAATTAGGTAGGGAGGGACGCTATATTTTATAAGTAAAATTTAATCATTGAGATTTCAATTAAGTATACTTTTTTTTTATTAATGTTAATTGCATAATGTGATAATTGTTAATTAAGTTTCATTAGGGATGTATTTGCTATGTTTGAAGGCTAAGATAAATACATAATTGAAATATTTGCTATAAGTATATTGCACCACCCATAAATTAGCACTTTAATTCGATTTAGATTGATTTATAAAAATCTGAAACTTTGAGCTTGGAGGATTTCTTTTATAGACATTATCTAATATACACTACCCGCTCCTGTCTATATATTGTAATTGGATTCCCTTCCACGTCTGATGGAAGATTTTTAGAAAAACTTCAGATTCGATGGACTAAATTTTTTTTTCTACCTTTTCACAAATCACTGATATTTCGATGCTTTAGGTACTGGAAAAATTAATGTACAGAATTCTTAGTGATGGCAAGGGCGGATCCAGACATGTGCTCTACTAGGGGATGGCGATTAAAAAATTTTAATACTAGAATTGAAAATAAGAAAGAAATCGATTACTTATATTATATACAATACAAAATTTGATATATTTGTAGATAATTTTAAAAAATATGAAACTTAATTATGTGTTTCACATAAAAATAGTATTGGACAAAAACTAAGCCAGATTAATAATAAGAAAAAAATAAGGGAAAACTAAATTAATTCCTACACTCAGAAGAAAAAAAATCGTTAAGTATTACCAAAGCTGTTTTAAAATCTTGATCTGAAAGATTTTCGTAGTTTTGGAGAAAACTGCTTAAAATCTATAGTATTTTTGTAGAATTTATAATGAACACATTTTAACAAACAATGTAAAAATCTAGAAAACGTTTCGTAAAAAGAACGCACGTACGATTGTGATTGGCGAAGCTTTTTTCGTAATTTTTACGAAATATCAAATTCATTTGGTAATGTAAAATGGTGTATAAATGTATGTATTGCAAAGCCCAACAATGAAGTACAATTACCTACTCTCTACATCAGTCAGTTTGCTACCAATTGCGTGCATTTCAAAGTAGAACATGATCGTTTATTGCTGACTTATCAAAGTTAAAGTTATAATTGTACATACTGCACAATTAACGCAAAAGTATAATATAAGATCAAATTTTTCATGTTGAAACATTTTGAAATTTCCTCAAGTTCCCAACACTCCTCACGACACGACGCGCCATATAAAACACTTTTCGATATGGGAGAAGAATATTCTTTCTATTATATGGTCTTTGATAAAACAGCGATTCTCAAGAAAATTGTCACTAAACTGATACCAAAAAAATTTCCTTATTTACATTTTACATATTGGAATTAACTCCTCGCCTGTCTTTTGTGTCATTCTTTCATTTTCATTCATTCTTGTAATAATTCCTTATTCCTTACAGTAAGTAATATTAGAAACATAAATATCTTCTATAAAATCATAGATCTGGTAATGCTACAATATAAAGGCGTGTTTTTACTTTTTACTTAAAGGACGACAAGTTAAATATGGATTCCAAATTTTCGCTATTTTTGAAAATTTTAATACAATTTTTCCTCCATTAAATACTCCATAATATTTTATTTTCTGTTAAAATATTGCGTAGTCAGAACATCTATGTATCTATTTTACCTTATTCAACTATCAAAAATCACGAATTCTTCTGTTTCATAACCCAAGCTCCTGAAGTTGGACCATCAGTTTTGGATCGCCCTGTATAGCTTTCTCTTTCTCTAGTTTTTGATCCCATAAGCATAGGAAAATTTGGTGCCACAAAAAAAAAAAAACAGAAAATCGGATAGTCGTAACCCCGGACCCGGAATATATAAGCCATGAAACAAGAGTTGAAGGCGAGGATACCGGGCCGGTTATCGGTCAAGATTATACACTTCTTGCTTTATCTTGCTGGTGATTTTCATATAAAAGTAGAGGATTTCGTTCAACAATAATAATTTCTATAAATTTGTTGTACACGCAATTTTTTTAATACTATTAGAACGAAAACATATTGTGCAGGGCTGCAATTTGTTGCAAATTAAAGGAAATGTTTTTAAATTTCCTTCCAATAATTTCTTTTCAAATTGACACTTTGTTAGAGAAATTTTCGAGGAGTGCTAATTTGTTAGGGTTACGCTATTTGCTTCAAACTAAACATTTACACAAAAACTGAATCTGATATTAATTACCCCGTCTATGAATATTTTCCCAAAATACTACTTTTCATCAAATACCCCGGTTTTTGTGAGCTTTCGGTCACAAAAATATGCAAACAGTTTGCTTGTACTGAAAATTCCTTAAAGATATGGTTTTAAATTTTATGAGAATTATTTATGGCTAAGAAAGAATATTTTGATAAATATAAAAAAAAAAAACTTTAAAAAATACTTTACCTCAAAATTCGCACTAAAAAAATAGAAAATTATTCTCACTTCATTTTGCATTTAATTAAGTTTTTACATTATATTAAATTTGTTTATAAATTTTAAAATTTTCAAGGTACACATAGAAAGAAAAGTCTGGGAATTAACTGTGATTTTTTTAAAATTTAGTTAACCATTAGGAGCTCCAAATTTCAATTTTGGGAAATTGTTATTTACTATAGTGTTAAAAATTGAACTGCATACTTTTTGCTTTTTTTGTGTACCTTGAAAATTTTTAAATTTATACACAAATTTAATTAAATGCAAATTGAAGGGAAAATCTATAGAACTTTTGTGATGTAGTAATTACGTGAAGGGAAAAATTATTTTCTAATTTTTAGTGCGGATTTTGAAACAGTCTTTATTAAAAAGAGTTATTTTAAATATTCTTAACTTAATTTAATTAGAGCGAATAATTTTAGAGTATAAGTTTTGATTTTATTAGAGCTCTAGCGGGAGGGGCATTCGCTCCGATCGCCCCCCGCTGTATCCGCCCTTGAGTGATATCGAAAATGAATTTTTCTTTGAAAAAATGGCAGTAACTAAATGTTGACTCTATTTTAAGGAGATCAGAGAGCAGTGGACCTTAAATCTCTTACATCCGGCGCGATTAGATCTGCCCCAAGTAAAAGAATCTCAGTAACGTTGCTATCATACAAGGCTCAAAATAAATTCAGAGGCGCAACTTCGGATTCAATAAAAGGGTGAATGTTTGACATGCCGCTGATGCGACATAAACTTGGGCTCTCGTATCCCCGCAAATAACTGAAAGTCTCAGTTCTACTTCCTTTAATTCTTGTAATATATTCTCTAATCCTTCGTAAACAACAAACAATTTATGTTGGGTCTTATAAATACTTAAATAGAAAAAAAAAACATAAGAAAAAGTTCCGGAGCTCAAACGGTTCATTACACGAAGGCTTATTAAAAAGTTTCGTTGGTATTACATACCATACATACCTATACTACTACTAACAGTAACTGTTATGTCTATATATAAATTTCATGTGCCTGGGAAAGAATTAGTTCGTCGCACATTTAGCTAACATAAAGAAAGGGTCAGCTATCCATAAAACACCAAATCCTTTTTGGTTTCTTCCACCTTAATAAGTTCTTCAATAAAGTAGTATAATATGTACATGTGTATATGTAAAATATATGTACATACATAACTGATCCCTTTCCTTCTGAAATCCTTAAATTACCAACAGTTTCCTGGGTATCAAATCAAAAGCCGGAATCCAAGCAACCCATGCTGCTGCTGCATCGATTCGATTCTTAACACACAACCACAATGAGCAGGGAAGCTTATGTGCCCTGCGAGGAAATTACGTAAATCAATGAAAGCTTATAGTTTCCTTTGATACCTTTAATGAGGTTCTCTATCAAAGTACTGCGGTTACGAACGAACTGTTGCATAGAGCGTATCCTTTGTTCGCCTCTCTTGTAACTTGTTGGCTTATTTCCAGGAAAATTGATTGAGGAAAAATGTCAACAGCTCCAATGAGTAGGGCTTCAGATAGAAAATCAATTTCTCTTCGCATCCCACCCAATTCATTTCGTTGTTGGGCTCGAGGCCATTTAGAGTACATCTACTAACTCGCGATATAATCGATTAACTGTTTGTCTAACACTTTGCATCACAAATAAGTGATTCACGTTATAGCTATAGATTTGCGTTTCCCAAAAAAGGAATTTTGTTGAGCTTTTTTTTTTTTGTAAGGTCGTAGGTACTTATTTCGTTCAAGATAATGAGCTGAGCAGGTTTTTATGTTCAGTTGATGAATGCAATAAATTTAAACTTCATTAAGATTTTTCTCGCTAATGAGCATAGGAAAATTTTTAACACAGTCCTTGCTAAGCATTGGTGGAATTTGATGGAGAAACCATCAATAAATAAAGACTCTTTTATGTGGTAACCAAATTAGACAATCTGCATAGGCAGGCACGCCTATGAAAGACAGAAAATCTAAAAAAGCCTTTCAAAAGCTGCGAATAATCCGGGTCGGTTCTTATATTTATATGCGTGAAATAGAATAGCAGCACCAGAGCTATATTTGTTCACATCTCTCCTTTTATTTTTAAGTAATAATAACTTGGCTGAAAAAATTCGTAGCCCACGAAGATATATACCGAGCCTATTTATGAAAACGACGCAAATTCTAAGCAGTTGATGTTGTTTTGAGGAAAGGAAATAAGAAGAAGGCTAGCTGAGCAACATATCAACACTTTTTTGGTAGTGCAAAACTTTCCATCCCAGCAGGTAATGTAGCAAGACCTTCCTTTACGATTGCCTGATATTACTGCTTCCAAACGTCTTCAAATCTCTTCCCGCATCACAATGATTACACCGTTTTTAACCAGCCTTCTGTTGCTGATTCTATGTGCTGATTTAGAACAATATGAGCCATGATTATATGCGCGTGACCCTTTCCAGTTCGTTTAATCTGTTGCTGTTCTATCGTAAATTGATAAAAGTGAAGTGCGCCCGTGTGAAATGGTTAATTGTTTAAAGTAACTTAATTAACTTCATTATATTAAAACATAACTATACTTCAGATGATGCGAACAATCACTTTTATACCGTCTGCTAAGTAAAAGAGGTTACCTCCAATCGGGCAGGAAAGGACTTCTCTTCCTTGAAAATTATATGAGCAATTTATCAGGAAGGTTGGAAAAGGAGAAGCCCAAGAATGGACACTACACTAGCAAAACCGAACATCACTTTAAAAGAGGTAACTACTAGTTACAGAAAATATTGGCATAAACTAGCATTAACAAGACAAAAAGTTATAATTGGTCTAAGGCCAATAATATTATACCCTAGATAACAATAAAAGTTAATTAAAGTGAAAACCCAATGTTTTATATGGCAACACCAAGAGAGGGCTGCCCGAGCTAGGCCATTTTGAGATTTAAATTTACTATTATTAAATTTCAGCTCTCAACATCAACGCGTTCTCAGGTAGTGCCCAAATATATAGTGAAAAAGGAAATTTTTGTATGTCAACCCTATGAAGGAGTTGCCCGATTGGTCCCATTTCGAAGTTAAAGGGGAATGCCCATATTAGACCCGACATGAACAGACATAAGAGATGTCTTAAACGAAGCATTATTACACTCTGAATATATTTTATTAATAATGTTTATTTCCATTAATAATAATGTTTCTCTGTGTACTTTTCAGGTGGGGGTAGGAACCCCGGCGGGGGTTCCAAAATGGCTAAGATCTTCAATAATAAAAGATCTGTGATAGATCCATTATGAGACTTAAATAAATAAAAGTCATCTATAACTATTATAACTGACTGTAAAATATAAAAGTCCCAATCAGACTGTTATTGAAAAATTGAAAAGATAAATGTCTTTTGAAGCTTTTATCATAAGACTTAAATGAATAAAAATCTCTGGTAACATTTATGGACTGATCGAAATTTTTGAAAGCCTTTTAAGACAGTTACCTCTTGAGACTAAAAAATTAAAAGTCTTAAGGGAGTTTTATGAAAAGAATTTTATTAATAAAAGTCTGTGAAAACTTAACTTAACTTAAGTCTACTAACTGTTATTATGAAACTTAAAAAAATAAAAGTCTTTTGGGACTCTTATCATAAGACTTCAATAAATATAAGTTTTCGGTAACAGTTATAATTAATTGTAACATAAGAATATTTATTGAAACTCTTATAATGACACTTAAAAGTTTTTTTTTGCAATTATTAACTATTTGCCATTACGTCTCTCTCAGGTATACCATTCAGTCTTGATGAGACTTTGTCAAAAATATCAATAATTTACGGTCCCTGTTGTCAACCCTAAGCCTTATATATATCGCCCCCTAAAGAATTAATCTTGCATAGTTAAAGAGATATGGAATTAGTACTATTGTTGTTTGATCTAATATCTTATATGGACTTTTATATTTCGGGAAGAGTGAAGGAGCTTTCTCACTTCAAGTGACATGATAAGGTTTTTTTTTTGCTCTTGACAGAGGGACGAAAGACCCAAGCCTAAGGTCCAAGTCGGCCCATTATGCTAATTGATAAGTAGGAGAAGCTATAAAGCTATAAAGGCTGAATTAAAATTAGGTAGTAGGAAAAAGCGCAGGACACTGCCTAGATGGGATTCGAGTTGACGACGATAGTAGTCGGCGCATGCACCAACTGATTTTCCGAGACTTGAAATACATTTTTACCAAAATATATCGCATTTGCAAAATTTCTTTACTTCATTATTTAAGTTTTTGGTTACGTTAATATCTTAGAATCTAGCGAATTTCGATAAGGCATCCAAATACAAAAGATATACTTTTAACTTACTTTTTAACCCGGTAAAAATTCCTAAAGAGTAATCTGTATTTTTAGTACTGATGAGTATACGATTCCTGCTAATACGAAACGCCCTCTTTTGCAAAAGAAATTTCTTTTTTTAGAGGTTTTGCGTTTGCAAAGAGTTTTTACGTAAAAAATCTAGTTTGAAGGTTACAGGGGTTTTCATATACCTTTCCATCAACCTGTCTCAGCGGTTGTACTCCCTCCGCTGAGAATAGACTCCTATAATTACATTTTTTTTTTATTTTAACAATTTTGGCGATTCTAGTACACAGATAGATCATAATGATACAATCAAAAGAAGATTTTCGGGGATCATGGGTGGTAATTCTAGGGAACAGGGGTTGAGGGTTGAAAATGTTTTCTTTATATTTTTTGAAGCACCCTTTAACTTTTAACTAGGATACTTATTTATTTATTTAGCCTACGTATACTTATTAATATATAATCTGACTTCTAGATAAAAATAAAAGTTACATTCAAAGAATAAAATTTCTAATTACTCTTTCTTAATATTAAAATCTAAATAATTTGAACATTTGTTCTAAATTCTATACATACATATTACTGACGGGCTCATAAAATCCATCATTTGTTCGATGACTCTCGATGAAAAGAATATCGCGGTGCCTTAAAAATTCTATCATGAATATTCTTACGAAATAGATTTAAGAATTTCAGGAGAATCTATTAATCGAATCAAAGCTTTATGAATAAAAACACACACACGAGCGACGTCATATTAATTAAAACTAGACAATCAGAATAAGGTGGAAGCTCAAACCAATTATTCCATGGAAGGCGATGAAGTGCAAAATAAGTGTAATAACTTCTTTTGTGAAGATTCAATCCTAGTAATATGTACACTATAATAAGGACTATACACTTAACAGCCGTATTTCAGTATAGACTTCACAAATGCATCATACAAGGAACGCAATGCATACGGATCATTAAATTCTTTAGCTTAGTGCCTAACAAGCATTGAAAAGACTCTCCCAATAATATAATCAAGATGGTGAGAAAAATAAGTTTTGAGTCAAATATAATGCCCAGATCCTTAATCTGGTTTACTACATTTATAGGACAATTGTCTATCGTGTATTGTCACAAACTTAAAGTACATACCCGTATATAATTCTGTAACTGTAGACAATAATTCAGTGAATGAATCTGCTTTAAGATCTTAACATCGTGAGTATATACTAAAATCTCAGAGAATTTCATTAATAAATAAGACAAACAATAAGGGACCAAGATGGCTTCCCTGAGGAACTCCAGACTGCATACAAATAACACTTGAAAGCGTGTTTCTGAATAAGATGAGATCCAATCAACCAACAATGGAGAAAACCTATTTTTAACAGCTTAAACACCAGCACTCCGCGGTAAACCTTTTCCAAGGCTTTGGAGCTCGATATAGACACAGTAAGTCTGCAACCGCTTCTGAAGGGTATTAGCAATAAGGGATACTAAAAGTGTCAAGTTGGTTGATATTGATTTGCCCTTAATGAAGCCATGTTGTCTTGAACTAATTAATCGAACGTCAACAGTTCACAAACCGTACTTTCAAAAAGCTTGGGTATAACAAACAATTTAGCAATAGGTCGATAATTACAAATCAAGTCTCTCTTTCCTTTTTTAAAAACAGGAATAACAAATGACGATTTCCAAGCAACAGGAAATACGTCCGTTGAGAAAGATAAATTAAATAAATAAAGCATCGGCGGTGAAAGACTATTAAATCATTATGTAAGAACAGTGCTAGGTTCGGACCGCTCCAACAGAACAGGAAGAATCCAACTCAAGAAAGTGCTCACATAACATATACGGATTCACTAATAAATCGAATATTAATATCTAAGCTAGAACAATTGGACATGCAACATAAAAACATGACACATAAAAAAAAAAATCGTTCGCATTGGTATTGTCAAAAGCTTGGAAAAATTATTCATAAAAAATTGGATATAAGAGACGGATCGTTAGTTGACGTTGTAATTACAAATCGAATTGATTTTCTGGTTGATCACTACCAATTGCCATTGCCAGGGATATTTGATCATGAAGCAGTATATGCAGGCTTTTCTTTTCCGGTAGAACGGAGCAGTTTGCGTGTGGTGTATAGGGACTTTAAAAACATTGAGATTGAAGTACTAACTAGTAGTATTGAGGCCGAATCTTTTAATTATATCTATCAAACATTAGATGTTGATACTCAAGTTGACCACTTCAATGCTATAGTATTATCCCTGAATACTGAGTTTGTCCCTATTAAATCCAGATTACTCAAAAATTGATCCCCGTGGATGAAAAACGTATTAAAACTCAATGAGTGAGCGAAATTATGCGTATGAACTATGGATAGCCTATAAAACGGACCTTTTATTGAAAAATTTCAAATATCTGCGGAATAAAACTACCAAAGAGAACCGTACAGCTAAGCGAGACTTAGAAAAATATCAGAGATATTGGATTTAAAAAAAATCACCTGCCTATTGCAACTTCAAAGGCCCAGCTTCAATGGAGCTGCTAACTCTGGGTAGGAATTAAGCAATGAACTAAATTTTGATGGTTTCTCATTTAATACGAACACTCCTAGTAAATAGTTCTGCAGTTAATTTATTATCTTCTTATTTTACGGATAGGTTTCAAAAGGTTGTGAATGCTTCCAGGTATAGACCACCTTCCTACTCAGGTGTTCCACAGGGGTCAATTCTCGGACCATTTTTCTTATTATACATTAATGATTTAATCCGTTGTGCGAACATCCAGTTGTATGACGATGATGTTCAGCTTACTTATCTGCTCCTGCTACTTACATGAAAGATGTTGTAGAGTTGATGAACTGTGAACCTTGCACATAGTTTCTTGTCAAATAAACTTCAGCAGCTTAGATCATCGAGAAACTGCCAACATGTCATTCCTAGCAGTAATTGCAGACGGAGTGATAGATTTTTTTTCCATTTATGGTGTCACGATTTGGAACTGCCTGCCGACTAGTATAAAACACCCTAAAACTATTAGTGCTTTCAATTATTTGTCTGACTTTGGCTGAGTATTTACTTATTTTTCAATGCCTCCATAAACCTCTAACGATGCAGTATGTAATGTAGTTTTTCATTGCTTTTTTTTTGTAAGTTTGTAAGTTTAATAAATTAATAAATTTGAATTTGGATCATGACTAGGACTGTTCAAAAAGAATAGGCTGCTGGGATAACTATCGCTTTTATGCTTAGCGTGCATCTTAAGTATTATGATTATTTCAAGTTTGTTAATTAAATAAACCGTTGGAGTTTGGTAAATTTGTTTTTTCCTCTTCTCCTCCGCATTGAAATTAGGCCTTAATAAAGTCAAAAGCAAAGAACTCTTTCTAGAAAGGAATGCAATAATGGAACTCCAATCATTTTTCGGGAATCCAAATGTATTGTAGCCATTTCTGTCATAGAAATTTTTATAATTTTTAAAACTAACGGCTGAATTACAATGGACGCAACGGAACGTAACTGAACGGTGTGAAATGTCAAATTTACGCAGTAAAACGGACGTCGAGGTTAGCTGTTTACAATGGACGCATGATTTTTGAAAGTGACAGTGATGTTTGACCCAAAATTTATAAACAAATATGGATATAATCAAAAAACTCTATTCACTCCATTTCCTCTCTGCTTATTACACACTTACTGCAACACAGTTTCACTTGACGGAACAAAATAAACAATCCCAAAGCTAATTTGAGGTTATGTTTATCCATTAAGTTGCGTTAATTTCAGATTTTATTAAACTTGCTGCGTACGAGTGCGTTTTCGTCCGTCCACTGTGCGCAACTCCATTTGAAAAGCATACAAAGAAAACCGGTTTGACATTTCTCTCCGTTCAGTTGCGTTCCGTTGCGTCCATTGTAATTCCGCCTTAACGCTCTTAACCGCCCACTACAATTGGATATGGACACTTCATTTACAAGAATAATTCTTAGACCGGGGTATAATCTACAAAAAAAAAAAATCTTTGTGCATACACAACACCATACCCATTATTTCACTCATCTCTCTAGCTAATAGCCTAGTCCTTTTTTTCACACCAGATAACGATACAAGTTTTGCATATCGACTTTAAGAAGGCTCAAAAATATTTACATCCTCTATTATTCTGAGGAAAATATCCCTTCTTATTTAGGGCCGCCCATTGTTCTTTCCGCCATATTTGTAATAATTTAAGCAACATTATTCCACAGTTAAAGATTCCCTCTAATTTACAATCAAATATCATTGGAAGGCACAAGCAACCATAAAACAAATTTCACCAGTAATTAAATGATGTTCCTTACATGTTTCTATACAACTTAGGTGATGTCGCACATAGTAATGAGGCGTTTCCAACGAGTTGTCCCTTCCGACCCAAAAGTCTTGCCTTATATTCTTAGTCCCAGAAAAGTTTATTTCACGGTCGGTACCATTAACTCTTTAATGCCATTAGGGCCCTTACACCAAGTCCTTGGATTTTATTTCAATACAGTTCGGTTCGTTTTCAATAGAAGAATTTCCGAGTCAATCTGAAACCCTATTAAATGTTTTGAGATGGGTTTACTGTGGTTGCCGCAGCATTCTATACCTACATAGAGTGTAAAGAGAGGTGACAATTTTTAATCCCTCCAACACCTTCAAGTGAAGCTTTCCTGTTCCATTTAAAAGGGATTTTGAAGTATTACGTTGAAGTTAAATTAAGCGTTAAATGCTCCTGTATAGGAAAAAGAGAGACAGAGCAGGGCGTGTTTGAACTTGGAATTAATTCTATCTGATGAAGGTGAGGATACAAATAGGTGTGAGTTCACATGACTACCTATATACATATCCTTGCCGGAGGTGGAGCTTTTTTTTTTTTAATTTAATTTATTAAATAGATTTGTATGTAAGATGGGTTTTTAGTCAAACAACGGTTTATAAAATACAAACCGCTCCTGACACCCGAAAATTTAAATTCCTCGAATTGAAATTGACGGGACGAATTCGCATTGAATTTCAATTTAATTGAAATTTGCATGGCGTCTGTAAACCCTGGAATTGTAAATTTTTCGCTGTTCTTTGTTCCGCGGCAAATTGCAGATCGACAAGTGCACAAAAACGAATTCTCGACCTCTCTACTGCTTTTTGAGGTTATGCCAGGAATGGGCAATTACATAATTACAGTGGCTGTGAGTGCCTGTGAGTGGCTTCACAGAAGCATAGTCCATTTGTGACAAGAGTCTGACAACAAAGGGTGCCAGATGGTGAATAACACCCAAATTGATGTAGACAGACGACTTATGGAAAGAGGACCGCATTTTTTCCACGATATAATCAAATTTCCATTTACGAACTGGCAGAAACTAGCCTGGTCGTTACGAGCGATGTTGTTTTTCACTGACGTAGAATTTAATGAACCCCAGGAAAGGATTATATTTTAAATTTTTTTTTTGGCATTCTGTATGCCTTAATAGAACTTTTCTTTTCCATAATCGATTCGAACAAAGTATTTCGGGATATTTCGATTAATTTGAAAACTTTCGCATAACAGCTTGCAAGTATTTCTGAATCTGTTGTCAACTGAAATAATTGAATTTTTGGCGATACATTAATGTACGGAATTTATGTGTATTTTATATAAATTCTCTTTGATTTTCGTTTATAGATAATTTGAATGATTTATATAGGTATATGCATTTCAAGCTAAAACAACCTGGAAAACTAATAGTTGCAAGAAGCCAAGATTGTCGTTATACCTAAATCCTCTTTCTTTGGTTTCTTCATTTAGTCAAATGAAATCATTTAATTGATTAACTGACCCAAATCCTTCTGCGAACTCATAAAATCACCAAAGAGCATTTAGCGGGCGAGATAATTAAAAAAATGTAGAAAAGGGTGCACTATAAGAACCATCCCTACAGGTCTAGGGTCGTTTATCCAAGGTCTAGGGTCGTTTAACCACAATGAAAAACAAACGAAAACGCTTAACTGGAAAGGGCACTTTTCTACCATTCAACCGCAAATATTTCCAAATAAATTATTTTTATATGAAGAGGTCTTAAATGTTTCATTCTTCAATTTTTCATTTTGTTACATTTTACAATGGTTCGGTATTCATTAAAACTGTTTTTCGGGCGGAATTTTTTAAGAAAGTAATAAAAAAAATGTCCAATTTTTTTTTTCTACTACAGAGTAAAAAGTTGAGTTTGTCGAAATGCCAACGACCTAAGCCACACAAAGAAGTTCTTCAAATTCCCATATAAAAAATTAAAAGAACAAATAATCAACTACAGTAAAGACTAGAAGGGCCTATGCACTGACCTAATGATTTGTCATTGCCCATGATAGTATGCGAACCTATAGAATTTCTTTGACATATAGATTTCTAATCCCCGGAGACAGTTAGAAATCGGAAAGGATTACTAAGAAGTGGACCTAGCAAATCAGAGTATAAAATAGAAAATCTTAGGTCGCAGTGCTCAGAGATTATATGCCAGACATTCACCGCAAATAATTAATAAAAATAATAGCAACATTAGTCATAGTTTCTCCGAAAAAAAACTCCAAAATTCCAAGAAGAAATTCCAACTGAAACACAATTTTCCGTTTAGATAAAATTGCTCTGGCCGAGCAGTAGATGGAGGAGCAGTTTTATTTTAAAACGTAGAATCTTTCTCTAATTTTAGTTAGCCAAAAATTTGAATTAGAGAACTTTTATTTATTCAGTTTTTATTTATACAGGATGTTTCCTCCTTGGTGGTCCATAGAGCGGGAGTTGATAGTACTCACCTCGATAAACAAAAATATTGGTATCCCAGGAGGGGAGGGGGGGGGGGGGTCATATCAACTGTTTCCAAATTACAGGGTGCACCCTGCATATTAAAAATTACAGGTTGTATTGTAACGAGCTCATTGTATGCAGAACTTCATGGCCTTTCCAACAACTGCTCAATCTCCCCGCAGTGCTCTACTCTCAGGAGTTATTGTGCACCTCGCTAGAAAGACCATGAAGTTCTTCATACAAATAATTACCGTACACCTTGTAATTTTACAGATACAGGGTGTTTTGTGAGAACGTTGCATATTTTCTTAATCACCCTGTAACTCCAAATTAGTTGATATGGCCACCCTCGTACCATACAGTTTCTTTTGTTTATAAGTGAGTAGTATCACCCCCTGCTCTACGAGCCACCATGGAGGAAACAGCCTGAATAGACGTTCCACATCTAAGGAAGAGTTCAGATAGGTATCCGGAGAGGTTGAGTGCCCAATTTGGGACAGATCAAAATCGATCCAAAGTTACTCCAATTTAGCGTAGTTCAACTTCTGTGCTCGAGTGTGTCGATATGAAAAGTTATTGCCAAATAGCCAATGAGTTCTCTTTCAGACAATATTCAATGAAGTTAAGGTTGTGTACAACCAGCCTCGGCTCAGATATGGGAATAGTATTCCATTCTAGGTCTGATGTAGGACTTTTAGAGGAACACTAGTTTCGATCAGGTAAAATATTTCTTAAACATTTTTAGAAACCCAAGAGATTTCGATGTTTCTTTGGCAACAGAGAAGATGTGATCTGCCCAGCTTAACTTACTGGAAATATTAATGCTAAGAATGCATAAAGGCGGTGTATCGTAAGTCAGTGCCCCTTCAAGAGAAACGGGAGTGGAAAGTTATGATCTTATTTTAAAGAGATTATAGATCTTTGGGACTTAGATGCATTGAATTCGATGTGATTCGCTTTACCCCAAGCGAGGATATTATCAAGATCGTAATTCAATGATCTGATCATGCAATGTTGTTTGACAGATTTGGCATTCCCTCCCGAGTCTGTAGCAGTGTCAAAGGAGTAAGCAAAATCAAGGGTACTGTCATCGACAAAACCATGGATGGGATTGAAAGTAAAGGAAAGCAGATCATTAATGGTATATCCAACTGTGGATACTCGAATTTTGTTTATGTTTATGTCTGACTGAGATTGCGATTATCTTGTCGAGAATTATGTAGGATAGCGTTTCCTTGTACTGGGAGGTTAGATATTGTAAGTTAATTATCGTGAAGTGGAGTACCCGAAATGCTAGTAGAAGTGCAGTATATTTATTTGTTTGGTGTGGAAAAGGAAGGCAACGAAAAATTTCGAAACGAATAGGTGAACAAATGCAAGGGCTCATTCCGATGAACACGAATTCATACATGATTAGCCTATGAGGTTAGTTAGGCTCGCTGGGATCCTCTTCTGCATAAGTCGTGTAATTGATTCGCGTTTTGGAAGAGATTTCCCGAGGATAACTGAAATCCATAAAAGATGTTGACACGTCCCTGTCGGAGTCACGGCAAAATCGACATGGCAGGCAAGTTTTCTTTAGTCCGAGAATAACGGCCACTTAATAGTACGAAAATAGCTTTTACCGTGAAAATATAAAAGAAGAGGAAGTAGAAAATTAGTTTAATTTTGTTCATAAAAAGTTGTAAAATAAAAAAATAGTTATGTCATTTAAAAGAGAATTGCTCACAAGTAAATTTTTATACAGACTTATCTCTGATTGAGGAGAGGGAGGTAGGAGCTCAAACATATGATTCAAGTCAGAAGTACACCGCACTCAGGAGATTTTTCCATTCGTACTGACTTGTCCTGAAATTTTTCTGGCATTTTACTTTTTATGAGCCAGATAATTACATTGAAGAAATAGCCGAGATTTAAGCCACGAAAGTACCTACATAGTAAGGATGTTCAAAAAATCCAAAGGTAAACTTATCTTGAAGAATACTGTTACCCTACTAATCGCAAAACACCACCAATGATTGAATTATCTTTTATAAAAAAAAAAACCCCATAGTCGAAAAGTGTTATAGAATAAAGCCTTTGAACACTTAACACGCTATTTATATGCAAATAATTTCCATCTAAAAAAAATTTGATATTACATTTAACTGAAATCATGTTAAAAGACATAATTACCTCGACAAATACGAACAGAATGCATGTGGAAGTTGGCAAATTGCATACACGACCGGGGTAATCTTGATTGATGCCCCACAATCCGAAATATACAAATTCACATGAAAGAATCGCTTGCTTTCACCGCCTCAAAATAAAGACCGTACGATAAATGAGAAGAGAAAATTTCTCTTTTCCATTTTCCCTTTTGGTGATTCGAACATGCAAACCACCGATTTATCTATCCTTCACGCTTTTAAATAAATGAATCGCTGCACCTACTTTCGCTGCACCTTTAATTGTAGGCAAACGAAAACTAGGCTTGCAGGCAAGTTCTTCATTGCTTTCCTTTTTTCATTTAATAAAGGCTTTAAAAACCTGAACTTAACCACGTTGCATGCAAAGCGCATATAATTCAATTTGAGAATTTCTCTGGCAAAATATTACCAAAATGATAACCACCGGAAGAAACTACATCATCCGTAACAACGTGTCCGGAATATTTTAAGTTTTCCTGCATAGCTCTTCTTGGCAGATATTTTAAGTTGCTGGCTTTTTCCAGTGATAATGATTTTTTGTTAGTTTTTGAGTAAACCAAGGTCGATTAGATTGCACTTAAAAAAAATTCAATTATTTTGGTATTTTCAACATAACTGAGAGAGAAATTCTTGTAAAGATTTCGTAATAAATGAGAGAATATTTTCTATTGCAGACCTACAACGATTTAGTCTCAATTTTTGAATTTCACTACAAATTTCATTTGTAATAACTGCAACCAAAATTTAAAGTAGTCTCTGTGTTGGCATGTTCTCAACCAGTATTCAAACATACATAGAAAATCTGAATTTTCGTAAATTAATCGCACGAAATAAGTGTCCGTTTTTGATCATTTTGGATCTGTAAAAAAAACCGAGAACGAAATTTAAATCCTCTAAGCAAACTAAGAAAACTTATAGCTTACACTATGATTTCACTACCATATTGGGTGTAAAAAGAGTAATTTTCTCCGATAACAAGAATTTGTATATGGCGGCTCGTTACATTTAATTACTGTTCAATCTCGTAAGTTGAACGGCAGGATGACGACCAGTTTGCAAAACATTGTACGGCACATAAAACGTTACGGTATTATAGGACCGAAAACTATGAGAATTAACCGCTCCAAAATTGCCCATTACTTTTTGTATTATTTTATTATTTTCTGGTTTGATGTTTTCTAATGAAAAAACCCGCATTTTGCTGTTGTTATCTCAAACATTTTTACATGAATTTGGCGTTTTATCCCAAGACAAGTTGTCAATGGTTATTAATTTTGCTATCTGAGGATTTGTCTGGTTGCTGTTCCTGTCAACTTCTTTCTAACTAAACAGGAGCTTTAGGTTTCGCAGGTTAGGTAAGTATGTAACTCAGAACTTGAGAACAGATGTTTAAATGTTAAAATATGTATAGGTATGCATAAATATATATAAATCTTTTGTGGACAGCGACAACCGCACCTTGGAATCTATAGCAGTGGCGGAAATACAAGTCGGTTAGGGGGGGGGGGCACTAGAATTTGTTAAACAGATCGTGTACAAAATCCGAAGCAGAGCGTCAATCATTGGGTACACATCTTTATCACAAAGAAAAATTTTTAAGATAGATTTTCAGTTAAAATTCTCAGAACTACTGTTCATAACTTCGTGTATTACACTGGGAATTTTATCGACGCATTTTGGTTAAAATTACGTAAACTAAACTTAGGAATTTAACCTGACAGGCCACTCTCCTAACAGGTAAGTTAAAAAAAAGAAATATGACTTAATAATTCCTTAAATAGGCCCTCAAAGTAATCTTAACTTTGGAATTAATTATTAGGGACAAATAAAGTAATAATTCCTTTATAATTTACCTCATAAGAATGAGGAAAAGTAGGGAAATAAATAAAGAAAATTGCTCAGTTTTTTGGTAAACTTTACTTAATTTTGAAGGCCAATTTACCAAATTCCCCAAATTCACGGCAGGGTAACATAAATATTTCCTGAATAATTCCCTATTCGATTATGTTTGCCCTCAAAGTTCGATTACAAAGGAAGTTAACTTCAAGGCAAATTGGACTAAATGGGCACGTTTAGCGAATTCCTTAGTAGTTGAAGTTTCGTATTTCTGCATTCAAAGTCAATGGAAACAAGAAGTTATTTCATCATTAGTGAATGTGTTAAGAAAGTTGTCGTATAAGGAACAATTTTAAGTCAAACTAACTTTTATTTCGATAGATGTAATATGCGCCATATTTATTTAACAAAACAAGGCTGCCATATATGTATTAAAGGGAATGAATTGAAAAATTGCATCATTACTTAATTTATTTTTTTCCATATATTTCTCTTAATTTCAGAACGATTTAAGAATATTTAAATTAATTTAAATTTCCTAAACCAAGAAATAATTTAAATAACTTTAAAATTATTGTTTTTTAAATATACAATATTTTTAAAGAGCCTTATTATTTTTCGAAAAATTGTTTCCAAATTTATCAATAAAATTTTTATCGTTTCATAATTGACCGCTTAGAAACTGAGTGAATTAGTTTTGAATAAGTTCATAATTTTTATATATTTTATTAATGAAATACTTTTCATTATCATTCAAATTAAAATTTGTCTTGTTCGTAATAATTAAATTACCCACTGGTGAAAATATACACACAAAATTGTTATAAAATAAAATTCCTTCTCCATTAACACACACGTTAACATGAGTTAAATTAGATAGAAAATAGGTCAAGATTAAGAAAAATTATGTAAATTCAACGTGAAATTTACGTTCAATGTACCAAATCAATAATATTTCCCTAATATATATAATTTACGTCAGAAAGACGTTAAATTCGACCTGGAAAAGGAAGGAAATGTTGCTTGGGTATAGCCAACGCACGCAAAGATTTTAGAGCACAATTTGCCGCTGCTCTTTGTCTTACAATCCATTCCGCCGGATCAATAAAGGTATAAATTACTATAATTTAATTAAGTATGCTATATTCATTTTTAGAGCATTAGTAATATAAGAATTTAAATAACTGCAAAGTATTTTATGTAGATGGGAAGGTTTAGGAACAGCAGAAGCAAATTTTTTAGCAATTTTTAGTAAGTCAAGCGATAAGAGGAGACGTAACCCCAACTGTGATTTTGCCAAAACCCTCGACAATACTTTCTAAGCCATGAAAGAGAAATTTATACATGTGTGCGTTGGGAGTCCATTCTCTAAAATGTTCTATATTGATACTTATTGAAAAAAGACACAATTGATTTTATATAAGCTATAGAGCCGAAACTACTCTTCATACAGGAAAATAGTTTTCGAGTAATTTAAAGCTTGATTCCTTACACTTCACTTACGCTTCACTTACTATATACCTTACTTAACCAAATAATAAAATAGTTTTGATTAAAAAGTAACCTTACCATTTTACACTGAATAGGTTACAGCTGTGTAATAGTTGCATGCAATTGCATCTAGCTTCCAACGAACTTTGTTCTCGTAAAGAGGTCGGACTCCATTCAACAATATTGCAGGTAAGGCCGACAGTTATTGGTCAAAGAAGAGAAGGCAATCCATTTAGATTTGCTTGGGTTAAGTTTCAGATTATTTCCCTTAGACCAGTTATAGATTTCATTCAAATTGTCGTTCATTCGAGCCACACAATCTTCGGTAAGTTCTATTGGAGGACTTAACTAGACCTGTACAGTGTACATCATCAGCGTAAATGAGAATATCAACATCACCTACCTGAGGCAAATAATTCTTGTACAGACTGAATCGCAAAGTCCCAGAATAGATCCCTATAGGACGCCGCTGCCAAGGGGGAGAAAGTCAGAATGCTTATTATTACCCATCACTATCCTCTGGAATCGTGGACTCAGAAAGTTTCCAAACAGGCGGATTGCACCTTTAGAGAAATCAAAGCGGTAGGATAATGGTAGCATATGGTATACACTGTTAAAAGCATTAGAAAATTCTAGCAGAGCTAGAATGGAAATTTCTCTCTTGTCTAATGCACAACTATGCCTAGGACGGAATCCAGATTCCCCAGTAACTCAATAAATTATTTTCCCTTATATAGAGCTGCATCTGCCAATACAACAACGTTTAAAAAATCTTAGAAAGAAAACAGAGCAAACTAATGGGCCTGAAGTCCTCTGGTGACGCAGCCGAAGACTTTTTAGGAGTTGGACTGATATTCGAAAATTTCCAGGCTATGGGGAATTACCGTTATGTGATGCATAAATTAAAAATATGTGAAATGGGACCGACGAGAATTGGAGCAACGGTGCAAAGAAACTTCAGCAACATGCCGTAGGGCCGAAGGTACTATACCAATAATTAATATAATTTCTTATAAGATTGCGTCTGCATTGTAACATAAATATATGTTCGACCCGTATCTTTTAATAGGGGCGGTTCGTCATTGGAAGCAAAGGAAGCACTGTTTTCCTTGACAAATTGGAAAACTGCATACATAAAACATAAATCAGTTACATAAAAATATTCTCAAAATTTAAAAATAAAAATATATATTTATCAAAAGTCGACAAAATTATTTCTCCTGTACCAGCACTAAATTCAAGCGGACTATGGCTGGTGTAAAACGCATCCCGACTAGTCATAGACTGGGCTACGGATTTTGGATTATCCATTAATACACTGAAAACAGATTTATGCTTTTTCACTAAGAAGAGGGATATCCCCAGTGTGAGCCTTCCCTACATTGGCTCTACACGTTTGGAGCTAAAGGATAGGGTTAAGTACCTCGATATCATACTAGATAAAAAGCCAAATTGAAAGCCACACCTAGATCGAGGACAGAGCGAATAAGGTCCTTAGGACCTTTGAAATGTGCCGCAGAACTATAGGAAAAGGTATGGACTTAAACTACGGATGATCCTATGGATCTACACTAGCGTCATTCGACCCATGATAACCTACAGCTCTATGGTGTGGTGGAGAGCAATAGATTTTGCCAACCATCGTGAGATATTGGAAAAGATTCAGAGACTGTGCCTTCTTAGTGTAAGCGGCACCCCCAAGTCAACCAGTACTCGGGCTCTCGAAGTTATCCTCTACATACCACCCGTGCAGATACATATTAAGAAGGGGGCATCAATCGCACAGCTGAGGTTGCATTCTCAATCAGAGTTGGATTTACGCTGGAGTAAGAGTTCCACATAAATCCATCTTTGAGATCGTCCAATTCATAGCTGTTGACATCGGTAGGGACAAGTACCACCTTCTAGAGACTATATTGAAAAGTGAATTTAAATCAATGATTCCATGTAGGGTAGATTGGGCGTCACACTCTGTGCTTGAACTATTAACAAACCATAATGCTCACACAGATGGCGCCAAAACTGAAGCAAATACCGGAACAGGTATTTTCTGTGAGAAGCCTTATATGGAAATCGCCTTACATCTTGAAATCCATGTTATGGTTTTCCAGACGGAAGTTAAGGCCATTCTTGAAGCGGGAAGGTATCTCTATAATGCGGATACGGCGAACAAGGAGATTTCCATCTGCTTGGACAGCCAAGTAGCCGTAAAAGTTTTGTCAAACCTTTTCGTAATCTCCAAGCTGGTACTGGAGTGTAAAACCACTCTAAATTCCCTCTCGCTTTCTAACAGGGTACCGTTGTGTGGATGCCAGGTCATTGTGATATCAGCGGGAACGAAAGTCCGGATGAACTAGCTCGTATTGGTGCAACCTCAGAGGAATCATCGTCTACAATCAGGATTGCACCAAAGATTCTTGCATCTAAAATTTCGGCCTGGGCTGACTGCAAACACAGTCACCTTTGGCTGGATGATCCCTCGGGCAGAACTGCTATGGAGCTGTGGGGTAAACCTAACCCAAATCTGACGAAAAAGATATTAGGACTAAGCATGCCAACTCTGAAAATAAAACTGGTGTCAGTCTTCAATGGGCAATCTTTTCTCAGGGGTCACCCATACAAGATGAGACTTGTTGATGATCCTATATGTAGAGGATGCGAAGAGGAATCCGAAACGGTGACTCACTTTTTGTGTCACTGTCCGGCTCTCTCCGGAAAGCATTACAGATTCCTTGGCTCACACCTCCTGATAGAACTGCACGAAGCAGGCAGGAAGGACTGGACGCCAATTCTGAATTTTGTTAAAGCGCCCGGCTTGGACCTATGAGCTATTGTTCATAAGCCTAAGTTCCAGAATCCTCTTGTCAACCTCTTGTCAATGCATCCAATTCATCCATGGTTTGAAAGTAAAATATCGCTGTAAATTATACAAAAAATGAACTGCTTCCCGATCTAAACTGATAAATTGCGTGTATTTGACATTTTCGAGTGGTGGCAAGTATCTTCGAACTATTGATCTGCTTCCGGTCTAAGTCTATCTTAAACCACAGTTGCGTCCCTCCACCCCTTGCAAGAACTCTCTTTATGGATCCGTGTTAGCAAATGCAATTTAACCTATTTAATTTGATAAATTTAAATTTAAAAAAAATTATATTATATTTCTGCTGCAGTTACCTAAAAAGAGGTCTTCGGACATCATAACATTTCTTATTGAAATATCTCTTTCTTAGTTATTGTTATAAAAAAAATAAAAAATAAAACAATTCATTCTACTTACACTTCAATTGCTTTGTTCCAATTAATCACATAACCGCTGAGTGCAAAGGATTCAATATGAACTACGTGAATATTTCCCTTCTCTGTGCCAACATACAGCCATTTACTACCAACAGGCAGATGAATGCAAGTTATCCTGTTAAAGAAAAAACGAAAAAAAAAACTGTTATAAAAAAAATTTCAGATAATTTTCATTGTCATTTTCTACAAACCTCTCTCTTTGGAACTTTAAGCTTTGTACTACTTGTGGATATTTTTGACGAAAATTCCATAAATGTAGTGTGTCATCTGCGGTGGCAGTTACTAAAGCGCCTTCGTTTACTAAAAATTCTATTTGTATAACGGCACATGCTGACTCGCCTTCGTGTCTCACATGTATATCAACACCAGGTCGTCCTAATCTGTTATAAAGATGTCTAAGAGTTAAGGAAAATATATTGTTTCTTTCCAAATGTTCTAACTTCTAAGTACTTCTACGAAGTGGTGGCATTTTATACTGTTGTCAACCATAGCCTGAGTAAATCGTTTTACTGTCGTTTTAAATTGAAAAACAAGCTTCCGTTACAAATTGAATTAGGGCAATTCTCATTGGTTAGCATAGAAGGAAGCCATTATATAGAATGTGGAAACTGCTGTTTCATCTCACGTCTGTAATAGCGTAATCCGTATATAGAGGAACCTCTTTATGAGAAACAAAATCCAAAGTATCTGGTTCATGACCTTCTACGTGCAATTTTTGGGAATAAAATCTTACGACAAAAAATCAAATATAGGCTATAGGGCTTACAGCTATATAACTACCTACTGACATTTTATTAAATCCGTAAAACAGAGGTCTACTACTTCCATAATGTCTATTTATACGGCATGGAAGTTTCCTCGTGCACGACTGCTTGATTCGTATTAAATGGCATTCGTTGTGAGCTGCTGGCTATATACGACCCACGTCCGTTCTAGCTTGGTATGGCTAATATTTTTCCTTCAGGAACAAGGATTTTTATGTTGCTATATAGTACATGTATATACATATATATATGTTGTTATGTTACTGCCATATTGTGACTGGGACTTCGAAGGTTGAATCTAAATGTTGGGAGACTTAATGTGCAACGTTGTAAAATTTATTGGAAATGTTTTAATTTCAAGTTTTATTACCTATGAAATCTGACAACGTGATTCTAACTTGAGCTAGATTTGTTGGATATTTAAATTTCAAATTAGTGAATATAATCATCATCGACACCTTTACCTACTTGGTTGAAATAAACTGGAAGTATAAAAATACATAGAAGAAGCTATGATGGTATTACATTAGAATTAACGGTGATAGGGTGTTTGTAAAATATGTGACTATGAAAAGTTTTATGTTTAGCTATATTTATGTGTGTATGTATTGTAGGTAACTTGGTTAAATATCGTGTTTTTTTATGATATGAAACGACTCGTTGAATAGGAAATAGGCTCATAAACCAGCCAAGGATTCATGACAAAATCCAGTAATAAAAACAAAAAACATACAGAAAAAATTCCTAAATTCTTAAAGTATGAAAAAATGTAAGTGTGACAATCTAGGAAGAATTGAAACAGAACCGCTTTAGATTTCATTTTAATTATGTTTAACGTTCGTTTTATTTTTATTTTTTATGGTGAACTAAATATTTCAATAAAATTTTTAAATTGTTCTAAGTATATAGAACTCTTCATAGGAGTTATAATTGTGAATCCTAATGGGAATAAAGAAGCATAAAAAAGATAGCTTTTGTAAAAGGTATTGACAAAGAAACACAGAATATGCATCAAAAGTAAATTCTCCACTCCCAAAATTTTTCAAGCAATAGAGCTGGTCAGTGTTTTCAAATCAGTGCTTTCAGTGTTAATTGTAGTGTTTTTGAATGCTTTTTAGTAGTCAAAACGCTGCCTAAACGCTTGCACGTTAAATTAATGCTAAGAAAAACATTTTACCGCTGTTTTAACGCTTCTTAACTTGAAAAATATAAAGTGGCAATCTAAGGCAACAAAAGCTCTGTGGATTGAAATCAATAATTATGAAGAGTCGATCGGATCAAATTCTTTCGGGAAATATTTATTTCTTGGCCTTAAAATTGAATGTGCTAAAAACATTCAAACAAATATGTTGATAGAGTGTTTAGCTAAGTCAGCTTAATTAAAAACAAGACCACAAATACAGGATGACTACGGAAATGTTACAAGTGTAGTGGTTTGGTTATCAAAACGAGCACCGAGTAATCGTTGTATCGACAGAATCTCTAAGAATTACTGCTATGTATCAAATGTGCACTCGATCTCGATGAAAATGAACAGTCCTCATTAAACCTTGTTTGCGATAAGAAGTCGAGTTTTAGTTTCAGTACCTAGTTCCCCAAAGAAAAAAAATAATTCTGAGCCGCCAACAAATCAGAAGTGGGATTATACCGTAAAATAAATTAACAATTTTACAATTTGTGCGGAGAAAATTATTTTGCGCAAGTTTCGAGAAAATATCCAAATTTTTGTGATCGAACAGTTAGTGTGGTTCACGAGGTATATGTATCTCTCATGTGAACTTTAAGTCGAAAAATCGTGTAAATTATAAGCAGTTCATGATTTTTTTCTATTAAAACGGATCGATCGATCATAAGTGATCAGAGAAAATTTGTGTGTGTAAAATCATCAGCAAAACTTGTGATACTCAATGGCTGCTCGTGTGGATACATTTGCTGAAAATGCCACAGTGAATGACCTTAAGGAGAAATTGGTACAACTGGTACTTCCTGCAAATGGAAATAAAGCAACACTAAAACTCAGGCTGCTTGAATCAGTAAGCAATCTTTCAGAGGACCAGCTTTTAACGCATTTTCCAGAAAATCTCCTGCTTTTGGAACAACCTGAAGGAGACCAGCCTCCTACTGAAGAAGAAAGTATGGAAAACAACAATATCGACGATGCGCTTGATGCTGAGTTGCAAATTCTTCGCAAAAGGCTTTCAAAACAGCGGGAAATAGCAGAATTGAAGAAAAAACTTTCTGAACTAACTATAGAAGAAACAGCCGATTCCGTTAGTTCCCGATCTTTCGTGAATTTTCGAGACGTCGAAGAATCCCTGATACGGTTTAGTGGTGACGACAGTTACTCTATTCAAAAATGGATGCAACAATTTGACGAGTCAGCTGAATTTTTGAGGTGGGATTCCAGAATGAAATTAATTTACGCTAAAAGACTAATGACCGGCACGGCGAAACATTTTCTGCGAACTTCTTGTTTTACGTCATGGGATGATTTAAGAAATGCTCTTTTTAAAGAATTCAGCAGTAAGGTAACTAGCGCAGAAATTCACAATCGACTCAGAAACCGAAAAAAAAGAAAAGATGAGTCATTACAACAATACGTATTTTCCATGCAAGAAATCGCATCATTGGAAAGCATCGAGTAAACTGATATAATTGAATACATCATTAACGGTATACCAGACTCTAACATTAATAAAATGCTGCTGTTTGGTGCAAACAGTTTAGAAGAATTGAAACTCGTTTTGCGTAAATATGACAAAATGAAATTGCAGTCATCGAACGAAAATAATCAGCAACAAAAGGTACGATCTGTGGAAAATAAATCATTGAACGATGTACGACGTAAGCAGAAATGCTTTAACTGCAATGAGTTTGGTCATATGAGTAACAACTGCCTAAAACCGAAAAGAGATAATGGCTCTTCCTTTCGTTGTGGCAATAGAGGTCATCGAGCAAATGAGTGCAGCGAAGTGCGTAAGCAGGTGCTAGCAGTTGATAAGTTCAATGATCCAGTTGAACGGGCGGATAATTCAATTCAACAGCAGGAACAATCAGGTTATCAATATGTGTATTCAATCTCTAACAATTTCGAATTCAGTATTAGGTATGTGTTTGGAGCAGTAAATAATGATGATGCGGCCTTCACCTGTACGTTGCAGACACTTTTGGACTCCGGAAGCGGTATAAGCTTTGTGCAGGAAAAATTTGTACCATCATTCTTAGTGACGACAGTTGATACCGAAAAATGCAAATTTCAAGGAATAAATGGTAGCTTGCTTGATGTTGTAGGTATAGTATATCCATCAGTAAGTTTTAAAAATAAAAATGTTATTATAAAATTGTTCGTGGTGAGAAATAATAGTATGAAATATCCAGCTATACTGGGTAGAGATTTTTTGGAAATGAATAGGTTAGAATTAACTCATAGTAGCGAAAATCAATATACAAATAATATTGGGCCTTGTGATCAGACTCAACGAAACTCAATTGAAAATGATTTTCAAGAAATTTTAAATATAAATTTTTTAGATGACGATAACAAGCTCTTGTTAAATATTAATAATAAATTACCATTTGAAATAAAAAATCAGATACACGATATTGTCTCAGAAGCCTGTGTTGAAGATTGCGAGAATACGGGAGCGAACATTAAACAGGTAGAAATGGTAATTCGGTTAACGAAAGAAGAGCCATTCTATTCAACACCACGTAGATTACCTTATACACAGAAATTAGAATTAGGAAAAATTTTAGAAGATTTGAACAAAAGAGAAGGAATTCGTGAAAGCGATTCACCGTTCGCATCACCAATAGTTCTTGTCAATAAGAAAAATCGTGAGCTCAGGCTCTGTGTTGACTATCGCGAGCTTAATAAACACACAATTCGTGATAACTATCCATTACCGGTCATTGAAGATCTTTTGGATAGGTTACGTAGCAAGAATTATTTTACAACAATAGATCTTCGTAGTGGTTTCCATCATATAAAGATAGCTGACGGTTCAATCAAATATACTTCTTTCGTCACTCCTCTGGGCCAGTTTGAATATCTTAGGATGCCCTTCGGGTTGAAGAACGCACCTTCCGTGTTCCAGAGATATTTGAACACTATCTTCAAAGATCTTATAACCCAAGATAAAATGCTCATTTATATGGATGATCTTTTAATTTCAAGCGTATCAATAGAGAAGCATGTTGAAACTCTTAAGGAGGTTATGCAATTGGTTAAGGATAATTCGTTGCAATTGAGACTTGACAAGTGTAAATTTCTCTTTGAAGAAATTGTTTATTTGGGCTATCATGTAACCGCAAATGGAATACGTCCAAATCCCGACAACCTTCGTGCAGTGAGTGAGTTTCCGATTCCTAAAAGTGTAAAAGAGGTCCACAGTTTTCTCGGGTTATGTTCATATTTTCGTAAATTCATTAAGAACTTTGCAACGCTAGCTAAATCATTATGCGATCTTCTTAAGAAAGACTCTATTATTAAATTCAGTACTGTAGAATTAGAAACTTTCGAAACACTTAAATCTAGGCTTATGGAATCTCCTGTCTTGTCTATATATAGTCCGTCAAATGAAACCGAACTGCATTGTGACGCCAGCAGTATAGGATTTGGTGCCGTATTGCTGCAGCGACAAGCTGATGGTAAGTTCCATCCAGTCTTTTATTTCTCCAAGAGAACTACGGACGTTGAATCAAGGTATCACAGTTATGAACTGGAAACTTTGTCAATTGTCTATGCCTTGCGGAGATTTAGAATATATTTGATCGGGATTCCAATAAAGATTGTGACGGATTGTCAATCTCTCACATTAACCCTAAATAAAAAGCTATTGAATCCAAGGATATCTCGGTGGGCTCTGGAATTGCAGAATTTTGAATACAAACTCGAACATCGGTCAGCAAATAGAATGAGCCACGTAGACGCCTTGAGTAGATGTACAGAAATATTAGTAGTTGAAGATAGTCTTTTAGATTTTGCTTTGGCAGCGGCGCAAAATAGGGATCCAATCCTTTCTAAATTGGTGTGTGAGTTAGCAAATGGTGAAAGCAAAAAGTTCGCATTGATGAATGGCTTAGTTTATCGGAAAGGTAATTCCAATGATGATGTCATGTTTTATGTCCCCGAACTGTTGGAAACACGTGTTATTCAAACTCATCACGAGTCTTTATGTCACCTCGGAGTCAATAAATGTTACGAATATCTTAAGAAATCATACTGGTTCCCAGATATGAAAGCTAAAATAAAAAAGTATATTGATACTTGCTTGAAATGTGCATATTTTTCCCCGAAAGACGGGAAGATCGAAGGAAGCTTACACAATATTCCAAAAGGGAATATTCCCTTTGAAGTCGTTCATATAGATCATTACGGTCCATTAGCAACCTCGAAATTAAAGAAAAAATATATTCTTGCCGTTGTCGACGGCTTTACTAAATTTGTAAAATTGTACGCAGCGACAAGTACAAAGACAAGCGAAGTAATAACAAGTCTGAAAGCTTACTTCAGTACTTACAGTAGACCAACTACAATAGTCTCTGACCGAGGTACGTGCTTCATTTCTCAGGAATTTGTCGACTTTCTTTCATCGAATAATGTGAAGCATCATAAGATAGCTACTCTTTCGCCTCAGTCAAATGGCCAGGTTGAGCGCATCAATCGTTTGCTTACTCCGATGCTATCGAAGGAGTCAGGAACAAGTACAGCAGACTGGTATGAGAACCTAGTAAAAGTAGAATTCGCTCTAAATAACACGGTGAATAGAACTACGGGATTTACTCCCAGTAAATTACTATTTGGGGTTGATCAAAAGGGTGAATTTTGCGATGGTGTTATGGAACACTTAAATGATTGTGTTTATGACGTTTCTCGTAATCTTGAGGAAGTGAGGAGACGGGCTTCTGAGCAAATACTTAAAAATCAAAATTACAATAAGGCATATTATGATCGAAGGCATAAAGTCCCGCGTAAGTATGGCGAAGGTGCCTTTGTTATGGTAAAAAATGTCGTCACAACACCTGGTATAAACAAAAAATTGTTAGCTAAATACCGGGGACCCTACGAAATAACAAAAGATTTAGGAAATGATAGATACTTTATATCAGATATTGATAATTTGCAATTGACACGGTTGCCGTATAAGGGTGTTTGTTCTGCTACAAATATGAAACCGTATATCTTATTCATTGAGTAATTGCGTCAGGTCACAAGCCAACAGGAAGGAAAACAAACATAAATAAGAATTGATAGTTCAGTTACTGTATGATATCAGATTTTTGATTATATAAATGGAGCTCGATTGTTAGTTATTATCATTATTTTTCATTCATTTAATTTTAATAAAGCGATTCTATAAGTAAATTTTCTTGTGATATAAATTATAATTACGACTATGCTCGATTTTGATAACCATGTATGTATTTTTCATGTTTCATTAGCATAGATCTTGTTTGTGTATTAAAAAGAAAGAGAACGATATGATAAAATTTGAATATTTAAGTTCGATCGAATATGTATATGATCTTGTAAACAAAAGATGTTGTATGTGTATATATTATTATGTTTCATGACAATGTGAGTACAATTTAGATAAATCTTATGTGAAAAAATGTGTACGGTATGCAAAAATTGTTACTGAACATTAGAGTTCAATCGAATATGTACCTATGTACATTATCTAGACTGGCATTATGTATTTCTTTACGTGAATTTTTTTCATTTTATCTGTAATAATTGACTTTGTAAAGGTTGTCGATATAACCATTAATCGAGGCGATTATAGGTCAGATATGGCCGAGTTGTAGTGGTTTCGTTATCAAAACGAGCACCGAGTAATCGTTGTATCGACAGAATCTCTAAGAATTACTGCTATGTATCAAATGTGCACTCGATCTCGATGAAAATGAATAGTCCTCATTAAACCTTGTTTGCGATAAGAAGTCGAGTTTTAGTTTCAGTACCTAGTTCCCCAAAGAAAAAAAAATAATTCTGAGCCGCCAACACAAGCGATTTTAACGATACGATTTGGCTGACAGAGAAGCAAAAAAAATGGTGTTGATTATATTCTTCCTCCAAATGTAATAAAAAAATGGGGTCTATGAAATTCCACAGCAAGAATACAGAACAAAGTATGGAATACTAACAATGACTTAACGATATTGTAGATATTAGATTAACTTTAAATCTATTTATCTAAAAACGATAAACAATAATTTATGTAAGGGTCTTCCCATTTTTTTATTAAAGAATATTTTATCTTTGATTATTTATATTTGTTATCTGAATTTTTGTTATTACTTTGCTTATATTCAGAATGTATTACAGAAGAGAAAAATGCTTTTATTTTTGCATTATTTTTGAAATTTATATTGTACGTTTTAACATACCTACTATCATTTAAAATACTGTTAATAGAAATACATAATACATACCTATATATTAAAATAACACAGAAGTTATTATAAAAACCCAGCGAGAAATATGTCAAGGGCTTATAAAGGGAAGCGATTCCACCCCATACCCAGAAAATATTTTTCCGAAGCGCGGAAGCAGTTCTCTTTTCTGAGTTTAGGCTTATTCATAACCTATCTCTTTTTTGTTGTGAAAAGATGATTCATATGCATCTGAAAGTACAGCAGAATTTTCATTCTTTAGTTGTCAATTGAAGTGTGCGGTGAATTAAAATTAAATTTCATTTTAAATAAAAACGAGCTCATTCAGAATAAAACTGAAATTCTTAATAAATCCCTTATCTTGATTCCCTCTGTATTCCCTAAAAGCGCTCCAAGACTGCTTCCGCTACCCTACAAGTGTTCCAAGAATGTTACCCTGTAATCTCTCCAAGAGTGCCACCGTACAAGCGCTCCA
Organism: Dioctria linearis; assembly: GCA_963930735.1. NCBI lineage: Eukaryota > Metazoa > Arthropoda > Insecta > Diptera > Asilidae > Dioctria > Dioctria linearis. Next base: position 50,211,010 of record OZ005742.1, on the reverse strand, counting down.
AGAGTGCCACTCTGCAAGCGCTCCAAGGGCGCTTCCTAAGAATCTAGAACTGATCGCATCCCTCTGCGGACATGCGCATTCAAATGTTTTTTTCGAGACGGTGCTCAACCATCAAAAAACTTGGCAAAACTGACTGGTGCGGACCAGCTGATGGGGTAAATTTGTTTTGGCTTACCAAAATTCAAAAAACCTAACGTAACCAAAGGGTAAGCCAGCAATGCCTCGCTCCAATATAAGATCAATGTTATTTAGACCCGATGAAGTGAAAGCCACAAGTTTTTCTTAGAAATTTACTAGAATGTTTTTCTCAGAATTTATACGCGTTTTTGAGGCCGGAAACGGCACATATTAGGCCATCCCACACCAGTATTCTTGATACAGTATGCATACCAGTTTTCTAGGAAAGAGGTGAGAAGAAGCAAAGAGATGGGTCATCCCACACGAGTATTCCTGATGCAGAATGCAAACAGATTTTCTGGGGCCGGATTCTGTAACTCGGAGAGTTTGGGAGATGAGAATTTTCGTTTTCCCCGATTAAAACTCCCTAGCTCTACATTCGCGATTCTTAAACATACTGGGGAGTTAGGGAAAATGTAAGAAATGTCGCAATATTGAAGGACAGTTAACGCTGTGTGGGAAGGTCGTAGAGCATTGGAGTTCTTTCCTTCGGATTTAGGGTCTAGAGTACAAAAATATAGATGAAAAATTTTTGGAGGAGGGGCTTTTGGCGATGGGGGGGGGGGGGTTGTGCAAAATACGTCGTGTTTGATATCAAATTAAAGAAGGAGAAGCGGGTAATCGGGTGGTGTAGTTTCATTATAATTTTAACTTCATAACTGACTTTTTACCGCTGAAAGATGGATTTTTGCACTTGGGTCATATACACCCCAGTTCCTATATTTTGTATATGTTTCTTCCGTTCTTTGTTTCATATCCATTAATACTCTGTTCTGAACATTTTTCTCATGGAAAGTGAATTTCCACGACTTACCAGTTCTTCATAATGATGAGTTGAAAATATGTCCATTTTTGTACCAAAAAACAGCAAGTTTTTCATCTTAAGAAGGACTGGTTCACTTCTTTTGCAGTTATGTCCAAAACCGTTTACCGGACTCAAAAACTAATTAGATACTTAATTAGGGGAAAAATGTAGATGCGATTAAATCTTGCATACAATCTTTAACGTGCATATTTAAAATTTTTATAGCATCTCTTCTTGTACTGGAAGAAGACCAAATTGACCATTCTCGCGTGATTTAAAATTTTTAGCGGGTACCTTGAGACGCCAAAATCCATATTTATCTGTAAGTATTGCAAGGATTTGATTAATTTGCTTTTGTGAACATGGGCAGGATACGCAGAGAGTTCATAATTTAATTTGAAAATCCTATTCCTAGGTATCTAGGTACCTTCACAAAACACAACAAAAACAGCGAATACTGTCAGTTGAGAAATATTCTTCTTACTTCTCCACAACTAACACAGCCGAGAGTTTTGTCGAGTGGGATAGAGTTTGGTAATTCTCAATGCAAATTCCCCAAGTTACAGAATTCTGAGTAGAGAGTAGTTAAGTGTCAAAAGAACTTTCATCTCCACAACTCTCCGAGTTAATGAATCCGGCCACTGAGGAAGAGGAGAATAGAAGCAACGAGATATCTCTCCAATGTGTAGAGATATCTCTTAGCTTCTTCTCACCTATTCCCCAGAAATTTTGTTTGTATACTGCATCAGGAATACTCGTGTGATATGGTATATGGAGTAACAAGGTATGTTCCATTTGAGAACAATGTCACCAAATTTCCAAGGAAATGTAAGGGAACATATATTTTTTTATTTTATGCAACCATTTACTGTATACAATTAACCACAATTAAAAGATTTTCTTTGCTTAACTTCTATTAAATATGCATTTACAAAATCAGCTCGATTTATTCGCTTACGATGACGCAATGAAAAAAGAAAAAGTGTTTCTCTCATACTGAGATGGAACATACCTTCTTACTTCTTTATACCATCCTCGTGTGGGATGGCCTGTTGTATCTGAAAATAACTTCAGTCGGCCACCAAAGTGAATAAAATCTGTGGAAACATTTTCTGTAAATTTCTGAGAAAAAATTGTAGCCTTCGCTTCATCGGGTCGTTTGTACTGCCGCACTGCTTCAGTAAGCTAAATTTGACTCAGCCAGCTATCGCGATCTCATCTGATGTTTAGCATAATACAACATCAATGGACCATCACATATCAGTATTTTTGATGCAGTATGCAAACCTGTATTTAATGTAGAGGTGAAAAGACGCAAATAGATATTTCTACAATTTGGAGAGATATCTCTTGGCGCCTTTTCACCTCTTCCCTTAAAAACCAGTTTGCATACTGCTTCAAGGATACTAGCGTAGGGGCCCCATGACTGTTGTGAATAGTTTCCGTGCTTGTGCTACCCTGGTGGGTCTCCAGCCGAGAGCCCAAGAAGAAAAATTTTCCAATAAAATTTCACACTATTCATGCAAGTTCTGTATGCCTTAATGTTGCTTTGGTATTAGGTACCTACTCATTATTATTTATGCATCACTTGACACTTTTTTATTCTTTAATTGCATAGCACCAAAGAACATATAACAAAGCTATATGTTCTTTGATAGCACTTAAAGCACCGCACCTTGAGGTCTATGATGTACAGCTTCAACAACAACTATCTCTAATTTTTTTTTTTGATAACGCTTTTATAAGATCGAAATAATCGTTTATAGTAAATAGGGTGTTTTACGAATAGTTGACAACTGGATCTCGTTGGAGCCTAACAAAACATAATATGGCGGCGAAAATTTGTTTTTAATAAAATTTGCAAAACAATAAGTTCGCAGAAATCAAATTGATTACTTAACCCGGAAATGTTTTTTTATAAACAAGACATGGCTTTATTGCACCCGAAAATGGCACTAAATCACTAAAATCTAGTATTACCCTTTAAATATTCCCTCCATTAGTCTCTTACTTTATAGATACCACATAAATGAATTTTCTCAAAGTCAAGTCCTAGCTAAATCGCTTTTTCGCAAGCAAAAACTGTGGTTCACCCCATTTTATGAAAATCCCTCGTATACCGGTTTTAAGATAAAATTTACATCAAGTAGTAGCAGTGATCTGTAGAAGAATTCTCCGTCATTTCGCCGTTGGCTTAATCCTGACAGATTGCATCTGAAATACATTCCGTATATATCCCGTTACCAAATTGACATTAGCAGCTAATGTTCTTTTTTTATATTATCGCTTGTTAATAAATAAATAATTCTTTACAGGCTTATTGCATGCGTTAATGTTATCTGATTGCTTTAATGGCAGTCTAACGTAAAGCAAGACACTAAAATATGTATGTAGATTGTAATACGTTCGAAAGTAATCAAATTAACCAAGAATATTTTAAAAGGGGTTGATGCTCCTGACAGTTACAGGGATTGAATCTGCAGTTTCATGACAAAAGGAAGAAGAAAAATCATAATTGCAATATAAGCAAAAACAATAAGAAAGACAATTTAAAAGTATAATGAAAGGGAGAGACACTTGAGGTCCACGACCTCGATATCATAGATAAGATAAAGCTTTTGTACAAAAACGGCTTAATTAAGTGATAAGTATGAGCCAAATTGATTGTTTAGTAAATACGGGTGTTTCTTCTGTTAATAACAAATAAGTTACAAAATGAAGTACACATCGTTCATTGGAAATATATTTAAATCTCATCGCCATATTGATGATATTGACCATCAATCTGATTAAAAAAAAAATAAAAAACTAGAGGACTCAAGACAGAGCCTTGTAGAATCCCACAGTATTTTATTGAAAAATATTCGAGCTAGCTGATGATACCGGGGTAAAGGAAGGAAGAAAATTGAATTTCGTACTTAAAAAAACCCAAATTAATTGATTAGATTGATTGAAGGCATTAATAGTTTTTGAAAAATTCAACTGAACGAAGTCTAAGTCTAAGTCTATATATAAGCATGGGTGTCCAATTCATTTTGATCAGCCAGCAATATTTCTATGCGTTACAAATGGAATGAATAAGTTAAAATGTATCTATGTCCTATGAGATTTCATCTAGAGTATAAAAATATTAGAGGAGTCAAGACAGACCCTTGAATGGCCTCACAGGTCGTTTGTTTTGAAAAATACTCGAGCTAGCTTGTTGGATATTTGGATGCCTAAGGTGTTAAGGGATGGCGAGTTCGAGATTTCTTTTCCGTCGACTCCATCGCCGGAAATTGGTTGAGCAGGTGTTGGAGTAGCATTGCGTTTTGGAAGCATTAAACAAGACAAAGCGCTAAGCGGGTATTGTTGTAAGATCATGGTTTAGTGAACTGAATATGTGGCTTCGTTCGCCAACTGTAAAATTCCCACGGGAATCAGGGTCGCACGAGTACACAAAATCAAGGGTGCTGTCGTCTGCAAAACTATGAATAGGGTTGAATGTGAGAACTAGCAGATCATTACTAAAAATGAGGAAGAGAGTAGGAGAGAGAACAGATCCTTGTGGTACACCGGCATGAAGTATAAAACGGTCCGAAATAACTCTGTCCAATATAACTTGAATTGAACGGCGGGAGAGATGCCAGACTCTATCGAAGGCCTTCGAGATATCTAATGCCATGATTTCACATTCATCAAAGTTATGGAGACATTCATTTCAACGCTTGGTAAGGAATGTTAGTATAAATCTCCAATAGAGCGGTCAGCACGAAAGCCATATTCGCAATCGCTTATAAGTAGATTAGTTTCTAGATATTTCATCAATTTGGTGTTGGTGAGTATTTCGTAAACCTTCGAAAGAATCGAAGTAAGGGCAATTGGTCTAGAATGATTATGATATGATTAACTAAGTATGTGTTTTTGATTCTGACATATTTATTTAATTTTATAATAGCGTTCTAATTTGGGTATTTCAAAACTTATCAGGCGCTCGTAAAAGCTCTAAAGACATGCATATTTTGTAATATCCCCTGAATAACTAAGCAGACGCATTCAAGTGTTTTAAAAAATATAAAGTTTTTCCATCGAGATTTATTCACTATGTGAATATACATAAAAACATAGGTATGTATATGCGAATGTGTTTCTCGGTTGAGAATATTTTTAAAAAAATTAAATTTCGACATATCCTGAATGAATGGTAGACAAATTTTCATTGGAATTAACCGCTATATTCAATTAGATTTGTGATATGAAAACACTCTGAAAAAGCTAAATGAATATAGGTGCTCAATAATAACGACCAGGAATTTCCATATGCCACTTGAAAAAAAACGAGTAATTAAAAAGCTGTACAATTTGATCCATCGAAAAAAGAAATCCTGCACAAAAATTTTTCTGCCAAAGTACCCCATAGATAGACCGGATGAACTTACTCAATAGTTCGTCCTCCAGCATATAAAATAGAAAAAAGTGAACACTTCCTGCATCGATTGAAACTAATTAAAAGTTCAAACTTAATTAAAGCATTGCGTCTTTGCAAAAAAAAAAAAAACAAAAAAAAACAAACAAAAGTGCACGAAACCAATTATGCTAACAAAGCGTCTCTTTGTAAGGGCGTCTTAATGTCTTTCGCAGCAAGCTTATATAAAATTATTCTGCATTTTTTTTTGTACCAAAGTCTTTCCTGGAGGTTTGCTTTGATGGCACCGTACTCTATACTATATTTTCTTCGCAAGTGATAAAGCCGGAAGGAAATCGTAACATCCTTGCGGCGGTATAAAAGACGACGATTATGTTAAAATACCCAGAGAAGAGAAATTTTAATGCATGCGTACTTCTTGCGGGTCTACACTTCGTCCCGGGAAAATTCATTATTCGAAGTCTTTGAAGTTTTTCTTTTGCCCATGTAATTTATTCAGCTGGCGCGCTCTACGAAAAATTATAGCCCTCTTTGCTGCAATTTCCAGTATATACGTGTACACTTCGATGTCGTTTTGTATTTTGAGAAGAATTTAATTTCGCCATAACGAATTGCGATGTTTTCAGAGCAGAGTTCGCTCTGTTATTACGAGATGATTAGTGTTGGTCTTTACTCTGTTATACGTGTTCAGAAGTTAGCTATGTCAGAAAATTACATAAAATTCTGTTGGAATTTCAGAGAATTACATTTAATACAAAGAAAAAAAAAAGTAAAATAAAAGTCTTTTAACTATCAAAAACTCTCATATCGCATATACATATATTGCAGTACCTACAGGACTGCAGTTGAAGGGTAGATAAGACCGTTGAAAAGGAAAGGTTACCTAGCTGTACACTTTATATAATAATTAAGCTGAGAAGAATTTATATACAGTTTCATTCAAATGTAAAGTATACAAAAATTGGATATGATAGCTATAATAAAGATATAACTACAAAGGAAACAACTCTCTTCCTCGAACTCGAAAGTTTATGCAGCAAAAGGAGAGTTGTTCAGGGACATCAAAGTTAATCAACTTCCATAAAATTTTAATTAAGGCTTTCGACTTTTTCCAGGAATTTATGATAGAAGTTTTTAGCAGGAAAGTTTTAAGTCACGTACAATGTACTTAGGAGTCCACTGGTAATGAAAGGTAAGATTATACGAAAAGAACACTAAAAGATATTAGCGTGAAGAACTAATCCACCCAAGAGCCTTTCAATACCGATGAACATTTCACATATATATTTGTTTAACTTTATTTACCTTCTACAGACTACATATAACTATGCCTACTAAAATATCAGAATAAAACGAGGATTGTTACTTAAGTTTTGCGGTTAGGCTATTTCCTGCAAGATGTCGCTGCTTTTGAAAATGTTATTTTCTGATTTAATGAAGTTTTAAATGTTTTGACAACTTTAAAATATCAAAAATAAAATATAGTTGTTCCGATTTTTATTCACGCTGTCAAAAACCACGAAGTTTTGTATGATTTCAGAATGCAGTAAAAATCTTTAAGAAATGCCGTGATAGGCCTTTTATTTAAAGGATTAACTTCCTTTATTGCCCGCTCTCAAGCGGCGGTGGAAGTGTACCAAAATCTTGTTTCTGAGGTAATTACGAAACGGTGATCTTAATAACAATAACAATAACAATTTTTATTTACCGTACAAAGATCATATTGCAATCTTAAGGTGTACAAAGTGTGCTGACCTCAATAGTTAAAAAACTAAAAATAATAATAAGACTAAAACTACAGTTGGCTGAAAATGAAAGAGAAATATATTCTAAATTAGAGCTATGAAATATTTAGAACAAAAACATAAAATTCAGTGAAAGAAAAATTAGATAAACTAAGATTTAGTGGAGCAACATTTAAAGATACGACAACAATTCGATTTAAACAAGGGTCAGGGGTTTAATAAGTCTTACAAAAGTTCTACTGCTTCTCGTGTACTGAATATTATGTGCCAATAGATTCCATTTACACATTGGAAAAAGTAAGAATGCTGGCCATATTGAGAGCTACAACTAGGGATTAGGATATTCCTGTATCTAGCCGATTGCAGGAAGGAAGCTAAGCGGGCTGTTGGTTATATATTAATCGGTGATACAAATTAGGTCAGATATCCATCCAGAGAGCATCCTGTTCTGACCCATAAGAAGTAGTCAGAAGTAACATTGAGTTTACTTCAATTTTAATTATTTTAATAATTTTGTTTGCAAGCATATTGAGAAGGAAGATATATGACTGAAGCAAGGCAGTTTAAATATAAAGCGGAGTACATCGTTATATGCCACTAAGAACCTCTTTCGACAGACTCAGTCAAAATCTGAGAATTGAACTACTATACCATATATCCGAAGTGAGAAACCACTAAAGACTGGACTAGCTTCATCCACATAATGAAGAGAGAGAAGAGAGAGAGAGAGAGGGGAGTATATTACCCAAGTGCAAAAAATCCGTCTTTTGGCGGTAAAAAGTTATGAAGTTAAAATTATGATGATAAAAAAGTACACCACTCGATAACCCGCTTCTCCTTCTTTAATTTGATACCAAACATGACGTATTTTGGACATCGCCCAATGAGCGATGGTTGGAAGGAACTTATAACGTACCTAGTGATCAAGTAATCAGGATTTTTATTGACTGCCAAGCTGCAATCAAAGCTCTGAATTCGAACACCATAAGACCGCACCTATAGTTCAACGTTATCGCAGTGTGAGTTCGGGAAACATGTTGCTAATCATTATCTGATGGGTGTCTGGCCGCATTGATATACCAGGAAATGAGTCAGCTGAGCTGATGCTCAGGACAGGAAGGGTTCTGCTATTATTAATGTATGCTTAGCAGAAAAATTCATAGGTGGTAAGGTAGAATCAGTGTCACGAGGATTTATCTGTAGGCTGGCTAATCGCAAATAGGGAGAACTAACCATAAACATGATTCATTTCAAGACAACTATGGCTCAAAATGTGTCCTAGGAAGACAGGAACTCTGCTAATGAGGAAATCGTTACGATGCTCTTACTGTAATTAGCTGCCTTTTTGGCAAACATGCGGAACACATGTAAGCTCCACACAATGACTTCTGCAGAAGCTATATGGGAGAGCTTGAGGATAATCAACATCTGGTGTGTTAATGCCCTAACTTTGCCAATCACAGAAGGAATACATTTGGCAGTTACTGTTTTTTTTAGCGAATTACAGGACATATTAGACAGAGGGAGTGGGCGACCTCTTGAGTTTCATTAACTCTTAAGGCTAATTTTAACGTTTTCCTCTACATTAAACAATCCTTTACGGGTGAGGTCCCGTTGAGTTGGCATCACAATGAACCATCAGTGGTCCGATAAAAATATGACGAAAGAACTCATCCTGAACAGTATGGTTATCATAAATGAAGGGCTAAATAATGGTTAGGATTTTCTCGAATATAATTTAAGTTAATTTAAATGTGTAAATAATAAAAGTACACAGGTTGACAGGGGGCGGCACTGGTTAGGATTATAGATTAAAATGTGCAACAATGGGCCAGCATTTTCAAAAAAAACCCCACTGTTCGACATATCTCAAAAGTGAAAAGGCTCGGAAAAATGTTTGTATACAGCGTGTCCCATACTTACCGCATTTCCTTTATACTCCGGATTCCTCATTCAATTTCGAGAAATAAATTGTATGGGAGGAGAGCCGGAAAATGCACGGTGTGGGCGGTAGGGGGTTTACGATTTTTAGTACTGTTTCCACTTTACACCCTGTAAATTTCTTGATATACACCCTATCAAGACTAGATTCATCTCAAGTGATAACAAACCTTCTGAGTTATGCAACGAATGCACAACCAGCCTTTCTGTCGTTTTCCATCGTCAGTTGTAGGACGTCAAAGTCAGAAAATTGAAGAAAAAAAATCCTAATTTTTTCAAATTTTAACGATTTTCCAGCCAAAATGCATGATAACTATACAGTTTATTTACAATATTTAGAAACCTCCGAATGTTACCTTTAATTGGACTATATACATGTACCTACATAAATGCTACCGTTTTTTAGATATTCCAGTTTTTATAATGCATAATTTCATTAATTTTGCTAATAACAATAGAAATCGCGCCTAATTTTATGCAATTCCACACAAATTAGATAAATTCATGAAATTATGCATCATAAGAACAGGAATATCTCAAAAACGCTAGCATTTAGGTAGGTACATGATTAGGATCAAATGAAAGGTAACATTCGGAGGTCTCGAAATCTTGCAAGGAAGTGCTATCCATATTTTGCCTTTAGCGGAAAAATCGTTAAAATTGAAAAAGAAATTGGAAAATTTTCCAATTTTCGGCTTTTTCTCCTATACCTGCAGGCGTAAAGGGGGTAGATAGGTGGTTGGGCATTTGTTGGAAACCGTAAATGGTTTACTATCACCTGTGATGCAAGTCACCTTCATAGGGTGCATAAAAAGAAAGTTACATGGAATTAGGATAAAAAGCACCCAAAATCTCAAAACCCCCTACCGCCCACACCGTGCATTTTTCGGCTCTCCTCCAATACAATTTATTTGTCGAAATTGAGTGAGGAATCCGGGGTACAAAGGAAATGCGGTACGTATGGGACACCCTGTATACTGCAAAATATTATTTAAAGCATTTCAAAAATTAGTCCTAATCTCAACCCTTAAAATATTTATGCTGCTGCACCACCCTGTAGATATAGTGTAGTGCACTCAACCAAAAATTTGTTTTTTTTTTAATTTTACTAATAATTTAGAAAATACATATAACCCTAAATATAGTTGAACTGGTTTCTCTTTCCACCTAAAAGTAAAGTTTAGTATTAAATGTGTACATTCATGCAGAAGTTTCAAATCCGACCAAGACGATGTTGATATGCATGAAATGTTTTATCGTCTCTGGAATAAAAAGTAACCGACGAAAACATTCTTCTTGAAGGTTCACAAAGCTTGCCTATGTAAATATCTACATATACTATGTACATAATATATCTATAGGTGCATATGCAGACGTATAATACCTAGAAGAAAACACAATAAGCTAAGCTACACGTTATTTTGAGCTCTGGCCATGTAGGAAAAGATAAAATTGAGTTTCCCTATAAATCTCAACATGCTGCGAAGCTTGCTTGGATGTTTCTTGTTAACCTGATTTTGTACAACAGAAATCCGCCCTCATTTCTATTTCGCGTTGAATTTATTTTCTCTGCATAGTAAATTCCTTTTAGTAAAAATATTACAAAAAAAATCGATTGACTTGAAGATTTCCAGGCTGTCGCTGTTGTGGGCCGCCCAATCAATGTTTTGTTTCAGAAAATTTCCAACACAGAAAAAAGAAAACGATTTGGATTTTACCCTGCAATTTGTATCATGTAAAAAGAAGATTTTAAAGATTGCCCTTGAAAAATAGTGAATAAAAAATATGTAAGAAAATAAGTTGCTTACGAATTCCGTTCAACTCATATAAAGTATGCTCCAAGTTTAGTTAGGAGTTCTTAACAAGATCTATAATAGTGTTGAAGAAGGGAAGCAGTGGAATAAAATCTACGACGGGCTAGACGTTCAGCGTACGGAAAATAATACAAAACTAATTGGGGTAGACAAAACTCTACCATAAGTTTTCGTGAATAGTAAGGAGGTGAATGATAGTGTAGGCATGTATTCCTTCTAATATGTGCTCTTGGAATAGGCAATAAATCTTTATCGGTCTGAGCTTACAAAGTATCTACAATGATAGTTTGCAGTTTGGATAAAATTACACAAAATAGCTGGCAATCGTCAAGCGGCGGCTAAGAGTGACGTAAACAGTATTCTATTCCCAATTCAAGAGCTGACGATTTAAATTCTTTTCAGATTTTCCAAATAAAAGCGGGTGAAACTAAAAATTGTTCTACTGATTTCGTCACGTATGCTAGAGATACAGCACAAGTTTCGTGAGGCCATGGTCTTCCGTATGGATACAACGTATACTTTCTAAATTGAATACTATGCTTAATTTCCACGTAAAAGTATACAAAAAAATATTTGAAATAATGTCTTACCTGCTAAAAAGACAATATATGAGTTTTTAACTCAACTCTCGATTCGATCCAAAAAATGTTCCTTTGAAATAGATTACTCAGATAACTATTAACGAAAGAAGTCAGAGGGCTCCAGGTCCCATACCGGGTCATGTCTGGTATACTGACGTATCCAGTAAAGATGGCAAATCAGGCGAAAGAGTAGTGGGTTCCTAAGTGAAACACTCTATTCTGCCTCTTCTTCTATTTTTCAGGCGGAAATCTATGCTAAATATAGAGGTTGGAGTTCAGCAGTGTCGACACTCGAAATCTTTTTAGCATAGTCCGAAAGTGAAAAAATTATTGATAAATTTAACCCGATAAGTATATCGGTTATTTTTTCATTTGTTTTAAGAGCAAAAAATCTTTCGGCACCTGAGGGCTGAGAAATATTTTACTCAGCTATTCAAAAATTTTCTAGCGTAGCCAAAATATTGGGGGGGGGCATCTGTCTAGCCAAACGCTGCACAAAGTGGCCATTTGCTACGATTGTAGCAAACTGGCAGCACTGGCTCAGTAAAGCCTAAACAGGAGCTGTAAGAACTGCCAACATCTAAATTTTTTGCAGCCAGTCAAGCTGCGCTTCTGGCTTTGTCATCGCAAGAGTTTGAGTCGAAGCTATAGTCTGGAGCTGTAGCATGAAAATCCAGCTGCTGTCTAGGGACAGTAAAGTAAGTTTGCTTTGGATACCTAGACATGAAGGAGCGGATGCCATGAAAGAGCGGACAATCTGGCTAGAACTGGAGGCGACAGTATACTGACGTCTACCCTACATTTGGCCTACCAAAAAGCCACTTTAGGGAGGAACTGCAAAAAATAGGAAAACAGGTAACTGGATTTCCCGGTATAAAGGAATTCTTCACTCGTTCTCCTCTCCAGACGGGAAAACAAATTGATCTTAACTGACAATAACTCAGACAATCACTGGGCATGGTTCCTTCCATTATTTTTCAAAGACGATAGTCCAATTCAACAGTGAACTGTAGCAATTGTGTGAAGAGGATGACGAAACCTCGAAGACTATCACATGTGAGTTTCCCGCGGTTGCGAATCTCTGGACAAACACACTTATCTCTAGAAATAAGGTTTACAATGTAACCCCAGAGGCAATAATCGAGCTCGTAAAAATACCTTAAATAACCTAACTACGTAGTTGCAACATTATACGATTTTACATATGTAATAGTGTTCACAGAATCAGTGCGATATACACTTCACTATTAAGGACAAGCGTTGAATAATTATCTAGTGAAATCACGTGATTTGTATAAAGAGAACAGCACAATACTCGACCACACCGTAGCGTTATAAAATATTCGGTACCATTGCAAGATTTCAAGCAGTGATCTATAAAGTTAAACTTTTGTGAACACTTTTCCGAATCACGGTATACCTACTATACATGAACCCATTGATGTATGTACCCTTGAGTCTTTTTTTTAAGGCTGAAGGCGAGAGATCCTCAAGGACGTAGGCCAGGGAGGTCCATTGTGCTAACCTACTAAAAACTCTCATCACCAAAACCTTGCTGTCCTCTTAATGAAGCACATAAAGTCTTGGTGATGTAAATTTTTCAGCTCATCTACAGATAGGATAGCCTGCTACAGGAAAAGGCCGGACAAGCACACAAAAAGTGTTCAGTTGTCTCAGGATCTTCTTCCAGGTAGGATAGACACTCAGGGCTGTCAAGAGCTCCCGCCCTTGTTAGATGAGCGCGAAACGAGCAGTGGCCGTTGACGATGTTAACCACAGTTCTACATTGTTTCCTTTTGAGCCTCAAGAGAAAATCAAAGAAATTTCTTTTGAGGCCATCAAGAAAAAGTTTTGTGTTCTGCAAGTGCTCAGGTTTGCCCATCTCTGTTGATGCTTCATGCTTCAGAATTTATTCCCCATGATCCCCATTTGACTAGGAACCCATTGTTGTGGATACACAGCCTATCCACGGACACTGTCATTGCGATGGTGAAGATTTCAGCCGGGAAGACAATGGTATGCCTTCCAAATGAGTACTCCAACCCAATGTCAGGTTTAGGAAATTAAACACCCGGACCGGCGACCAAATTAGAGAGAGAGCCGTCGGTTTTAGAGCGGATAAGGAGGAAGCCTCGATAAGGAACTTCTCGCAGCCCATGATCCACTTTCAGGAAAACTCACAGAAAAGCGACGGCCAAAACGAAGCTCTGATACCAGGATATCAAGTGGCATGCGGGCCAGGTTATCCCGTTCCAGCCCACGCAAAACAGCAATCTGAAGAACCAGTTCAGCCGTCCTGCCTACATTCTGATGAGCGTAATCTACACACAGCCCTTTTAGAATTTGCCTGAATATCAACATCCAGGAGTGGCAGATTAAGTAAGACTTCAAGTGCAGCAGTAGCCGTATATCGCATAGACCATGTAATTCCCAGGGAAGCAAGCCTGGTGTACATCCAGGTCACAACACTCGGTGCAACCAGTCCTGCATTGAGCGAAGATTCTCACAGCCGCATTAACATTTTCCTTTATATGCAATCCGCACGTCAGCTTCGAGTCAAGGTAGGTTTCGTGACAGCTGCAGATTGTATTCAAAGAGCTTTGGAAGAACAAAGTACCCAAGCTTAGATCTCCTGGAGTAGAGCATCAAGTTGGTCTTGATAGGGTTCACCATCATATCATGACGGGTGCACCAGTCCTCAACAATACTGAGTGTTTGTTGGATGAAAGTACAGGCAGCAGCCATACTGTGCCTGGAGGTCAGCAGAGGGTACGCTTCACATGAGAATCCAACATTTTTCAGGACGGTAATGAGCGAGCCAACCGACATACACAAGAGTACCGGGGAGAAAACGCCACCTTCCGCGCAGCCTCTCTCCACCAGCATACTGAGAGAGGATCGGTCACACAACTGCACGGTTAAGTATCGTCGACTTAGCATTTGGTCGATCCATCGCACGACTGTGCGGTCAAAACCATGCCGAAGACCTGCTTTATACAGCGACTCAGGGGTGGCCCCCGCAAAAGGCTCTCTATATTTAGAAAGGCTCCTAAGATAAGCAGTCCACGATCCAGTCCCCGTTCAATGACAGTAACTAATGAATGGAGCTCCGTCGCAGTAGATCTGCCCCTCCGGTGAGCGTGCTAACCCTTGAGTTAGTAAGTGCCTTTTCTGAACTATACCAAATTACAGTAATTAGTAAGCTGTAATTAGATACATTGTGGGATATGCTTCCGAAGTCAATAGGTGCAAGTAAAAGAAAGTATAAGAGCTCGGTAGGTCTTAGGAGCAAAATGTTGCATATATAACAATGAAATTTAGAATCATAAGCCCGTCATAACATCCTGGTAGTCAGATTATGTGTATTTGTTAATAAAAACTAATATGATAATAAATACAGATCCCAGTACCTCAATTTTACCAAAATGAAGAAGAAAAAAAACTACATATTTGCATTTTGGTTAGAAAGATACTTTAAGGATCTTACATGTGACAGAGCGATTGGTTCTGTAATTAATATAAAATATTTTTGTTATCTAGAGTAAATGCAGCTAATTTTACTAGTTGTTGATTAATTGTCTTACTAATTTAAATTAATTATATAAATAAGGAAGCGTAAAATTCAAATACTTTTTGAATTTCTAAAAAACTTCCTGGATCCATGCATAACTTGCATCACTTAAATTTAATTTAAATTGCTTCAATAAAAGAAATGAATGTTATTCACCACCGCAGGCTTGAAATAAAATTAAAATGGAAATGAAGTTCAATTGACCCTTGAGGGACTATACAAGGAACTTGACAACTAAAAAAGGTCAGGTAATCAAGTTGAACAACTCATGCTTGAAGGTACGATGCCTAAATATCAACGAGGCCGTGACCTCAATTGGACAACACATATGTACGAGCATGTTTGTAGGTACTGAACGGGAGCTTAACTTCAAATGCGTGAATTTTCTCAAATATCTTGGGACAGACTACAATTTTACCAACATAATGTTTTGCTGGGAATAGTCGTTGCCCAGATTACTAATGTATGTATGTACGTACGTAGAAAAATTCACATCCGTTTCCAGGTTAAGATGACTTGGTCACGTTTGTAGTACATACATATATAAATAGCCAAAAGATAACTAGAACGAAATTTGAAGGGATATCCTTAAAGAACTACCATAAGAGATGTGAAAAGCTCCAAATATGAGGCTGTAGGACATTGAAATGCACCATTGGGAGTTATAATTCGATGACTAGGAGGGATGTGTCCTGAGATTGTATACGTACAATCGAGGGCAGTTTTATCTTGAATAGGTGGATGGATGGGAATTAGATATTTTCATAATGTAAAAGGTTTAACCTCATCATTTGGTAAGGATTCTTCCAGTAAAATCCATTTTGAATATAGAAAAATATAGTGATAGTAATTTTGGTATAGTATTTGCATTATTTCTGTTTTTAAATTAAGGACATTGTTAACAAGTAATATATCTAGCACTACAAAGGAGCTGTGTGGCAGACCTAATCCAGACGAAACGAAAAAGCTATTGGGGCTAAGTAAGTCAACCCTGAGAGCTCTGGTGTCAATTCTCACTGGGCACTCTCGTCTCAGGGGTCTCATGCACAGGTTAGTGCTTGTTACTGATCCTATATGCAAGGGATGCGAAGAATGAACCCTAGACGGTAACTTATTTTCTTTGTCACTGTCCAGCTCTCTCGAGAAAGCGTTAAGAGATTTCTTGGTTAACACCTCCGGGACGAACTACATGAAGCCGGCAAAGATGGCTGGGATCCAATATTTAAAGACCTATGAGCAATTACTCATAAGTCTTGAGGGTTAAAAATAGGCCCTTCATGGCCTACGTTCCGTTTTGGAATAATTGCGTAAGGTCGAAAATAAAAATCAGTGCAAAGTTTACATTATTTACATACATGAAATCGCCACTGTGAATCCATCAATTAGAGCGACGATTTAAAAAAACTGCAAGATGCTGATATTGTGATATGACAGTTTTTATAGGAAATCTTTATACGATTATCCTCTATCTATCTATGTAGTGTGTTATATCCTAGTGGGAAATATGTCAAGCGCTTGTAGAGGGAAGCACTTCCACATCATACCCAGAAATATCTTTTTCGAATCGCTCTCTTAACACAACCTATAGGAATCTTTGCGGAAGCAGATCTATTCACTGATTTTATGCATCAGCTATATGAGAAGATATGACTCTAAGCATCTGAAAACGCATAGAAGAATTTTCATTCTTGAGTATAGTCAGCTGAAGTGTGTGGTTTCGTTTAATTAATAAATTGTTGACAATATTGTTTTTTTCTTTCTTTTTCTTTAGCAACATGTTCTTACAGATTTACAATTAAACGTAGCGGATTCAGAACAAAAATAAAAGTGAATTCTTGAATAAAATTTTCTTTTGATTCCCTGTGCATACTCTATAGCGCTTCAAGAGTGCTTCTCTAGAATCTTTAACTGAGCACTTCTTTCTGTGGACATGCACATGTTAAAAAGATATGGTGGAGGAAACGCTTAGAGTCTCCGACGAAGGGATCTTACATTCGTATTTGAACGCTTCTATTTTTCGCTTAGATTGGCATAGACTTTCAATTCAATTCGATTCAGTTTATTTTAGATAATAACTATACAAAATTAAGTTCTTTTTTATTAAATAAGTAAAAAGGCTTCTGGTTATAAAATATAACTATTCCCCAGAAACAGTAGTATTCTTACTTCCAGATACATCCGACTGACTTTACATATGGAGAGATATGTTCAAACGCTTCAAACCAAATATACGAAATATATGAATGTCAGAGTTAAAAGCAGCATTTAGTTTTCCCAAGGTGGTAATAGAGTAGGTATATTGCATAAAAAGTTTCACATCCATAAGTTGATTTTACTAAAAGCATGCGGGTATTTTTGGTAGCATATACTGTAGCTGCAGAGGGTAATAAAGTTTGATTGACCACCTTGATCAAAAAGTTTCAGGAATGACCATCGTCTGTCGCTATCTGTTTTTTTAGGTTTATTTATTTATTTATTTATTAGTCGATTAACAAGGTAAATTACAGAACAAACTCCTATTAAAAATACTACCTTAAAGTTAAACAAGCAAGTAAAAAGTATTTTACAGTTAGTTAAAGTAACAACTTACAGCATAGTGAAATAATAGGTCTGAATCTGAATCTGAATTTGGCTAAACAACATAAACAAACGCCGAGTCCAGCGCTAGCTGTCAGCTCAGATTGGAGAAGTGCGTTAGAGCACCCGCATTAATCGCTGGCGTCAGCTACACATTGTGTCTGTACCATACGAAAATCGTCCTGTTAAACTACAGTCCAGCGGCACATTCAATTCATCGCGAAGGTGAGGTGGCGCTTTGGGTGGGGAGGTCATGACCCGCGTGACCCACCCGATTTATACGCGTCTGTCTGATTTCAAGATGGGCATAACGAAACATATTTGGAGGTTTGCAGGGTAAATTTTGCTATTTATGGAAAGATTGAGTAATTTGCAGAGAGGTTCTACAAGACTGAGTGCACATCTCTGGAAGACGATATTAGGAATATCATCAGAGCCTGCATTTTATTACAATCCAGATCGTTTAAAATTAAAAGAACATGCTCCGGAGATATGGGGTCTAGTTTGATATTAATCAAGTGGTTCTGTTGAGAGATAGAAGAGATATTAGGCTCCTTATATGTAGTCGTAAACAGATTAGAAATAGTTTAAAAACATTTCACTTATAGATTTGAGAGATCTTGGGGTAATATTAGATCGCTTTAAATTTTTACTAAACGCCCAGAACAATCTGAGATTACCTTTAAGAGAATTTGCTGTGCTTTCAACATATCTAGTAACATTCCTTTAAGAGTGACTTTGACATTTTTCTAAGTTAAGAAAAGGTTTTAAAAATTTCTTTTCTTGGAGCACTCTTATATGTAATTTCGAAAAGCGGTTATGTTTGTTAACTGCAGGTACATTGATATAAAGCAACATAGAATCGCTGCAAAGATAGGTCAAGATTATGTGAGAGAATAGACAACAAATTGCTGTTGTTTAGAAAGTAATTGAGGCTATCATAATCACCACGTTGAGAGTTTCTTACGTTCGCGCGGTCTTCAGTTGTGTCAATATTAATCTTATGTCGAGAGGTGGGTGGTGGGGATCAATCTTAGAGAGTGGGCACATAAATGAAGATATATCGATATTGTAGGAAGGAATATTAGTCCATAACAGTTTTAAGTCCATAAGATCCAACCGCTAGAATGTTGGATTCCTCGCTATCGTCAGTGCCACAAATATTAGAGTTATTTATATTTATTTAGCCTGAGCACCGAAAAGCAACTGTCTCACTGATAATGCTATTAGTAACCTTGATTGACAATTTACAGTTAGCTGCATGGTAAAAATTTTGACAATCGACACATTTGAAGCCAGAGGTGTATTTGTTAAGATATAATAAGCAAGATGAACATTTAGGCGCTATAGTGAATAGCAAAGGTAGTAATTCTTGAATTTCACAAAAGTAAGTAACGAGCATCCAATGTATGCGCAAGGTTGTGTAGTAAGTAGTAGAGCACTAGTTGAGTTCAATCTAGAAGCAGTTAAGGCCTTTTGTAGATGTGGTTAAATTTTGATTCATGTCTTAGTAAGTGTACTTGATAGAGCCCCTATTTATGTCCAGACTAATTCGGGATTTGGTAGGTGTACAGGATAAATTATGATTGATGTCTCTGATAATTAACAATAATTAAGTTATGTAGAATTTCTAGTATAAATGATATAGTTTATACAATATTCCGATAAATAATTCCAAGACGGGAGCACTGGTAGGAGATGAAAATAGTTTCTTGATCAGTAAATATATGTTCCTTTTTGGTAAATGTATAGCAATCATATCCCGCTCACAAGACCCAAAGGAAAGACGATAAATAACGGAGTGCCAAACTCAGGAGATCGGATCAAACCATCTTCATATGTCATTGATATTCCCACCAAATGTCAGCGTCTTAGCCTGACCCTGACGCCTCTGTGTATGTTTTCGATTTTTTACAATTTTAAAAATGTAATCAATTTTGCATCAACGCATTTGCATTTAATTTTTTTATTTAACACAAATACGGATACAATGGTGCGCAGACTTTGGAAATGTTAGAAGAGTATTTCAGCAATCTAATGAAAATAATTATTTATGTATGTCATGAACGCTTCAGAAGTGATCGTGAGTCCGTCGAGGATGACCATCACAGCGGCAGGTCACCAAAATCAAAGCAAATCAACCATCAGAGAATTGACAGAGAACTTGAACATCGCTAATGGTTGTGTCCAAAAAATTTTGGTTCATGATTTGAGATTGAGACGTGTCGTTGCAAAGCTGGTGCCAAAAGACCTGAATTTCATGCAAAAACATCTGATGATCTGATGATTTTCGAATTTTAATTCGACGCAACATTCTTCAAACGCATTATTACTGTAGACGAGACGTGGGCTTATGAGTATAACACGCAATCTATACAGCAAGCAACTGAATGGCATCGTATGAGCCAAGAGTGAAAAAACCACGTCGTTTTAAGTTCAAAAGATGGTACTGCTCGCGGTTTTCATGAGTTACAACGGTGTTGTGTATCATGAATTATTGCCCAAAGGTCAGACAGTTAACAAGGAGTATTATTTGGTCATGATGAAATATTTGTGTGAAGCAATTCACAAAAAAAGAGCGGAATAATGGGAAAATAACTGCTGAATTTTGCACCATTATTATCTGTGTTTTTTTGGTCAAGAATAGAATAGATCCAGCAGACACGGAATTCGCCTGGTTTGGGTCGCTGCGACTTCCTCCTTTTCTGTCAATGTCAATTCAAGAAACCACTCCGGTCCGGGGAACGCGTTTTAGCAGCCCAGGGGAGATAATGAAAAATTGAAGACGGCTTTGATGGCCATACCGAAAACAAGTATAATTTTTTTTTCGAAGATTGCATCAAGCGTTGGTATAAGTGCGTTGCACTTGCAGTTAATGGAGAGTACGTTAAAGGGGATAAAATAAACTTTGATGAATAAACTTGTTTTTCTAATTTCCTACATAAATTCCTGAAATTTTTTAATTAAGGTAATATTCCTTTTAATTTTTGAGTTCTATGGAGAGTACCGTATATCCAGTTTTGAACGTTTTTCAGTTTCATTTCCATATTCTGGCCGTCTGTATTACTTGTTGTTGTTGCTGCTTCGCTGCGTTCCTTTTTATTTGCACTTTAAAGTATGACAACCACAAGTCTGGACCACTTTTTCTTAGGCAACCTAATACAACCCCGAGTTCGCGATTAAATTACCTTCACTTTGATATATAATTCATTCAAATAACAAATGAGGGTAGGTGGATTTTAATCGGAATTTCGTACTATCATCGTTAATTTTGAAAATTAACCAAAGCAGGGAAAAAAGAAATATCAAGCTCAACTTTAAATGTGGCAATTGAGGTGCCTAAGAATGTATCTGCTTAAGATACGTATTGGCGTAGTGTACTGCATCATAAATTGATTCCTTTGACTTGGAAATATAAATTTGAAAGTCATTGTGATGATTTATCATGTTCGACTCGACCACCAAGCTTAAGCCATTAATTAATGAAGATAGTAAATAGTATTGGACCTATAGAAATTAGTAAAAAATGGTAGTACGTATTAAGCGATTTTGCGAATTGTAGAAGTTTGCTGAGCTTGACTCCGTCGTAACTCGTGAACTATTCATCTGATTGAAAAATATTTCCTATAAAAATTGCAGGAAATTGCATGTTCTATAATTTTTGTAATAATTATTTTTGACCTAGATGGCGCTGAAACATAGAAGATATTCTTGGTTTTCTGTACCCCATCATTGGTGATATTGAAGAACATCAGAGTTTGTTCAATTCCGCGGATACTAGCTATCCAGTCGGGCTGTCGTTGAACAGCCGAAATTACTACAAAGTTCAACTCGTCCGTTTTTTCCTGACATTAAGAAATAACACCCTTTCCTCAATTTAGCTGATATCCAGTTGGGTGTTCATTGCGACAGTCTAAATCTAAACTTATTTCAGAATCCATACATTTTTTAGACTCAACATAAATGAATTTGCAACCTGGTGTTGCAGAAGCGGATCCCGAAAACAGCATGAGCGTAATAGCTGTTCTTCTTACGCAGAGCTGGGCAAGTACCAAATGAAAAGTACTTAAGTACAAATACAAGTACCGAGGGCCTGAGTACTTCAGCGTAAGTACAAGTACCGCATGTATGAAAAGTACTTGTAACTAAGGGCTAAGTCTTTAAAGCACTTTCTTAGAATCTGTATACGTTGGCAGTAATATAATGAAGTTTATAGACTTCAGTTAATAGATATTAAAAAACAAATACCTTTTGAAAACAACTATAATATGTATAGTAACCAGTGGCTACTATTTATACTTTTTATAGTTTTCGGCGCTGCACGTAAACTAAAATTTTCACCTGTCATTGCTATACACATAAAAACTATTATAGGTAAGCCCAAGCACCCATTATCGCCTCCAATAACGCATAAAAATTCTAAGGAAAAAATGTCCAGTAAATTTCTAACAAAAAATTGCGGCCTTCCCTACATCAGGTCGAGGCATCGTTGATTTTATATTGGAGCTGGGTATTGCTTGCTTACCCTTGGTTATGTCATCAAGTCGAGGCATCCTCGATTTTATATTCGAGCGGGACGTTACTGGTTTTTTTTGCTACTTACCCCGTCTTGTTTGTACGTTATTAGTTTGCCTAAGATTCTGCCTTGACACGTGAGTGCGGCACATGACTTGAAAGTTCTTTGCGGCTTTAAAACGCAACAAAATGGAAGCTGCGCTAGATAGTTTAGGTACTTAATAGACTCAGAAATACTTTAGTAAAAATCTTGTAACTTAAGTACAAAATTAAGTCTTAAGTACAAGTAAATAGAAGCAAGTACTTATGTTCAAGTACTAAATAGGACATTTCAAAAGTATTGAGTAATAAGTCTTAAGTAACGAAAATGTGTTTTAAGTAGTACTTAAGTCTATTTTTACTTAAGTATTGCCCAGGTCTGTTCTTACGACCATCAAGGCGATATAGGGTCGACTTGGTAAAGGACTTAGGTCTCCTTCACGAATTGCACTCGTTCAGGCTATAATAAGAGCAGTTTGGACTGAAAAGGTGCGCTCGTCCACAGAACGACGTTTTGACAGCATCAAGTCGTTATTAAGAAGACTGGAGGTTTGCCAAGTTTATCCAGGTCCGGAAGTTTGTCAGGGCTCACCACGCTACTTATCGAGTGATTGGTCGACTGGTAGCCAGGTATTTATAAAAGTTTCCTGTGTCAAGCAGTCAAGCCATCAGTTTTAAGATTTAGGTATGCTTATTGGTTTTTTGGAATTTTTTTCTCCGGATTTTTTATTTGTTTCGTTTTTGGGATCCACTGAGCAGCGCCTATTTCCTTCAAATATAACTAAATTTTGCAAATTTGTTTTAGATGTGCCATGTTGTTGCCTGCAATTCGCACCACTTTTAGTTTGAATTTGAATAGAGAGAGAGCAATCGTAGGGAGTCTATTATCGACAGGCAAAAGTGCGGACAGAATCAACATTAGGCAAGAATAAGACAAATCACAATGTTTAGCGAAGATTATTGAATTACTAGTCCACTTGTGAGTTTATCTTTCATGATGGAATGAATATAAGAACTATAGTATGGTATAATCCATATGCTTCCTGTTCCTCAATATCTGAAAGGATTTTCATCCAACAGTCACGTAAGCAAGCATTTCAGTCACTAAAAGAAAAAAATAAATTTTCTCAAAAATGTTCAAAACAATTATGTGTGTAAAACGTGAACTAATATTAATCATGACCGCAAAAATAGATCAATTGCTTTAGTCTAGCATAAATTAGGATGATTAAAACACGATTAAAATTCATGTTGTCCTTTGCCTTATTAAATTCCCAAGAGACACAGGGAGGAGTGTATCACCTCGGATTACTTGCTTATATCAGCGCGAAAATTTAATGAATAAATTTGACTGTGAGCTGTTATTCAAGTCAAGTGAATTTCTCTCGACAGACTTTCGGGTTCATCAATCCGCGAACGCTATTAATCTTCGCAAACTCATGACATCAATCTGCACCTTCTCATGAATTCATACAACAATGTAGCGAGGATGATGTCAGAATTTGATTGATTTATATAAAGAAGCTCCCACAGAGTCAGTGGAAGTATCTCTAAAAAACCAGACATGCATATGACAATAGTCTCAAACATCACAAATGGTAGTTAAGGCTCATTAATGGGCCGGGAATCAGTCTGTTCAGAAATTGTACCTGCCGTGAATATCATGCTTAACTAGCAAAGTTATTCCAAATCTGGCAAACACATGGTGATGATGGGTATCTCACCCGCATATATCGGGAATTTAAAAACCTTCAGACATCAGTTATCCTTCTCGAGTTAAGTCCCTGCCTGGATGTAGCTGACTGGTGTTTTCCAGGAAAAACTGAAATTCGAGAGAGAGAAGTACCTTGGGTTTGGATTTGGATAGACGAAAATGCTGGTTATGCTATGCTTAAATTTATTTAAGTTTCGTGACTCTCTGTGTAAAATTATTATGATAACGGCCCACCATTGTTTAAAAAGTCTAGCTAGGGTGTTCGTTCTGTTCCATATGTATATAGAGAGCAGAGACCTAATTCAACATAGGACTTGGCAAGTATATGCATGTATGTAGTGTAGGCACGTAGAGAAGACAAAAATTGCTGGGAGTAATGGTGTGTTTGCTGATGAGTCCGCAACGATAGGCTTTTCTCACCGAGCCATTATGGAAGCTTAATTAAAACTGCAAAACTTGCGAACTTGTATTTGCATGCCACCGAAGGCGTCCCCCAGCCTCTATTCAAATAATTTTGCAATTTAAAGAGCGGGCCGTGTGTAGCAAAATGTCATTTGTGAAGCAAAATAAGCCCTGAATTTTGGGCTTTGTCAAGCTTTGCATATACTACTACTCGATCCTAGGAACGGGATCTGTGTGTGCAGATTTTTAATTTTCAAGTGGATTATTTCAAAAGGGTTTTACCGGAATACGGCAATAAACTTATGAGGCTGTTTCTGACTGCGGGTGGTCTTAAATTGTGCACCATTTCTCTCCAGCTTACGTGGGATTTTAGGAAATAACTCAGCACCGGGGAGTTTGTTTGTGTTTTTTTTTTTGTTAAAGGGACTCTTTCCATAATATTGTTTGTATTTCGCAAATTATTTACTGCGGGTTTAAACCCATAAATCAGTTTGATTATCGTTCAGAACTTTCGTATTGGTTACGTGACTTATTCGTTTTGCGAATCTAGTCAAGTCACGTATTCGTCATCCTTAAAAAAAAAAACAAGATTGGCTTGTTGCGGAAGGATCAACTTTAGTTCAAGTGCTAATAACTTCGGGTACGAAAGGAATATCAAGCAATTGAGATTATTGAATTGATGAATTATTTTGCAGTGCTTTTTAAAGAGGGAAAGAAATTTTTACGAGGTTTGTTGTCGCTGAAATATGATCTTTTAAAAATTAGAACTTTATTAAACACGTTTTCGTGGGGTTTGGTTTAATTAAATCTATGAAGTAAAAACTCTCGAGTTCCGATTAAGATGGGGGATGAGATGATTTGTTCTTGCTAAAGTTCTTCTCAAAACTGGAAAAATGAATCGTAAAGAGTTACGTACTTTATTGTTTGCTTAGTCAAAAAGTAGATGGAGTTGGTTTCGGTTTTATTTGTCTAAACATTTAAAGGAAGAATAGGGGTGTGGGGTGTATTAGATTAAAGCTATTAAATTAAGAGTGGAAGACATGAACAATATATTATGTAGGTATGCATATACAAATATTGATCGGTAATTTTGCTTTTGACCTTAAACTTATAACTTTGAATAGCAAAAATCAGACGAGGATATATCGCCTTTGTTTAGTATATTTACATTATTATTGACCTATATCGGCGCTTTCAAGTCAATAGGTTTCAACAATTTCAAAGCATTCTGATTGGATAGCACTATCACGGGGTGTTCCATAAGGTTCTCATTTAGGCCCACTATACTTCTTTATTTTATTGCAGGTTTATTAGTCTAGACTGCACAGGAAAATCAATGACGACGAAGTATTGAGAATCTTTGACTGGTTGTACGATTAATCTGGATAAGCTTAAGAACATACTCGGTAGACATTTTTTAGGCTTTATCACTTTTATCGGAAAGTTGTATGGTGAAATATGAAATTTAATTTACAGAAATATGGAATGGCGTTTGCATTTGTAAATAAATGTTGCATTCAATGACTATATTAGGTTTGCCCTCGGATTTTTTTTGGAGAAATACCGTATTATTTGCAATCATGTGACTTGTGTTATATGGACGAAAAAAAAATTTAGATATTATAACTCCAAATTATTCACTAACCTCTCAACGAACTTGGTCTGCTATTCAAAAACTTTAGATCCAGGAATATTGCTCCAACTAACTCTTCTTTTTGTCAGGTCATTCCAATATGTCTAAAGTAGTAGCTTAGAATTTCCAAGTTACTAAAATCAGACTGAATGAGATTGTTTAGAGTTTACAATCTAGTTAAACAATTTTAGACTTTACTAATCAGAAATTTTGTCAGTAAGTATTACAGAATTTTCAGATAATCATACGCTTTTAATTATTCTGAATTCGTTTCTATTCAAAAAAGTGCTTATGAGATTCGTCCTATTTCCATTCTCCATTTTTACCAAACATTTTTGAGAAATACAAAGATTCCTTCCTTCAATACAATCTACTATATGTTGATCAGTTCAGATTTAGGTTTAATGATAATTTGTATTACCAACTTATTTATAATAACAAGTGAGTTGTGAGTCGCAATCGATAATGACATGTTTACGACAATTGTTTTTCTTGATTTTTTAAAGGTGATCAATTTCATAAAATTCTTCATGAAGTGTTATTTCACAAATTTAACTTTAGGCAGCACGCAGCATGGTTGGTCCACAGTTGTTTAAATGTCAACGACTTCTGATAAATTCTTTAAGTCCAGTATGCTACAGCCAAGGAATTTTTGATCCTATACAAAAAATATGTAAAAAAAAAGTCAAGGAAATTGTTTTCTTTTCCGATTGCTTGACGTAGTTTGCTAGAGACAAGCAATTCGAGCAGGAAACTCTACTTCTGGAATGACAAAAAGATGCTCATATCTGTAAGGAATTTTGACGTATGTATAATAATTTGAAAAATTGAAGAAAGGAACGGTAATTTTGAAATAAATTAATTAATTATAAACTGACAAATGAAGGAATAAAAATTCTTGAAGGTGTTTCTTAACTTTTTAGTTAATTTTAATAAAAGAACGGCAATACTTTCTACTCTTTTGTTACTTTATTATATTAATAAGCACCAGACTTGATGCACTTATATTTAAATCCATAGTTTTCATGTACATTGTTTTGGGAAAATAACAAATATAATAACACTTCCGATGTAATTCATTCCGTAATCGTCATATTACTTACAATTGAGAATTATCCATTCCTTTATTTTCTTTATTATTTGAGATATCAAACAATTGACAAATCCAAATTGTCAAAAATTCCTTGACCTAATGTAAATTTTTTTTTAAGAAATAAGTGGAAAAATTCCTTAACCGAATTCCTTGGCTTTAGCATACCGGGCTTTAACCGAGTCAATAGTGCTCCTCCACAGGAGTCTATCTTGGAACCACTAATTTTTATTTTGCTAGTTAATGATATCTTTTATCGCGTCAACCATGCAAATGATGCTCAGTTGGTTTGTTTGGTTGAAGATGTGATTTTTTATATCAATCAAGATTTGAGCACTTTGATCAATTGATAACAGGCTTTTTCTAAATCACGCCAAGTCTAAATTTTTAGTAATTTACAAAACCTAAACAGATCTAAATTGCTTATGATGATGGAACTCAATGGTCTCAATATTTCCTTCTTTAGTTCCATCCAAAATTTAGGGGTTACATTTAACAAAACTCTTTAGATTGCCATCTAATTTTAGATCTGAGTTTAATTAATCAAATTCAGGATAAAAGTAGTCTGAAAATGGATAAGGTATAGTGAGCTTATAAGTATTTAATTTTTTCGTCATAGATTCTCATGAATTGTTGGTTCTTTTTATAGACCAGAAAATACCGACATTGTTAATCGAAAAAATTATGTATTTTTAACAGTTTTTTTCATTCTTTTTCCTTGTCATATATCTATATCTTCCGTCCAATTCCTATGTATTACCAAAACTTTTTTGTACGAAAAACGTAGATGTTGTGACTTTGTCAATCTAATTAATAATAATCAGAAGGAAAAAAACTTAATTAACCAAACCGTTATGTAACATATCTGCAAGTAATGAAAATAATTTCGATAAAATGAGGTAAAATTAGTTCTACTCGTGTTAATCCATTCTTTACAGTAAATCTAAAATTGTCCATAGTTTTCTGTTTGTAATAATACAACTAAACCTATAGCATAAATTTCACTCAACCTTGTTATAAAAGTTTCAGTTCTTTTAATTATATTAACTTCTCAGAACGACGATCTGATTATAAATATGAAGTTATTGTAGAAACTTGTTGGTTATAAATATGACTACAAAGTGATTTGGGAAACTTGTTGGTTACAAATTTTACAATTCGAAGTTAAATATTTGAACTACTCTTATGAATTTCACTTACAGGAGGTTATATCAGTGATTTTTTTTAAATATTAAATGACATGAGATATAATAAATCATTCTTAGAATTTTTCAAGTGGCTTCTTAATATAATTTATAAGTATACTAGACTGTTACTTGGATGACATTGGTCATATAAATTGGACCAACAAGATCTCGAACATGACCTCATAACATTTTCATTTATGAGATCGTATGAAGCAGAAAGCCTATCGAAAATTTTCAAACAGCAGAGAAGAATTGATAGAAAAAATTGAAAGATCTGCGGAGAAAATTGGATCTGATTATGATGTTACGCGGGCTATCGCTACTGTAATACTGAGAATACAAGCTTACCTTCAAATGCACATGTAAATATTTTAAGAATCAATTGAACTGTGATCTTGTATTCCTTTATTTGATATCGCTCCAAAAATCGTGGTGCATTCAGTTTTGTTCCGAGTAGGAGCGGAAAAAATAATAATATAATAAAAAATAATGAAAGTATGTTACCCCAGTACGAGAAAAAAAATCTTGGCAGCGGAAGACAGAGTTTTATCTTTAAAAGAGCTTTTTAGAAAAACAAAGTATATTTTAGCTGCTCTAAAATTTAAAAATAAAAAAACAAAAATAAACTGTATAATTTCTTGCACCAATACAAATTCACTCCTGTCCACTAGGCCTCCTTAAGTATTTTTAAGTCCTTACTTTAATTGGCCTTCAGAGGAGGTTATTATTTGTGAGCAAAAAACATAGCTTTAAATGGAGTTTAGAATATTCTTGGGTCATTTCAAAAATTCCAGGCACAGTAACGCTTCGGTGTGGAACGTTTACTTCAAATCAGATAGGGTTTTGGTCCAGAGAGAGACGTGAATATTCTCAGAAAAAGACTGCCAAATTGTTATCTTTCATACTCAAAGTCTTAGAAAAGCTATTATATTGGATCAGGACAAGCTCAGTATGGTAATACCTTTGGACTTCTCGAAAGCCTTCAGCAGTGTGGACCTTCACATGATTCTCCAGAAAGTTGCTGCCACCTCTAGATTTAGTATTTTAGCTATTGACATGATAAGGTGCCCCAAGGTTCAATACTGGGACCTTTTATATTTACTTTATTTGTCAATGATCCGCCAAATGTAGTTCAAGATTTACAGATCCATATATATGCCGATGATGTAGAACTCCATTTAAACCAGTTGATTGGTATTTTTGAAGCTTGAACTGCATTTAACATATAAATTGTGATAAAATTGACACCTGTGGTTATGTTAAAGCTATGGTCAGCAAAGTCTGGTATTTATGGCTTTCATTGAGTCCGCTCTGTGTTGACATTCGCTTAAGATTAATTAAAGCTTTAAATTTGCCTCGTTTCACATATGGTAGAAATGTGTTTCCCAAGTTGAATAGCGTTTGTGCCAGAAAAGTTGCATTGGAATTCCACGAATGTAAAAATTTAATCATACTTCGCGTTTTTGTTCGTGTTTGCTCGGATGCTCCTTGGCTACATATTTGAAAAGTCGAACCTTGGTTTTTTTATATTTTTACTTAGCTCGAACAAATCAGAATACATACGGCAATTATTTCAATTTACAATGTCACAACGTATAACAGGAACATATTGAGCACGTTTATGGAATAACTTTGCATTATATGTTGGCAGAATGTTGACAATTTACATACATACATAACGTAAAAATACTCTTTTATTTTTTTGTTAGTAATCTCTGTACCACAATATTACCAATTAAATTTAACTTCTTATCCTTTTTTAATTATAATAAGATTTTTTTTTTTTGCATTTCCTTCGCCTTTTTACTTTTTATTTTAAGTAGCTACTTGTCTGGAACCGCTATATTTAATGTGTAGGTCAAACAGCAGTAGATTCCAGTTACGTAGAATTAGAACAAAGTAAGAGTGTTCGCCATAATGTGAGGTACAGGAAGGAGAGAACCAATACTTCTGGCTGAATGCAAAATTCGCAATTTATTGTAGAGATATTCGGGACTCTTAGTAATTAGTAAGATATATGTAAAACAGAATAAATCACGATGTTCAAGGTGAGTATCTAGTGAGTAACCAAGAACAGAACTTGAATGCAATGAGATATGGGAGCTACGTGGTTGTTTATAGACAAATCGAATAGAGTCATTAAAAGCTGCTGTAAGTCTTCTACGGCAGACTGAGTCTAACTTTATCAAATGTTATAATATTATGCCGTACATAAAATGAGGTACAATTACTGTTCTTAATAATTTCATGCACATCTGAGTTGAGAGAAGAAGTTACCCGTGAACCCATAACTTGCACAAGGACTCATACACTCTACAAATAATATTTGTGCTATGACTACAGCATGAAAGCTTAGCATTCAGTTCAACACCTAGATTTCTCACTGAGGTTTGATGCTGTAATATAACATTTCTTAAGTAGAACAGCAGGCATATCTGATTTAAAATCAAACCATTTACAATAGACCACTAAGATATACGATGCAAACCCTCATTTATACGAGCAATGCAGTAACCCAATTTGTCTGGTGAGGTAAATCTGCACATCGTTAGCATAGAGATGAATTGACACATCCAGGACAACATTGGAAAGATCATTTAAAAATATACTGAATAAGAAAGGCCCAAGAATCGAGCCTTCGGGAACACCATATTCAGTAGAGCGAAACTGCGATATTATGTTACGCATCTGAACGGTTTGTTGTCTATGTAAAAAAAAGCTCCCAATGAGGTTAATAGCAGATGAAGAAAAATTAAAGTTGCTTGCTAGTTTTAGTTTATAGAGAAGGCGAGTATAATCGACAGAGTCGAGTAGAACAAGTATCGTTAGGAAATTTTGATCAAAGGCTTCTGTAATATCAGAGGTTATTTTTAAGAGGGCTGTTTTACAACTGTGTATTTTACGGGACGCAGATTGCCTAAGAACTTGTTCCAGTTATTAAGCTTAACAGCTTGATTATATATGATTTTCTCGAGCAATTTACTGAAATAGCAGAGTATACTGATTGGACAGTAGTCTTTCTTAGAAGTGGGGATAGATTTTTTGGGGATGGGGATAATAAGAGCTCTTTTTCAAATAGTAGAGAATTGCGATGTAGTAAAGTAAATATTAAAGATGTACGCTAATGTATTGATAATGGAGATGGAAGCAATCCATTTGATGAATTTGGGACCATTCTAGATCACCGTTGTGAGGTTTTCCAGCTTGATTGAAAAATAAATACATATAATGTTTTTTTTTCTACATTTTCATCAATATAACTTTTGTGAGAAGTTTCTTAGGACTTGAACAGATATGGACATATAAAAAGAAATTAAATTTCTTGACGGAAATATTATCTCACACTCTGTATCTTGAAAATTAAGAAAGATAGACTCCATCTTGTCAGGTTTTTTTTTCTGTTCAATTTGGTCTACTATTTGCCGTCAAAGGCTTATTAAGTTGAAATAGGAAACCATGTATGTTGCTTTTTTTTATTTCATCCTTTCATGGTACTTCTTATCAAAGACAGGAAAGCTTATTTACGTTTCTATATAATAAATTGAATTGAATATTTGCATATATACCTTCTTAATTATATGGGATGAAATTAATACTAGACCACACGCCTGTATACTTAGTTGTTTCTCTTTTCAAAAGGTACCATCCATTTTCGGAGTGGAACAATTATTTAGATGACAAATTAGGCAAATTATTATTTTCATGAATACAAATTATACTACGCTTAGGGTCTATTGATACACTACAGGGAGTCATGGGCATTAAAGTCATCCAAGTCCTTCCAACCAACTATATATAATAATCCAGAAGCAGGGAATCCTATATAGAGGAATATCTGCGGGATCTAAATGGAGGAGATTCACATGTATTAAGATACACAAATGTGAAATTATTTCGAAAGTTCTGCTAAAATACTTTGTATTTACCCGACATCACACAATCATTATTCACTTCCCCCCTACTAACTAGTGATAGTGGTATGAAATTTAATTTAAGATCAGAGTTGGTCAGGTCAAAGTGAAATTTTCCGGAATAACCCTTCAGTAACATTAAGTCTGGGTGTCTTCTTTGGTGCTTCTATCATGTAATATTCATGGGAAACCCAACGTGTATAGAGCGTTATAGCTAGAATCTTTTAATTATAGCTTTCTACCAAGCTGTCTTCACCAATTATAGAAACACAAATATATACAAAACATAAATGGAGACAGACAGAGAGAACATTTCAAAGAAAGATAATCAGTTGAGCCTTAGGTCTTAATTAAGAACGCTTTCGTTGTCCGAAACACTCTTTGCAGTTATTTTAATGCTTTTTTTTTGTTTTATTTTTTGTTTAACATTTAAACATTTTCAGTTTTACTAAATAATTAGCAGTGACTATATAGGTATATGTATTTATATGAATATTTATAGTAGTGAGGTTGAACAGTGTGCTACTGATCCTGGATCTCTTTATGTATCTCTGTGAATGTTCTCTTTGCTGCTCTACATTTCTGACAGCTTAGTTACCTACTTAAAAGCGCAATATATTTCAACAGAAATGTTCGCTTAGTAGAAATAACGAGCTAAATATTTCCCCCGACATGCAAAGCTTTTTGAATAAGGACATCAACCAAAGCAGATTCAGCAATCTGCAGAAAATCAGCAACAGACTGTGGATTTTTTTTAAGACTGCTAAAAAGGCAATGTCCTCCTTCGTCCTATCAGTTTTTGTGTGTCTGGGTGAGTGTTTTTTTTTTTTTATATATCACTGTTCAGTCCCATCTCAAAGGAACTTAACGCAGACAGCAATTAATTTTTATTTCACTTCTTATCTTGCAACATTTTCAAAGCTTTTACTATTGTAGGGAATTTCCTTTATGTCCTTTTTTTGATGAAAGGTTCATGATGATGAGTTTTTTCCTTTTTTAGTTATGTTTCTACTTTCTGAGCACCCAAACAATGTTGCTAGGTTGCAGGACTAGAGCATAAGAAATGAAGTGTTTAGGGAAAAAAATGTCATTCTACCATTTAGTCCCGAAATTGCCTTAACCAGTCACTAAAGATAGGAAAAGGGTCTGTGAAGGATGTTGTGTTATGAATTGTCTTTTTAATGGCCCTTCACTTACACTGTTTCGGAGAGACACTTGGATTTAATAACACTACATACAATAAAGGGTTATGGGAGGGGGGGGGGGGATGATGATGATGCTAACATCTACAAATGCAAGTATATTAAGAAAACACAAGTCTAAGTCTACTCATGGTGAAAATTGTAATCAGCAAGCATGAAAAATTTTAATAGGCAACTAATTGTCCTTTTAGAGCAAATTTGTGCGACTCGTTGAGTACCTATTTCATGTGGTACAAATTTTGTGTTGCCGATATAAGGCTTGGAGAAACTTTTAAAACTTTCGCTAAGTAAATAACAAGCAGAATGTAATCATTTAGATGAACACTCACATCCAAAGTTCTAATTTAATTAAAACAATACTTTTTCTGTTGTTGAAGTGTATAATTTTGACGGTATATACAGGATGGTTCCTTAAGAGGGCCATATTGACACTGAAAAGCATAAACGTCATAACCGACCAAAATGATACTTTTCACTAGAGCCCAAAATCAGAAGAAAAATCATATCATATCATCAAATTATATCCACGATTTGCAATATTTATTTTTTTATTTATTTATTTTGAAAAGTTAAGAAGACATTACACAGACAGAATCCAATAACGCAATACCTTAGAATAGTTAATACAGTAAGTCATAATAATAAAAATAATAAAAATACAAAGAAGAAAAATAGTAAATTAATCTAAGACTACAAAATCAAGAAACAAAGCCAGAAAATAATATAATAAACAAAAATTAAAATTAAAGTGAAATAAAATAAACTAGAATTGTAAAAGCTAAAAAGGAAAATACAAAAAATTACAAAAAAATATATAAAAATAAGCTATATGCAAAAAGAGAAGGAAATCCAGAAAAATAAAAAATAAATGTAGAAAAAAAGAAAAAAAAAACAATGATAAACTAAAATTTTAAAAATACTAAAAATTCATATAATACAAAAAATTATACAAGGAAATGAAATTAGAAATTAAATGCAAAGAAAGCCAGAGCAAACAACAAATATTAATTTGAAGAACCATTAATATGCTAAGAATCTGGAAATTGTTTTATCTCCGTTATAACTGATCTTTTAAATGTCAGAAGGTCAGAACAAAAGACATCAGTGTTGCTAAAATTAGAATTAAAAATTTTCTGCATTCTTACCAAAGGTGACTTAACTCGGAGGTTGGTTCTACAGAAGGGGATTCTAAACGGAACATGGAATCTTGAGAATCTCGTTGGGATATTTATGCAGACCTTGAAAAGTAAATCGGGACAAAGCACGTAGCCATTTAGAAGTTTATACAAAAATAATCAGTGTAGATACATGCGACGGTCTTCTAAAGATGGGAGATTAAAAAGAGATAATCTCTGAGTATACTCCATCTCGTTGATGTTTAATTTAAACAACAGGATCCTGGTAAACTTTCTCTTGACAGATTCAACTTGACTATTGTAGCATGCATAGAAGGGGCTCCAAATTTGACAAGCATATTCAAAAGTGCTTCTCACCAATGAAGTAGAAAGACAGATGAAAGCAACACTGCCTTTGAAAGATCTACACACGCGAAAAATGAAGCCCAGCATGCAATAAGCTTTATTAGTAATAAGGTTTACATGGGAAGCGAAAAGTAGTTTGTGATCAAAGGTAATCCCTAAATCCTTTTTTTCATTTACACGTGAAATCGAGATATTATTAATTTTGTAGTTGAAGTAGATTGTATCACGCTTTCTAGAAAACGTTATAGTTTTACATTTATCGATATTGAGGTCAATATAATTTTCTCTACACCAATCTTCAAGCTTAATAATAACATCTTGAAGGCATTTACAATCGTTTGCATCATAAATTACAATAACAAATTTTGCGTCGTCAGCATAAAGCAAAGAAGGCGATGTAATACGTATTGGTAAGTCATTTATATAAATTAGGAATATGAAAGGTCCGAGTACTGTACCTTGAGGGACGCCCGATGTTTGTTCGAAAGGGTCTGATTGGGAGCCATTGAAAACCACTACACTGTTTCTCTCGTCTAGATAGGACAGAAACCAAAGAACAGTGTCGATGTTAAACCAATTTTCAGCATCTTTAAAAGACATTGTTGGTGACGAATCCTATCAAACGGCTTCGAAAAATCAGTGTGAATGGAGTCCACTTGCTTACTTTCATCAAGAGGAGCAGAGGCGATGGTGTCGGTAAGCAGGGTTAAGTTAGTAATTGTAGAACGTCCAGGAAGGAAACCATGTTGCTGATCACATATATAAGGTAAAGTTTGATGAAATAGTAGAATTACGCTAAAGTTAGTATAAGTATTAGTTTTCCCAGTTACAGGAATCCGTTTTTTGTTTTACGGACCTCAAGTATGCTGTATCGGAATAGCTGTAATGTATGGAACGAAATCAATGTTAAAAAACTTATAGCAACTGAAATGCTGTATCAAATAAATCTTATTTATTTGTATGAGTATATGTGAGCTGTATCCAAATTCACAAGATCTAACTTTTGATGTACAATAGCACATAACAAGATATGTAGTTTAAATAAAAGGCTGTAGTTACTATTAAGTTTTATTTAATACTCTTTTAACGTAGTAACACCGTATTCTGAGTTATCTATAAGTTAAAAAGAATAGATTAACTGCATCTCTCATGCACAACTAAGCAATAACAAAATGCATTAGAAGCTATTTGTCATAATCAATAAGTCCTTGAAAAAGATGTTACTTC
The DNA here is from genome assembly GCA_963930735.1 of Dioctria linearis. NCBI lineage: Eukaryota > Metazoa > Arthropoda > Insecta > Diptera > Asilidae > Dioctria > Dioctria linearis. The sequence goes on along the minus strand of OZ005742.1, from coordinate 50,174,993 downwards.
GAACAATGTCGGGAGTTAATAACAGAAGTCATCATTTTACAATCTGCAAAACTGATGTAAGCCTCTCCAGGCGTCAAATCTCGGATTCTCTATGTACCTAAGTCGCTTAAAAATTTGCAAATCTTCCTTTGCTTTAAGCAACAGTGTTTAAAAAGTAGCGGATTTTGACCCTATTACTGCAAATCAAGTCGTAGTTACCGGAAAATGTACATGCATTTTCAATGGCGTAAATTATTTTATTTTCATCGTAGAGATATAAGACCCAGACCATTCGACGAAGTTTTTTTTTAGGCCAGTCCGTCCCTTTAACTCGTACACGAATTTGTCTGTCTGTATATTTCTTTTTTACTATTTTCGACACTCTCGAAGACCCACTTTTCGTCATCACAGCGAGCTGAAATTTGGCACACAGGTTCATGTCGGGCGACAATTGAATCTATCAAAATTTGAACCGGAAATTTCCATGGAAAACCCGGAAAATCGGGAAAATCATTTGAAAATTTGGTACAAATTTGATTAGTGATAAATCCGTTTCAGGAAAAATGCAGTTTTCCGATTTTTCCGAAAAAATTTTCCGGAATTTTCCAGTAAAAAAGTTTTCTTAATTATGCAGGATCAAGTTACCTATCAACTGGCATCATTACTTTCTCTCCGTCAATGGTGAAAACTTGCAGAAAAAATCGAGGAAAATTCATGTAAAACGCTTTTCCGGAGTTTTTCCTACCAAGGAAGCGTTTGAGCGTTTTGCAACCTAAGACAAAGTTGTAGAGCGAAATGAGTTGCTTTTGTGGAAAATTCCATGAAAAACCCGGAAAAACGGAAAAATCATCGGAAAAATTTTCATCGATATGATTAGTGATAAATCTGTTTCAGGAAAAGAATTTTCCAATTTTTCTGGAATTTCTGGAATTATCCGACTTTTCCTGAAAATTTTCCGACAAAAAAGTTTTATAAGCTATGCGGAATCATTTTTTTCCATCCTACTGGCATCAATACTTTCTCTTCAACAATCATGAAAACTTGCATGAAAAATCGAGGAAAATTCATGTAAATTTTTAAAAAAAATTCATAGTAATAGGAAAGTCTGTGGAAAACATGGAAAATCGGGAAAATTCAGTAAATCAGTGTCTTCAGCCGTCATAAAATTGTTTTAAAGTATTTCCATGCAGCACGTAATAACAATTTAGTTAACGTGAAAAAGGCAGAAAATAAAATAAGTAAAAACGAGTTTTCAAACAAAACTGAGGCCAAGCCGCATGAAAAAGTAGAAAATAAACTTTTCTTCACACACAGAGGTGGACTCAGATTTTATTCGCTGACAATCACACAATTCAGTATGATCAATTAGAGGTAATAAGTGATTTGATTCATGAAGAGAAAGAATATTCAAGAGAAATGTCCCAATCAAAAAATCTGAGTCCACCTCTGTGTGTGAAGAAAAGTTTATTTTCTACTTTTTCATGCGGCTTGGCCTCAGTTTTGTTTGAAAACTCGTTTTTACTTATTTTACTCTGATTCAAATGGTGTATAAACGTCTCTTTGACATTTTGGTCGGCTACGACGTTTATGCTTTCCAGCGTCGATATATATATTTCACAGAATGGGTTTGTGTGTAAGGTAGAATGTGTTACAGATATTATGAATTACCCTATGAGTTCTAAACGTCCTATAATGATGATTTAAATTTTTTAGAAAAACAATATTGTCTTATTGTTGAAATTAGTCATAATATTTTTACTTGTGAGGTAGCCGGAAACATTTAATAACAGGAAAAAACAACGCTCTACACATTGACACATAAACACAAAGGATATAGAAAGAGGAGTATGAAATTCCCATAAAACATTTTAAAATTACAAAACCTACATTAAGAGAGCCATAAATGTCTCAAACATCAATATGTCCTCGGATAGTCAAGCCGCTAGCCGCTTTCAAGGCTTTAATGTTCCACACTATTAAGTCAAGGATAGTCTGGGAATGTCTGAAGCCCGTCAAATATTTATCAAGGAGAAATAAAGTTATCCTCATGTGGGTACCTGAACATGAGAACAATAAAGGCAATGAAATTGCAGTCAGCCTACCCAAAAGAAGACCGGAAGCTCCATTAATCGGTCCAGAGCTATTTTGTGGCACTTCAAATTGTTACCTCAGAGCTACCATAAATAGCTGGGAGAACAAACAAAAATCAATTTATTGGGAAAGGCTACAAGGACTCCGTCATGCAAAAAGGTTTATCAACACCTCTGGTGGAAAAACAACAGAACTCCTACTCCTTAGGAGAACAGAGCTTAAAATTATTACAGAGTTCTTCTCTGCGCCCCAGCTCCTTGCGGTATCACATATAAACAAGATAGATTTGGTTGAGAATTCATCATGACGCTTCAGCCAGGATGCTCTTGTAACCTCGAAGCACCTTCTCTGCAATTGTGAAATATTGGATAGACGGAGATTACTTACCCTCGAACATGCTTTTATTTCACTAAACTACGTGTGGAATCTCAATCCCAGAATAGTTTTGAACTTTATTAACAGTCTAAACCTAGAAGGGGGGTAAATTGAACAGGAACTCATAATAGGTCTTTCACGTCGCTGTGAATGCGAGGCTAACGCCTGCATACCCCTCCACAAATCTAATATAATCTACTGAAAGTTTTGTAAACTCTTAGAGTAAAATAATTTTGTCCCTTTTTATGGTCAGTTTCAGATTCTGATTTATTATTTTACTATATAAAATATTTTGGAGGGGTGTTTGTTGAAACGATTAATGGTAGCCATTAAGCAAAAGGCGTTTAGTAGTTAAAAAGTTTTGTATTTTAGTGGAAACTATTGAATATATGCAGATGTCTATACATATTACGTTTGGCGAGTGTGGCGCGTGGATGGCGGTAACAAGGAAGCTCTGATAGCATAAGACTCCAAACGGAAGTTAAGTTTTTCAATACCGTAACTGCTGATGATTTCATCAAGTTCTCGACATTCCTACTCGTGACGGTCCTGATAACTAATGGTGAATTCTTTTCAACAAAACCGAACAGGCACTGAACTGAACCAAAACCTGCCAGATCTACACCGAACTTAGTCCTGTCCCGAACAGGGGCACGCTGAAAAGAATGTAAGAAAGTAGAATATTCGAAAATGTTCGTCCTTTATAATTTTAATAAAAAAATAAACCACTTCAATAAAATAATTGTATTCTCACAAAATGTTCACACATCCCCACTTTAATTACAAATAGGTACTTTCGATTTGACGTTTAGCTCCGAACCATAACCACAGATTTTCATGGCACAAGAAAGTTCGAAGTTCAGTTCAGGTGAAAAGAATTCACCATAACTCTTCTCTTAAGCCAATGCGTGCAATTGTCAAATATTTGGCATGCATTTGATTTGAGGAGGTGTGTGTGTGTGAGCTACAAAGAGGAATATTTTTCATTCGTACGATTTAGCCAAGTTTTGTGATGCGCCCTTAAAACGTACGAATGAAAATTATTCCTCTTTTTGTAGCCGACACATGCCACCTCAAATCAGACGAATACCAAATATTTGACAAATGTACGGATTGTGTGGGACCGGCTTTAGAGTTAAGATGATTGACGAACATTCTGGTCTTCCTAGAAACGAAGATTGTGATGAAGGATTGTAACCACTTTCTATCATAAAAAACTAATTGCTATCAATCTGAAACCAAAGCCTCGGATTTGAATTGGTTTAACGATGGCGACCATTGTTGCTGTACAATTATAAAATTCGAACAGTCGAACTCGAGAATTGCACTCATTAATGAACAGTTAGATAAAGCTCTTAGCTGAAGATGAACCAATGAATAAAATTATTGTTATGGGACTCAGCGAAACTAGATGAAGTGATGCGAATGTACAAATCATCAGATTTAACAACGCTGGCTCTGAGTACATAATTGGAAATAAGGCATGAGCAGAGTTACTATTTAACTTTCATCCGCTCTTTTAAAAAAAATCGCATTAAAGTTCCAAGGGTCTTTTCTGATCCATGGTGTATTTTGTAGTAAAAAAACAAGATTTTATTTTACTTTTTCTTTATAATAACTTTATTGAGAAAAATACTACAAAACGGAAAAATATATGTATTCACTGCGTGCAATTTGGACATAGACAAGAGATTCCTACTGTGAACTTTGCATACAAAATTAATACAATTTTGACATTTTGAAGTGTGTTTGTTTTTTTGATTTTTCACAGAAACGGCATCGGCCACGTTTTCAGGAACTTTTTTCTCTTGATGGGGATTCCAGTGATTTTCTTTGGCAAGTAGATGTCGCTAGTATTTGGATAGTAGATGTTGAAATATTAGTTAGAAGTTGCTGAGCATTTAGAGACCGCGGAAGATGAACTCTTTCGACCATATTCTGCTTTACAAGCGATTCGCCAACATTTTCAATGGTGCTTTGAAATATTCCACCCTGGACACACACTCGTAAATAGAACGAAAGCATTAAGTAGTGACATGTCCAAGATATTAGAGAAGACAACCATTGGCCACCTATTGGTCTTCCTGCGAGAATTTTAACATACAATCTTCTTGTCTGTAGTATCGACACATCCTTTTGTTGCATTGTAATCAAAAATAATTTGACTTTCAATCTCGTTCGCATTATAAAATGTGATTTGTAGAAGCACGCATTTAATTTTTCGTGGCATATAAGAAACCACTGCTGTATCCTGGGTAAATGCAAAAGCGGAATTACATAATGGTTTGCCTTTTACATCAAGTAGGATAGGTGGCATTGATGTTTTATTTTTACATAGAGTTCCGACAATTGTGATGTTTCCGCTCAGTAACTTTTATCCAAGTTTTTAAACTCAAACCTAGAAAACCTGTAAGAAAATTATGGGATTGTTGCAGTATTGGGAAGCGTTACCATACAAACGGTTTTATTTTCACTCTATTTATATTTGAATTGGACATTGCTTGGGAAGGCTAGTGAGAGAGAGAGTTGGAATTTTGATACTCTGTTTACATAATAATTGTACACCTAAGCTCGAAAATGGTCTAAATAGCGCAACCACTTTTTAAGATTTCTACACACAGAAGGACAAGGGCAATGGGCAAAATTGTATAGAAACTGCAATTATTTTTATATCATTAGAAAGGTAAAAGGTATGTAAAACAATAATTTGTATGGCGTCTATCTCCATTTGTTATCGGGTCAAAGTTATTTTGTTTCGAGTTTTGTGGATTTTTTTATAAGTTTGCTGATACCAATGAATTATATCAGTTTTCAGGGGATAATATTAGACCAGCTGATTATCCTATCAGGAGACGACTTCCCCGCCCCATTTAGACATACCTCGCTGGACTCAGCATACAACAGCGTCACCGTAAAATATACAACTTGTAATTACAAAAATGTTTGGGTCTTGATGACCTTTAGTATTCGATGGCGGGTTTGTTTATGGCAGTTGCTGAAGATACAATACTCGGTTGTGTTTGGTACTATGGTATACTGGGTAATGTGAAATTCTTGAACATTCTGTTGATAAAGTATGGCTAGTAGTTTAATGATGTTTCAATTCTTGGCCATTATCGGTGACATGCACTTCACGTGTTATCGAGCGCCATCTGTAATTGGCAAGTAATAAGGGATATGATGTAGACAGGTGTCGGCTAGAGGCCGTGTCTACTGTCGATTAGTAATAATGAGGGATCCGAATGCGGTGGAAAAAAAAATATGATATCATAAACGGCTTGACATATGCCATTGACATTTATAAAAAAAAAGAGGAAAAATCATAAAGTGTCTAATAGATAATATAAAGTAATAAAATAAATAAGAATCTACTTATATCACATCTAGGCATGGTTACTTTGATTTTGGCTACGGAATTACGTTCCCTGATAATAATATTGCGACAATAATAAATACCCCAGTTAGTGCTCCCATTGTGCTTATCAGATTGATTGACTGTGATTTAATTTAGTAAATACTTAACATCCAAAACTGAGTGTTCTTGTATATATGCTAAAAAATCTGGATGCATTCTTGGAAGATTATGAATCAAAATATGTTGCTGATAGGGGTCAATGGAATAAACAGGTTAACAATGTCCGAAGATTGCAAAGTCAAAACAGTCGTCGAAAGTAATGTAATAACAGACGGAACGTACGCACTATACAACTAAACGACTTAAGGTCGATGCACACTTACCGGTACAGCACGAACCGGTACAGACAGGCATTGACCGGCACCGGCATTATTCAGGCACATTTAACGACATAACATGGAAACGAAACTTTCAATTAAGGCAGATAGAAAAGTGATCCCATGTTAACTTCCCAACTAGACCAGCAACCGACATAATGCCGGTCTGGTTTCTAGTCACCAATAGCGACCGGCAATGAAGTTTCCGTTACGTGCCGGTATCTGCCGGAGCCGGTTGATGTGAATAAGCTAACTTGGTTCCATATAAAAATATTTTCCCTGTCTGTGCCGTTTAGTGCTGTGCCGGTAAGTGTGCATCGACCTTAATACTGGCTCCTGAAGAGGTAAAAGGCGAAAATGCTCCCACGATCAATCGGTCGAAGTATACTGGGTAGTTAGTGATTTTAATGTCTAATTCGACTGAACTTGAGAAATACGAAGTAGTAAAAAAACATCATTTGATTTCTGTGAAGTCAGCCATGTTCACATCCGAATGGAACATACAAAGAATTTGAACAAGGAGCTATAGTAATTATTATTCTACTTAAAAGGACCTTCCTAGTTAAGTATATATAAATAATTTCCATTGGAGGAGGGTATCAATTTGCCCATTATTCTTTGCTAATTGTTTATTTGTACTGAGAAAAATATGCTGAAAAATTTGTCGGCGGAATGTTAAAACCTATGAATTATTTACATATAACAATTTTTACTGTCCCACGAACCGTTATAGAAAGAAAACCAGATGTATAAAAACCCAACAATTCAAATGAATCTAAATTGTCAAGTTATATTTAAAAGAGTAGTGTTTAAAAAATATGTTCAAAAATATTTATTACACACAAAAAACTCGTCCTAAGTCAGTAGTATATTTAAAGAAAAATAAACAAACACTAAGACAAAAGCAGGAGTAACCAGCGTAAACTAAATTTTCAGAGCGGAGTCAACCGCAGTAAATTTTGCCTAAAAAAAAAATTTTTTTTTATCTTGCCATGGAAAACAATTCCGATTCAAAGCCAAAAAGAATCCTGAATTGTGGAAGAAAAACGGTGGAACATTTTGCCACTAAAATTTTTTGCGATCAAATTTCTTGAAGTCTTTTATTTTACGAAAGATCCTGGGTCTCATACTTTCCTTAAAGCATTTTTTTTTCTTGGCACGTAGCTTATTTGAATTCCATCCGCTGTAAAAGGGTAAAATAAGCAAAGGATTTTTTTCCTTCCTTATGCTAAAATCACTTGGGCTAGAGTAGAGTAGGTGGATTGTTGTATGAGGGACAAACAACTTTAAATTCGATATGAAGTCGTTCTGTTTTCTGGATCCGCTCCTTTATTCATTCCACTTATTTTTAGTACAACAAACCAAAAAAACAAAAAAAAAAACAAAAAAGGGAAAAACTGAAGCTTCTGTAATAAGGACCAGGATGCTGGTTTTGTTGTTCTTTACACAGTTCTGACTCTTCTGTAAATGAAAGGTATATTTTGAATTTAATGGAACATTTGCAGTTTCTCTTGAACTGGGAAGGAGAGTCTTCTGAATAATTTTACATTTTAATGGGAAATAATGACTTGACTTGCTTTAATTTCCATTGTTTTATCCAAAGCACCGTATAAGAATAGTTTCGGCTGTTAAACTGTTTTGACACAGAGATGTTTCAGGCAATGATTTACTTACTCGTCTTGGATTGAATTTAAATCTACAACAATAATCTAGAGGGAAATTTCTGAAAGTAATCTTAGATAAAATGCAAAGGAATATTACTGTAACTATGGTCTAAGTAAAATTATTATGCAATGTACAAAACTTAGATGTATTCAGATTATGTAAAGGAGGCCGAATACAGATATTTGTTTCATTTGCATTTAGGCCTCAGGGATTTGTTGGGTTTACCTCAAAAATAGACAATCTGCCAACTCTTTCATATCGTTACTCAGGGTGATTTATGCTATGCATTTAGTTAACCTCATCACGTAGATTAACTATTTTGTGCAAAGTTTCTGTTTGCAATTGTAACTCTGTCTGGGTAGTGTGTTGGGTGTGATCTGAAACTGAGTAATTTTACGGTTTGATAACAAGGATATTTATTGGTATCTATATCTATCTATATGGCAGACTTCTATACCCTAGAGCAAGACTATTGGATTTTAAGATATCGCTTTGTCTGTAAACTTCAATACAATTTTCGGTGAATGTTCTACCAAGCCCCAAGTACTTTTAACATGATTTGGTTGAGAAAAACATGGTCAAAGTGAGATTTTATTTATTCAGTTCTTCACTAATCGATGAATGACAATTGTTTGCTTTCATCATGTATGAATGTTTGTTCTGATGGCAATGATGGACCGACCTGTTATATTAGATTGAAATGAACATGTTTTCCAGTATGTAATATTTTTACTTATCAAGGTATTTTACATACATACGCTACACCGCTTTTAAATTAAACTGTGTAACAGATATAAACATGTAAATGTTTAAATATAAATCGGTACCACCAACATCGAAAAATTATGTTATAATGTGAAAATTACGAACTACTTTCATTTTGAATATCAAAAAGGGCTTGTTTTGGACACGTCCATTTTCAATTTGGATGACACTTTCAGAGTATGGGATACCAAATTTAGACCACCGATATTTTTTTGTTTCCCCCCACCACGTCCCAACCCATCTACTAGGGGGATTGGAAATTTCATGATTTCATCATTTTTAAACAGGAAAATCAAGAAGGAATGGATCTAAAACTGAAGAATAGCTAGGCATCATTCATTTTCTAAAGGAAGCTGTAGTTTTCAATATCAAAAAGTAAAAAGTCGTTTAAAAAACTACATAAAGCTCGTTCCTAAAAGATAATTGACTGCTTTCTGGCATTTATTGACCTTTTTTGCTGGCTATGCTTAAGAGAAAGTTTAAAAAAACCTAGAAAGGGTTACATTTTGGATACAGAATGTGATAAGTCATTTTAAAGGGAAGCTTTTGGGATTCTTAAATGCAATATGAAAACTTTATGTTCATAACGTGTTTTTTTTTGATAAAATTAGTAGTTAAATAAAAAAAACGAGATTCCCCCAACACCTACACAATTTTTTGTTTGTCGAAGCATGACCTATCCATAGCCTTCACTCGCAAGACCACATACGGGGTACCCTGTATAGAAACATGTTTTTTTTTATTTGTAGTTAGTTATAAATTTATTTTGGTGAAACTTCATTGATATTTTACTCCTTGATCCCGTTGAGATCCCAAATTAAAAATTTTAATATGTGTTAGTGGATAATATAAGGTAAAAAATAAAAAAAATAATAATAAAATGAACAGTAGGTACGTCTTTATAAGACTAACTTAAAAATCAGAGACCGAAAATAACTGGTATTTGGAAAACTTTAAACAAAAAAAGCTGGGATAAATCATGATCGTGGAATTTTGGGAATATACCAAAAGATGTCTCGTGAAACCCGTTTCGATTCCTGTAAAGCTTTTGAAAACTTAACTTTTTATTAAAAAAAGCTAAAAAAAACCAAGCTGGAAAGGTTTTTTATTTTATCTGGGAAAAATAAAAAGCCAGCTGGGCTTTCTATTTTTTCTGGCAATAATAAAAAGGCAAATTGACTTTTTATTTTTTCGAGCTGGAAGTAACAGGTTTCGAAACCGGAAGTATAAAAACCTAAGCTGGTTTCTTATTTTCAGGTTCCGGACCAGTTATGAATTTTTTTTTTGATACTCGGCTAGAAAAAGTAAGAAACCAGCTTGGCTTTTTATACTTCCTCAAAAAAATAGCCAGCATCAAAAGCTGTTACTTCCAGCTCGAAAAAATAGAAAGCCCAGCTGGCTTTTTATTTTTGCCAGAAAAAATAAAAAGCCTTTCCAGCTTAGTTTTTTTAGCTTCAAATTATTATCGGTCAGGAATAACAGGTAAAGTCGGTTTTTTTCGTAAAAAATCATAACTGGTTCGGTCCCTGTTAAAAATAGAGCAAAAGAATTAAAAAAAAGGAAAAGAAATATATTAAAAAGTAAAAAGGATACGAGAATAATGGAGGAAAAAAATACGTTTAATGGGTAGTGCAGTGATTATTCAGAGAGGGGAGTCTGAATCTCATTTCTAAGGATTTTTCTAAAGGTGTAGAGACTAAAACCGAGGAGGTCGATTTCGTTAAATAGGTCGTTATGATTTTTTGGATTCTATATTAAGGGGATTTATTCCGTAAATTGGTCCTGGCAGTAGTAATTTGAAAAGTTAACGGGCAGCGGGTGACTCCAGATGTAGCAAGGAAGCTACTGTTACAGGACAATTCAGGGCAATTTCTAAGGTTGTGTATTATTTTAAATAAAAACATTTCATTTAATGGAGAAATAAGAATTTTTAAGAACTTTTATTTTTAATGATTCTAAATCAAATTTATAAATACAAGAAGAAAAAACAACCGCCTCGTCCGGGATTTGAAACCGGGAGCTTCCGCTTGCCGGGCGACTGCTCTTACCACTGAGCTAACGAGACAGATGATTTTCCTTCTTGCATTTATCAAATTTGTAACTAGCCTACTAAGCCACGTTTTGCTTTCAGCTGGCATTAACCAGTAACGATGAAAGCGCACAAATAAATTGTAAATTCAACTTTATTTATTTTTCCCGCGGACGGGAATCGAACCTACACTTGTTAGAATCGGTCAATGATGGAGAAATAAGAATTTTTAAGAACTTTTATTTTTAATGATTCTTGATTCTTGATTTCTTCTTGTATTTATAAATTTGATTTAGAGTCATTAAAAATAAAAGTTCTTAAAAATTCTTATTTCTCCATCATTGACCGATTCTAACAAGTGTAGGTTCGATTCCCGTCCGCGGGAAAAATAAATTTCATTTAAGAAAAGACGACGTTTTTCCAGAGAAAGAATACCAAATTTGTCGAGGCGAGTAAAATAATCATGATAGCGTCTTCTGTTTTATATAAAAGAAATCTGGTGAATTTTCTCTGAAGTGCTTCAGTTTGCTGCGCATATACACCATAAAAAGGGTTCTATATAGTGCATGCGTACTCTAGATGACCTTTTATTAGAGAATTATAAAGAGTTATTAGTGATGTAGTAGACTTGAATAATTTACAAATTCGGAATACAAAACTCAACAGTTTAAAAGCCTTGGAGATAATCCAGTTAATATGTGACTGAAATAACAATTTGTGGTCAAAAATTACCCCTAAATCTTTCATTTCGGTAACACAGTTAAGAAATGAATCAACCATTATGTAGTCATAATATAAGGTATAAAGCTTTTCTGGAAACGGTTATAACTTTACATTTGGACATATTCAACGGCGACAAATTATCTTTGCTCTAATTTTCTAAGGTAAGAATATATCTTTGAAGTAATTTACAATCCACTTCTGTGCGAATGACTTTAAAATTTTTAGCATCATCTGCATATAAGAGACAGTCGGTGATTAGTTGGTGCGGTAGCTCATTGATATAGATGAGAAAGATATAAGGACCAAGAATTGTTCCTTGCGGAACACCGGATGTTTGTATGAAAGGGCAGGACTGGTGGCCGTTAAGGGCTATTGTTTGCAGTCGTTCGCGGATATTATGATGCGAACCACAGCAACTAAACTATCGCAGAAATCTATATTAGATATTTTATGGAGTAGGTATGCGAGAGTGGAAAAATTTGTCGAAGGCTTTAGCAAAACCGGTTTGAATTGGATCAACCGGATTCCCTTCATCAAGTGCTACTGCAAAATGTTATCGATATAAAGCGCCAGGTTCATGGTAGTGGATTTTCCCGGAAGAAATCCGTGCTGTTTAGAGCTCAAGAGTAAGAGTTGATTATTAATAAGTTTTTCAAATACAAGCGCCAAGCTATTAGAAATTGATATAGATCTATAATTATTTACGGATTTAGGATCACTAGATTTCAAAATTCGAGTAACGTATCGTACGCAGATGGGTAAATTCTGGGGTTCAATAATAAGTTGAATAGTACGCTTATAGGATCGCTTAATGCGGAGGAGCAGTTCTTTAGGAAGATGTTCGGTATGTTGTCGGGGCCAGCTTTTTTACTTAAATCAAGACCTAGAATGACAGTTTACACATCCTCGGGAGAAATCGGAAACGTAGTTATTGAAGAGGAAAAGAGGTTGGATGAGAAGAGGGAGGGAGGTGTTGTGACATTACTGGATGTTGAGTGATTACTGCCTGATATGTGGTCAGAATATACAGATAGAGCAAAGATATCACAAGTATCCTGGGGCATATTAGAAATTGTATCATTGTAGTACATCTCAGTAGGAAGGAAGTTTGAGGATTTCATTGTTTTGGAGTATGCCCAGAATGCTTTGACATTATTATATAAAGTTTTCTCAATTTAATCCAAATAGGTTCTATAACATTCTTGAATCAAGTTTTTAGATAATTGACGAAATAATGAGAAGCTCTTGTAAATTTCAGGGTGATTCAAGCGTTTATATTAACGACGATATTTTTCATTTTCTTTTAAAGCATCTTTTAATTCACGACTATACTACCAGTGTGGATACTTTCCATGTTTTGGTTTTATTACTGGGACGAAGGTTCTTATGCAATCATTTAGAATAGAGAAAAAAGTTTTCAATGAGCTCTCCACATCAGTGAAAAATTTTGATGAAAAGTCAATTGAAGCCAGATATTCAAGGATAAAAGATAAACTTAGTCTTGATGTCCTTTTATAAGGTGCTTTTTTTTTAGATAGCTTGAAATCCTGTCATTCAAATGAGGCACATATCACTATCCTAGCATGAATCAAAAATATATAAGAATTTTTAAAGAAGACCAGGGCAGCATTTTGCGAAATTTTGAACAATCCATAAATTGCGAAATACGAATTTTACAGGCATTAATTCGTACTATTCTTTTCACAAACCCTCGACGTATGTAAAATAAAAAAAAAATAAAAAAATTGGTGATGGTCATGTCACACTTTCTGTGATTTGTTGTTGATGTTTTATGGAACGAATCACACTTAGAAAAGTTAATATCTTTGAGAGATTTTTGTTAAAAGTACAATGTAAGGCAACTGTCGATAGAATAAAAACTAATATTAAAATTTATAAAAATCACAGCAACAAAAAAACAAATACGCAGCTAAGTGTAAGGCGGGCAAGATAGCTATAACTATTATCACTGATTTCTAGATGCGAAATCAACTTACCTGGTTCAAATATGAATTTTCCTTCACACTTACTAAATCGTAATTACACCTCTAATAAAAACGATCTAAAAGATTCCGTAAAACTTATCGACTTGTGAAATAAAAGTTGGTTTGTCACGCAATGTGCAATATATAGTAAAAATAATAATATACGGAAAAGATGGCAGGATATTGCGTAACCGCGGGAAATTAAAACTTGTTTTATCAATTTGATGTCTAAAATTAAAAAAAAAATGATATTTCTAGTCCTATCCTAGAGCTCATAGCTAGAGAGATGAGTGTAAAAAATGAATCTGGTGTTGTCCACGGATGAATTCAAGGTTTTTTTTTTTTTGGTAGATATACTCCACTCTAGGGATTATTCTCGTAAATATAGTGTCCATCATGTCAATAACAGAAATTAAAAAAACGCCATGATCGCAAGCAAAGAAATTTTCTGTCAATCGTGCCTGTTTTGACAGAATTTCAAAAAATCCAAAAAATTACGACATTAAGTTCAAATCATTCGTCTCGATCTGGAGAATGTGAAAATATTATTTTCTGCCAAAATCGATCTACTAGAAGGGATGAAATTTATACCTGCAAAGTATGCGCCCGAGGCCCTTTACGCGCGGATAACATTCTTTATTCTTTATATATACCTATACATAAATGAATATACCCACTACAGATGTCTTTACGCACATTAAAATAGAACTTAAGTAGGTACTAACTTATACTATTTGTTGAAATGGACACGATAGATTGGCAGATCTTGAGGTGCGATTGACCAAATTGGCAGAAAATTGGTTTGCATGAAGGCAATGGCACAATTTTCTGCCATGTTATTACGCAATTTTTTTTTTTACTTTTTTTACTTTTTCAAAAGATGACAAAAACAAAATGGCTAATCTCTGAGACACACGATTATTTTTCTATCAATCTTGGCTATGTAATTTACTATCATACAAATTTTCGGTAAAAGAAGACCTGAAAGTTCGCATACGGTCTTTTTGTAAGAATTATGGATCTAAGTTCGAATAGCTTCACATTCATTCAGATCTACAGATCAAGAGCAAGTGTAAAATATATGGATCGACAACTTCAATCCGCTGGCTTAAAGCCCTTCCATGAAAATGCTTTTGATTTGCTTTTATTTTTCCTCTTATAATTTCCTTTACGAACTCAAATTTAATACTTCAACAACAGAGATACGGGCTGGGCTGCCTATTAAACGATGCTAGTATTGATTAAATCAATGACCGTGTAATTTTCTGCAGTCCACTAAAAATTGTTTTAATGCTCTGCGATAACCCCTGCCCTATTTTACAACATCCCCACAAAAAAAAAACGATACATTTTCCAGCAATTAATGGTAACCAAAAAAAAAAAAAACACAAAATACAGCATTTAACAGGCGGCCTCTGCACCTGTGCATACCTGAGTTATCCTTCGCAAAGTGCTGTAATAGCAATTGGGTGAAAAGCACGTTCTGCATACCGTACAACATCCGTCAATATACTTCCAGAGGATGGCGAAATCCCTCCCTAAAATCCTGTTTTTCGGTTTCATAGTATTGTTTTCCCCGAGAGCAGGAGATGTTGACTGCATTTTGTGGTCATTCAATTAATTGGGTCTCATTTCGTTAAATTATTCCATAATATCCCATCCGCTTTGGTGGAGACCATTCGAGTGCAGCAATGTGAATTAATTCTCCAAAATTCAAAACCATTCGGTAGAATTCTGCAATTTCAGGAAATTTGTGAATTCTGCAATGAATAGCCCGGAAGCCCTACTTCCTCACTTGAATTCTTTACAGGATCTCCCCCAAAAAGGATTTATCAAGATTTTGTACTGCATTTTGAAAATAAGCTTCTGCAATTTGAGCTTGAAAGATGCTATTTAGGTGGATTTCATGATGATGCTTTCAGGATGCTAGTACTAAACCGAATTGAAGTTGCCAATGATAGTGCTTTTTGGATGTTGGAATGAGCAAATCGTTCTGTCGGCGAACACTATATAGAAATGAAGGATGCAACCATTCTAAATGATCTCTGATGGATTTTTCTTGTTAATGGAAATGTGATTGCAAAGAGAACAGAGTTGAGTGGCATGCAAATGTCTTTTCTCTCTCTCATTTTAACGAGATAAAAGTGAATATTTTTTCTCTTATTTCCTGATATCTGTATGTATGTAGGTATGAATGTATATCGTACTAAAAAGGTTGTTAAATGTTTAAAGAGGTAGGTAATAGCCATTACAGGATCTGCTCATAAATGGTAGGTAAATTAATGCATAGAATATCGTTCTTTCGCTAAAAGCGAGTAACAGGGTTACCTTACTATATATGTACCGATATATTTTGATTTATTGTGTATTAAAAAGGGTTTTAAGCAGAGAAAATATCTTAAAGAATTTATTACATAGAGAAAGAAAAGTAGAAAAATTAAAGTACTGAAAGTAGTATGAAAGTGATAAAAGATACAAAATAAATGATATTAAGCGAATCCTAACGGTTTTCGAGATAACGGGACTTAAAAATATTTGGATATGTTTTTTATAGATCAACCTGTACCTTTTGCACGTTACGCCCTATGATGATGATTTAAAATTGTCGTTGGACCTTTCCAATGGTCTATAAATTTTAATTTTTAGTTTTTTTTTATTTACCTACAATTTTTATAAAAAATACGTCATCAATACCAATTTTTGATTGTGGATATAAGAAGCCCAAAAGTTTTCCTTTAAAAGGACCTATTAAACTCTGCATCCAAAAAGTGATCCTTTCTGCGTTTTTTCCACTTTTTCTTGAACATATCCAGTGAAAATGGCTTAGCAAGCTCGTCTCCAAAAGATAATTGCATACTTTCTGGCACTTATTGAACTTTTTCGCTGAATTTGCTTAAGAAGAAATTCAAAAAACGCAGAAGGGGTCAGTTTTTGGGCACAGAGTGTAATAGGTCATTTTAAACCTAAGTCTTTGGGCTACTTAAATCAAATATGAAAATATGGTAGTTAGTAGTTAAAGTAGTTAAGTAAAGGGTTTTCCAATAGGGATTTGACAATTTTGAATTTAGTTTGTGAACGCACCTTTTCACTTAACATCGAACTGTCACTGTCAGTTTATACAGTAGACATAACCTTATCATCATGGTGAAGTACACGAACGAACAACGTCTGCAAATCTTAAAAATTTACTACAGAAATTCGGAGTCGGTGGCGGCTACTTTAAGAGCGTTAACTCCGATTTTCGGTCGTAGTTCTCGCCCTAGTAGACAGGCAGTAACAAGTTTAGTGAAAAAGTTTGAGTCTACATATTCGTTGTGTGATATTGCCGTACCAGTGAGACTACGGGTTGGTCGAAGTGTCGAAAATATCGCTGCCGTTGAAACGTCCGTAGCAAATGATCCAAATCAGTCAATTCCACGGCGTTCTCAAGAGTTGGGCATCGCCAAGACCACTTTATGGCGAATTTTGCGTAAGGATCTTACTTTACACCCATACAAGATCAGGCTCACTCAAGAATTGAAGCCGATGGACCATTCGAAGCGACGTACGTTCTCCGATTGGGCTCTGGAAAAGATGCGCCAAGATGATCAATTTCATCGCAAAATCATCTTCAGTGACGAAGCTCATTTCTGGCTCAATGAGTTTGTCAATAAACAAAATATGCCGAATTGGGCTTGTGAAAATCCACATGTGCTTAATGAAAAACCACTTCATCCACAAAAGATAACTGTTTGGTGCGGTTTGCATGCCGTCCGCGTCATAGGGCCATATTTTTTCGTCGACGATAGTGGTCGCCACGTTACTGTGAATGGTGATCGTTATCGCGCCATGATTATTGATTATTTTTGGCCCGAATTGGAATATATGGACTTGGACAGCATGTGGTTTCAACAGGACGGCGCCACAAGCCACACAGCACACGTTACAATCGATTTATTGAAGAACAAGTTTGTTATCTCAAGAAATGGACCAGTCGATTGGCCTCCTCGTTGTGCGATTTAACGCCTCTAGATTTTTTTCTTTGGGGCTACGTCAAGTCATTGGTCTATGCTAATAATCCGACAACGTTGGAAGAGCTAAAAGCCAACATTGAACGCGAAATAGCAGCCGTTTCGGCCGAAATGTGTGGCCGAGTCATGGAAAATTGGGTCCAACGAATCGACCGCTGCAAACGTGCCCGCGGTGGCCATATGAGCGAAGCCGAGTTCCATTCATAAATGTTTTGAATGAATTTCAACCCGATAATAAAGTTTTTGAAATATCTCAAATGGTTTTCATTTTATTTTGAAAAAAAGTTGTCAAGTCCTTATTGGAAAACCCATTAGTTAAATAAAAAAAAAAACGAGTAAAAATTCCGAAATTTTAACTGTTTTGAGCCATAACTTCAAAACAAAGGGGAGGAGGGGAAAATTAATAGACCGTTGGAAAGGTCCAACGAGATTATCTATCTTCTATTTTCTAAAGTTTAAATCATCATCATAGAGAATAATGGTATAGAATAGAAGTTACAGTGTGATCTCTGAGAACATAGCCAAATATCTTTAAGTTTCGTTATTTCGGAAATCGTTCAGATTCCCCCCCCCCACCCAACTCAGACAATCATACATGTAACTTGCAAATTAGATTACCTATGGACTATTCTTGATAAGTCCTTCAACAGGGAATCTTTTCTGAATAACAAAGCTTCCATCGTGTCGCTTGAGATTTCGGAATTTTTAAGCTAGGTAGGGGAATGGGTAGGCAAGTGAAATTGGTGCGGCACCGGTGCCCCCCCCCCCCCAGAAATATACGATCCAAAATTATTAAATCCAATTAATAGATCAATAATATTTAAGTTTCAACCAAGCAAGCATGAGGATATACATTGAAAATTGAAAGCATAACTAAATTATTTAATAGTTAAATAGTGAGCTACTGCTCCATCTGGACATGGTTCCAAATTTGTGAAATGTGGTTTTAACAACTTGAAAAATATAACAGAGGCCTTATGAGGTCAAATGTATGTGTCCTATCGTCAATCTCTTACATTTGGAAATGTTCATTAACAACTTACAAAACAGCAAGAGGAAGTAATTGCTCAAAACAGCGAATACTTGGCTAAACTTTTTGATATATTGCTGACACTTGTTCGCCAGAGTTTGCCTTTGAGAGGGCACTGGGAGGACTCATCTTCTACAAATAGGAGGTAATTTCTTGAAAATTGCTCAATTTTTTTGTAAATATGATATCACAATTTTCTCTCCACTTTTAGCACTACAACTACTACAGCCCAGATATCCAGATTGAAATAATTGAAGTGATATCAAACCTCAGGCTAGAGGAAATTATTGAAGAAACTAATGCATATGGCATTTTTTGTTTCAGTGTGGATGAGGCCAGGTGCTTTAAAGAGGAACAATTGTCAGTAACCATCAGATAAGTGATCGGTTTGACATAGTCGAAAGATTTCTAGATTTTATAAGTTGTTCTACCTAAAGAGATGCGCAAGGACTGGCAAATTAATTTTGGATACATTGAATAAACACCATTTTGGTGATGTTCCAATTCTTGCACAGTCTTATGATAGCGCTAGCGTCATGTCTGTTAAAAATACAGGTGTGCAAGCTATTATAAAAGAAACTCGCCCTTACTCAATATTCATCCATTGTTTAACGTTGAGTCATTCGCCAATGTTTCTCATAGCAAATACATTTTTTAATGGCCTCGAAATTTGTATATTCACTTCTCACAACCCGGATAAATTACAAAATTTTTCTATTTTTCTCAGTCTTTTTAACTTTTTCATTTCTTTTCTTTTTTCTATTTTTCATTTGTTTTTCAAGTCACTCAATTTCTCTATTTGGGACCTATTGATGAGTCACACCCAGATTTGAAACTTGCCACCAAAAATATAATGCGTTGTGTGTGATAGAATAACAAATTAAAAACATTTTTTAGCTTTTGCTTATACCGGACAATCTAAAAAAATTCCTTCTTGAACAAATATAAGTTTACCCCGGTAAAAAGTCCTAAAGAGTAACCCCTACTTTTATTTCTGATTAATGCAAAACAAAAAACACCAATCATCAGAAAAATGGGGCTATCTATACTAACCCAAGTTGAAGAAGTACACTAAGCTAAATGTATTTTAAATTTAGGAGAAAGTACTATTAGAAAGTGTGCAAATATTACTAAAATGGCTTCAAAGATCGAATCCTTTTACACAAGGAAAACCTGGGAGGCACTGGTATGAAGCGTTTTTAAAATGCCACCCTAACATATCTGTACGTGTTTCCCAAAATATAACCAGAACATGGGCTGGAGTTAGCGAAGGAAATATAAGAAACTGGTTCAGCGAAATAAAAAAATATTACGCAGAAAATGGTTTACTGGAAATTATTGAAAACTCGCCAAATAGAATATTTAACTGCGATGAAACAGCATTCTTTTTGAGCCCGTCAAACAATTTCAGTTATTGTTCGAAAAGGACGAAAGATTGTCCATAACATCATTAGTTCGGATAAAAAGGAATGTGTAACACCACGTTAATTATGAGAAATGCAGCTGGAGAGCTAGCACCACCTATGGCAGTAATAAATTTGAAAAGGATTCCAAAAATATTTTCCAAATTGGTTCTGTCATTTTGCGGTGTGGGTAGGTCAGATAACGGATGGATGATTGGACAAACGTTTTATGAGTACATCGCTAATGTATATTTCATCCTTGATTCATAAAAAACCACACTGATTTGCCTAAAAATTTTCTAATTATTTAATTCCATATTTATTAGGGGTAACGGTATTCCTATGTTGATTAATTAGAACTTACTTTTTTTTTATTCTTCTTAATTTTGTATTATTTAATTTATCATTTTTTATTTAACGGTAGTTATATAAATGGATTTAATCTGTATGCTATCGTCTGAACTTAAATAAATAAAAATGGTTGTTTTTAATGCATACAAGCTCTTTGCCGAATATTGGTACATAACCTGACGAATACTTCTACAGGCTCTTTTTTACTTGACGAATAGGTACTGGTACGATACGTACTTTCTAATATTTACTTAAAAACTTAAATTAAGCGCTAAATGTAGAAAAAAGTTTAACAACATTATCATGATACCTGATTAGGTATGAATATTATATCAAATTATAGATACCTGTACAGCAAGTATACAATTTTCACAATGAACTGATTATCAAAACCTGCTTAAGGTGACGAAGACTTGTACATTTACCTCATATATCCTAAGAATAGAATTGCTTAAATGTAGTATACTTTTCGTTATTCTACAAAAGATTTATTTTAAATGTTCCAAATAGGATAATTGACAATTATATTATGTATATTATGTTGCCTTCATGTAAAATGTTCTTTTTTGTAGCAAGTCAGTCCCGTTATAAAACGATGATTTTCTTATAACAAGAATAATTTTTCTCAATACCAGAAGTGTTTCAATGAACTTATATTAATTAAATTGGGCTTCTATTAGATCGACGATTTTATTGCCATTAGAAAAACTTTTCTTGTTTCTTTGTTTCTGTAAAAGTTTTCTCACTCAAGTAGAAATCTTAATGCTAGTAAAATAAAAAAAAAAAAAATCACATGTATTTAGCATTCTATCGAAATGAAATACAGGCAAATGAATTGGTGATATTTATTAAAGAATCAATCCTTTCCTCGAAATAGAACACAGTAATCAATAAAATAGTTTGCTTGAGGTAAGGAAACTTGGCTTTAATACTGATTAACGTTTTAGAAAGTTTTATACATTTTTGAAAAACAATACAATTTTGTGTCAGAATAGCCCCTACTAGCCCCCCCCCCAATAAAATCCTAGCTACGCTCATGATTTTTATATGGATGTTTAAAAAATGCAATTAACGCAATAACTTATGTAGTTAGACCATTTTCAGCGTTCATCAGCGAAAATCATCTGTAGAGACAGAACACGTTTTTACCTCGCTATGGCTATATACACAAGCAAAAATGTCATCGATAAATTTGATTTTGGGATGATTGTTTGTACATAAAGCTATCTCAACTATAAAAATTTACATTTTATTTAAGAAAAAGTTCAACACTAACTATGGCACAGGCACAAGTAGATCGTTACTATACGATGAAATGTAAATCAACTCGCCTTAGACCAGACACACGTGCAAAAATAGAATCTATATGACGAAACAAAATGCAGTTATTAGTACGGTAAGGAAAAAGCAGTGATCTTACTAACATTGAGCGAATGTTTACAAGTAAGATTTCAGTAGACAACCATAGTCACCAAGGACTGCCATAAATCTTACGGGCGATATAACTTATATAATCACAGCATTCTGAAGTTGGGGATTACTTCAAGTACAGTAAACGTTTACATTTAGCTATTAAATAAATGCGATAATATAAAGTTTGAAACATTAACGGACCCAGACTAGATTCCTGAGAAACACCACAAGTAAGTGACAAAGTATCAGAAATATTATTCCTGAAAAAACACTGTCGATCAGAGATAGTTTAGTCGAATGAAATGGGAAATTAGATTGGAACTTAATAAGTTGGAGTGTCTTATACCACTGACACACTAGAAGTAATTAAAGATTTACTTCATTAAGTAACTACATATTTCGTACTTAATTAAATTGTAATTAGGTAAACCGGCCAACTACATATCAATTTCGCAAATATTTCTGATTGGAAAGTGTCACAAACTCTTTGAGTTTTCAATTTTAATTTGCTGTCAAATACTCAAATTTGATTTTAAAAATGGAAAACAAAAAAGGAATACTGAAGAAAAAGTGAACCAGATATATAAAAGAGCTCAGGAAGGTACGGAAAAATGGGCGTGTTTATAAAGAAATAGCACATAAATATAAGGAGAAGAGTACGGGGTTATAGTTTCAATCGGGCGATTGCTATTCTTTTAGATAAAGGCTTTTTGAAATACCATACCTTGCTTTTGGAAGCTACTAAATTTTTCAACCAACAATTTAAATGACTACTTGCTAATACGGAAATCTTCTTTGAATTTCCTTTCACTGAACTTTGGTACATCTTCTTCCGCAAACCTACTAGTTCGATGCTATAAAAGTGATCATTAAGACGATTGTTTATGAATTGTTTGCTTTGAAGCATTTATCATTACCGTAGTCTAATAGCTCATAATTCCAATATATTAATTATTCGAATTGAACAATGAAGAATATTCTGGACATGACATAATGGAATAAAGAACTAATGTCTTAGTTATAATATTATAATACAATCTCATGGCAAGGACAACAATTTATCATCTCTAAAAGGGTGTGTTTTTAGGAGCTGGGAACTAGAATATAAAGTTATGACACTTTATTATATGTATATCACAATGCACTGCTTTCCGAAATACTGTCCTGGAAAACTAGATAAAGTTGTCCATATCATTTCGTATCGCCTACAGCTGTTAGTTGTTCACTTCAAAGTCCAAGATATAAAATAAAGTAGTTTAAAATTTCAGATCTACATGTGTCTGCTAAAACTTCAGTATTGAATAGGTCCATTCTGGGCACTTAAGAAGTAAACAACAAAATATATACAAAATAGACTTCCTCACAAAACCCAACTATTCATGATTTTGGTATTGTAAACTCTCTTCAAAACGACACCCTTTACAGGTCCAAGTTGAGTGCTTACTTACATTCATGAAAGTTTCTAAATTGAGGAATAAAATTTATAGTAACCATTTAATCCTTTTCAACTTCTCCAAGTACTACAACTTCGATTGCCTTAACACGTTATCCTTATTCACATATTCAACAAAATTGCAGTTTGCACCATTATAATAAAAAATGCAGTTCTCGATATCATTCGACCTTATTTGAGTTTGCCCCTTTTCTTACAAAGTTACAGAGCTCCAGCAAAAGTTTTCCGCACAATATGGCTAAGAATGAAGTCTGGTCAACAAACTTACTTGAAAGCAAAAATACTTTGCACCAACTCCAGGAATCGGTTAAAAAGGAATCATGTTCAAAAAAAAAGAAAAAAGGAGTTATTTTTGTGTAACCTCCCATAAGAGCTATTCGAAGAAGGAAGATTTCAAAAGCTTCCAATAAATTTCTCAAGGGAGATTGAGAAAAGGAGAGCAAACAAAAAAAAACGTAACGGAAATAGTTCAACCAACCGGAAGCAAAGAGCTAAGATAAGGCACGTTAGTACAACATGGCCAGCAACTCTATAACCTTTCTTTCGGGTGGATTGGTGATTTTCTATTTTCATTTCATTTCCTGTATTCCTGTGTGACATGTAGAATTTTGTCGAAGCTCTGTTCTATCTCTATACTTGTGTCCGCCTGCTGCAGTTCGTCAGGAATTTTCTATGTGAAATTTTTCCATTCATATGAACAGGAAGTCATGCAATAGTTAGAGGAGACATTTTTTATCCTTGCTGGATGGACAAAGTTGAAGATTCATAGGATGTCCGCTAACAGAACCGAAAGTGAAGGGAAGGGTGGATGAGGTGTGTGTATGTGTGTGTGTGTGTGTGTGTAATATTCAGAGCTGACGACAGCACATTTAAATATGATTTCCATCCACATCCAGCCATAACGTTGTTCATCTGCTCTCCGTAGACAATTTTAAAATGCTGAGGTAATTAAATGTGTCACTGAAGAGGGAATTCCTGCAACCAAGCAGAAAATCCTTTACAGTCCTTTGAAATATTTAAATTTCATTGTTTCAGGATATGTTTTCGTTCAGTTTAAAGTGTGCACCATTACAATTAAATATACCGAAATTCGTGGGGAAGCTTTAATTTTTCGTAGATTTGGTTCAATATTGTTGTGTATGTAAGTGTGTATTTGTTACTGGCATACATATAAATAAGCAGACTATATTTATTTTTGTCAGAATCCATACATTTTAGAAGCATTTAAACAACATACATTTTTTTGCTGTCTTGCTTCCCAATGGTTGTTCATGGTTTACAGCTAAAGCTAGGGCTTACACGCTGCAGCATGTTTTACTTTATGATGATGAGTGGCATTCGGGGTGTGGGGGGGGGGGTGATTCCGCACTGCACTTTTCTAAGATACAACACGAGCAGCATACCAATACTACTGCAAGCAAATTGCTTCGAACATTTTGAACTTGTGAAATTTCTGATCGGACGGCTGTTCTTTACCTGCGATTTGAGGTGATAATAAATAATAATTAAATTCTCATTACGTGCTGTGAATTTGTGATACAGTTTATATTTATATCATGAACTGTTACTTGTTTGAACACGTACAAAATTAATGCCGGTAATCATATAAGGAACTATAGCATAGCAAAATTAGGCACAAGTGTAGCAAAATGAGGGTGCATCGTGCTGCAATGTGTAAGGTTGCCCATAAGCAATAAAAATAAATTTTAAATTAAATCTTAACCAAAATTGCTACAGCTGACGGAAAATGACCAGAAAAGTTGTCTATTAAAGATTAAAAAGCATAGCGTCTTATGCGAATGCAGAAAATTATGACAGCTAACTGCTGGGCGCCGAAGAACTCGCTATCGGGATTTACAAAGTTCTAATTTGTCGCTCGCCACCGCACAGTGGTAGAAAACAGGTATCTAAGTGATCCAAACGACACCATATTCCATACCCAATAAAATCTCCATTACAATTTTTTCTGATAACAGAGATCCTTGGAGTACAGTCGACCAGGTAAGAACCTTTTCGGTACGACAACAAAAGACCTCGAATTGCGATCAGTAGGTATTAAAAGTTTGAGATGTTGAGATGTCTTGATAGTTTAAGATTTGTATTGAGGCTTGGAATCCTAACAATACAGTTGAAATTTGAGATCGTCTAAGGAACACGATAAATGAAATGTTCGAAGTTCACTCAAAGAGTTATGATCAGAATATGAGTAGGAAAACTGATTTAAGCCGGGTGATGGTTTAGATAGCTGATAATCGGCTATATACTCACAATTCAGAGCATATTGTAATGTTTGCAGTCTTATAGATCTTCTAACAACTTACAAGATTGGGATCTTAGCACCATACAGGAAGGATATATAAACTGTCCATACAACATGTGCAGTGAGCTCAGAAACATGAATGAATTGAATTTGTGAATTTCATGAGTGAAATTTGACAACCAAGTCACAGACAGAGTCCACACGGCGAATCGAGGAATCCGAGAACTTATAATCATAAGTGATTGATGTCTGATTCCTATGGAAAGTCATAACCTCACATATGTCAATATTGAGTACCAAATTATTGCTCTCGTACCAATTGTAAAATTTTTGAAGATCACCATGTACCTGTTCACAATCGTTAACAGATTTAATCTGAGCGAAAAGCTTACTGTCGTCAGCATATATCAAGACTTTACAGAACTTCAAAACAGAGACAATATCGTCAATAGACAGAATAAAGAACAACGGGCCCAAGTGACTCCCTTGGGGTAGACCAGACGAAGCCTTCAAGACTCTAGAGATGGAATGGCGGAATAAGATTTGGTAAGTTCTGTTATCTAAATAAGAATCTGTTTATTTAAGAAATGTTGGGGGAAACTGATACTTTTCCATTTTAAAGAATATCACGGAGTGAGATAACTTGTCGAAGGCTTTGCTAAAATCTGTATAAATACAATCAGTCTGGTAGCCCTTTGCAAACCCACGAATGGTATCCGAGACAAATTTCACAAGTTAGTGGCTGTAGATCTGTCCGAAATAAACCCTTGTTGGTTTGAAGATAGCAAATTCTTACAGGAAGTTGATAGTTGACAGTAAATAAATTCGAATAATTTGGGCATGGAAGATAATTTTGCAATAGCCTATAGTTAAAAATTTCATTTTTACTACCTTTTCTTGTGGATAGGTATGATAAATAAGTTTTTTCATAGTTGCGGGAAACAACCACTATCGAGCGATTTTTGGAAAATAATTCTCACCGGAGCTGCTATTGCAAGGCAGCATGACTTAAAGAAGGAAAGAAGGTAGGAGGGATCCCATCAGAACCAGTTGTGGAGTCATTAGGAAGCCCATTGATATGATCGAGTATATCCTCTTCTGAAATTGAAGGGATAGTAAAAGAAATGTTATGAGAGTCGTTCATATAACTGAGGTTGAAAATTTGAATTTGGTCTTAGTGTTAGACAGATTATAATTTTTTCTCTTGTTAGGATTACTTTTGTGACCGACTTTAAAGAATTATAAACCTTTGAGATTTTTTTAAATGGACATGTCGACTTAAGTTTTGAAATCAGCCTAAGGTCGGCCATTTTTGAGCGAAATTAGGAAGTCCGAAAATTACGATCCCTATATTTTAGAAAAACTAAATTTTTGGTATTTTCTTCACTTCAAAATGTAAGTACAAATGCACTTAAATAAATGAAATACTAAAGTAGAAAATACAACAATATTTAGGTATAAACTACACGATAATTACCTCAATCTCATTTCCGAACAAATTCCGCTTATAGTAAAACCGTCATACATAGTTTAAGTGAAATGATTTTTTGTTATACAATTTAAAAAGAAATAATATTATTCTCTGCAATTTTTGTTGTTCGGGTATTTGCTTCCAAAATCATTTTAAAGACAGTTTTGTAAGGGGTGACCGACCCTGTTGGAGTCGGCCGACTTTAGTAACATCTACCCGAGATATTAAAATCATCACAGATGGCTTAAGCACTCTCACAATGAGCTGTGCATCCACCTCAGAAATGCTGAATAAATTTTTTTTAAATAAAATCTCTACCTGTCATTTCAGTTTAGCATCTCAATGTCTACTAAAATACCTATGATGAAGAAAAGCCAAATTTAATTTCTTTTCGCACAAGAAATATTCAAAATTCATTAATTAATTGAAGCATGTAAGTACAGCTTAAAAATAAAGCCCACATTCAAGGACTCTTGATATTCCTTTCTTTTGAAAAGAATGCTCGCTCCCACCCCCCTGCTAAAATGTAAGCTCTGTAAAATTCGCGTCATTAAATATTTCCTTCGCATTCTCTGTCGTGACCGGCCGGTGCACCGTAATTTCCTCTATTTTCTTTGTTCTCTGTAAGATGTTTACCTTATCACCTCCCCTGAATACATTAAGGTAAGCACCCTTCAAGAAGGAAATTATGAAGAATGTTCCATTCACGCCGCGCTGTAATTAAATATGCATGCTCGCTGTCTGGAGAGCATTCCATCTAGAAATGAAGGGGTGAATTACAGCAGCAACCTGCTCCATCATCCCATTCCATTAGTTAGGTACGTTATGACTTCATAGAAGAAAATTAATTTCTCCTTGTTTATCACCTTTTCACCGCTACAGCTGCTTTGATTTCTTAAGTTACTAGACAGCTGGTATGAGTGGTGTGAAAGCTATGAATTTTCAAGATGTACAACACTGCAAACAGGTTTATGTAAGATTTAGATAGAATATTTGGTAGCTAATGCAGGTACATAGGTACTAGAAAATAGTTCTCTTGACCAAGGTAAGGAATTTTTATAACTTCACAAAGGATATTGTGGCTTAGGCTATATAGTTAAGAAATTCCATTTGTAAGTTATATGGGTGGGGGCGTATACATAAGAGAATATCTTTAATCTCCGTCCTATTTCTGGTAAGAGGCTACTACAATGTCATTTGACTGGACGTATGTACTATGCAGACATACTAAAGTAGAAGAATGTTATAGCAGAGGTCTAAAGGAGATCTGGAGGCTTTTGTACAATATTATTATAGAAGGTTACGTAGCAGATGAGTAGAGTTCAGCATTAGAGATGGGCTTTGATCGCAAAACAATTTTCTTAACTTTTCGGTGAATTTTTGTCGCATCCAGGAATTTTTATAGTACTCATATGAAAAATTATTGCTAAGTCGTTATCCTTGTTTATTTCAATTTTAGATAAAAGGAATTGTTATATGTAGAAGTGATTTCTTTGTTCTATTAAAACCACCCATATAAAAATAAAATTAAAAAAAGGATTCATAGCACCCTGCAGGCCTTGTTGACATACTTTAACTACGTCAGGACATATGTTTTTTTTTTGTAATAGCTTTGTTTATTCAAAATGACTTTAAAGTAGCAAATAAACTCTCGGCAGAAATTTATAATTAATCTAATATAAATTTTATTGATACCCTAGATGAATAAAGGTCACTGCACACTTACCGGCACAGGCAGGGATCGACCGGCACCGGCATTTTTGATGGACATATAACGACATAAAACGGAAAGGAAACTTCCAATTAAGGCAGATATCACGAGAAAACTATAGAAAAGTGATTCCATGTTTAACTTAGCAACTAGATCGGCAGCCGGCAAATACCGGTCTGGTTTTTAGCCACCGATAGCGACCGTTAATGTAGTTTCCGTTTCGTGCCTGTATTTGCCGGTGCCGGTTGATGTGAATTAGCAAACTTGTGTTAATAGAAAAATATTTTGCTTGTCTGTGCTGGTTCGTGCTGTGCCGGTAAGTGTGCAGCGACCTTTAATCGGGTGACCTATGCGTATCTCCAATCAGTAACTCAATGGTTCTATTCTTATCATATTGCATAGGTATTCTGTCATATTCGTTCATGACTTCGAATCAAAGCCATTCACCATTAAGTGTTCATTCGGGTATTATTCATGGACTATTTATATTCTTAATGAAATGTCGACGCTAGAAAAAACTTGTATGACAAGAATATCAATATCTAAAGATTTCAAGATAATGAAACATAAAAATTTGTGGATATTGTTTTATGGATCGCGATGTAACTTTCTGTGTCATCTGTGACCGTTTCGTACATTTCCAATCTCTTGACCAAACACTTTGTAAATCTAGCAAAAATTATTTTGAAATTTGAGTCCGCAAACAATTTGAATGTATAAAGGTGTAGCCAAAACGGCTTTTGCCTTTGTAAAAATCGGAAAAACAAAAATTGTAAACAGTCTGGTGGTGTCAATCCGTGAGGCTATCCTAAAAGTTATCAATAAATAATATTATTTTTCAAGACAACAAGTAAAACAAGGTTAGAATTGAAGTAAGACTAATTCTTACTATATCCTAGATTAATGCCCGCATGTAATTTCGTATGGTCACACCTCTGGGAAAATTTGATTGTTGAAGTGATTTTTCGCATATATGTACATATTTCTAGAACCATTCGTCGGACAGTAAAAATGATTATAACCAATTTCATAGGATTTCATATTTTGAAGCACTTTTCAGAACAATAAAAATTTCATCAAAGCTGTAAGATTCCTAAATTGTTGACGAGTTCGAGAAAATTCACAAATAATACCAATTTTTTTCACTTTCAATTTTTAGGATGTTTTCTTCAGAAAAGTAGTCATATCTTACCCCGGAAATCCATATAAATACGTTTTTTAAAATGTTTATACATGTTTGTATATGTACTTTAGTCAGGAAAAAATTTATTAAGACTTTTACAAAAGAAAAAGCTTTAATTACAGTGGCTGCAATCAACAAACATCAACTGATTAATATTAAGGTTGCTGATTCAGACTGAGCACAATAGTCGGTTCGATTTAGTCAGTTGCCAGTCATCAACTCACTTTTCATTTATAGTTGTTGACTGACGTAAATTAGATCAGTTTGCGATACCGAACGCTGTTGCGTGTAACGAGCAAAGTTCAAATTCAAATTTATTACAGGCTTAACGTACACATATTTTTAGTACAAAGAACGTTGGACTAACTAGCTTCCCAAGTAACAATTTTTCCAATTTTTGGTGACTGAAGGTGATGGGCAGTTTTATTAGGGGTATATAATGGTTACTCGGTTGTATAAGAATTTCAGTGGTTATATAAGAGTTTTATAATATTACCAATTGGTGATGTAGTTATATTAGAGTTTTTTAGGTTACTAATAGTTATCGTGGAGGTAAGTTACTAAAGGTTTTTTTAATTTGGTGATCGAAATGTTTCAATCACCGGTCTATATAACTTAGAGTAACCATTACTAGAAGGTATATAAGAAAGTTTTATAATTGTTTTGATCACCACGTTATAAGCTTATTGGTAATAAGTGTTTATTGCGGTATCCATGGTTACCCTTATATAACTCGACAATTTTCAGTAATTTAGGTGACTTTAATAAAAATTGGGAACTTTCGGTAATACATATACCCACTATAAAATATCGTGATCGTTATAAAAACAAATTACTTTTAGTGTCGAATGGAGCCATTATAAAACTGTTTTTATTTATTAAACATAATATAACCAAAGGGTATATAAGAACACTGTCTGTTTTTTTGTGACTACAATTAAGATATATAACATTACCAAAGGTTACATATTATGACTAAAGGGTACATAAGGACCATTTTCGAAGCATGGTAGTGCCTGTAGTTTATATAATAATTCTAGAAGTTTTATAAGGGTCATTCAGTTTATATAAAACTACTTGAAGTTTTATAATGGTAATTTGTTCATTTAAGTACAACCCGCCATTTTTTCATCTGTCCATTACAGATAAAAAAGAAAATGTCGGTTAAGTCAATTTTTTAAATTGCAGATATATGGCTTCCGTTTTATTTTTATATGAAGAAAATACATCTTTTTATGTACATAACATTTCTAAATTATGTTATGTAATTTTTATGAATTAATATCACCTAAGAGAAATTTATAATTTTTTTCATATTTAATTAAAATTATTAAAAATTGCTTATTTTTGGAGGGGTCTGTATTTTTTAGAAGTATCGATGATGATATTCACAGTAAAATTTTAATTGCAGCTGAATTTCACCACGTACATGCCGATAAATTGTAATTCTAAGATGTAAAAATATTAAACCCTTACATTACAAAAATGCAGTACAAAATAATGGTTGGGTAAATATTGGCCTTATATTGTTTTATAAATGTAACGAAAAGTAATTTCCCTAACATTTCAATCACTAAAAGTAATCAGTCTGAAAAAATTCCAAGCGTTGTGGAAACGTTACCAACACCATTATAAACAAAGTTTATAAAGGTAACCGAAACATTACCGCAACCACTGCTGTGACCAAAATAAATTAATCGAGAGCACTTTGGGTTATATAAGGTTTATATAAGAAGTTATATTAAGGTAAGCAAAATATTTTGGTTACTCATTTTATAAAACTTTTAGTTATATAACGTTACCTAAATCAAGTCACAGTAACCTTTATATAATCCTCCAGTTAAGCTCTATAGGGGGTTTATAGTGGTTACAAAGACGTTTCGAGTACCAGTTTATATAACTCGTTTACTACTATATAAAAAAAATTGTTTCTTGGGTTACTAAAACTTAAACTAAACACTTTAAATAAAATGTAAAATGTATATGTGAAATTGAAAATAACACAAAAATAAAGATTTATATAACACACAAGGAGATGCAAAATATAATATTAACAAACATAACAGCAAACTCAAATTACGGAAATTATATACTAGATGATTGCCAGGACCAGCCCCCCCCCGCCCCTTCAAAACGGAAGCATTTTTAAGTGGTGGCAGTGCGTTATCAACCTCTAGAATATATCAGATGAGTCTACGCGCTGCGCATCAGTCCAGGCACGAACAACTCGAACAAAGTAAGAGTCCTCCATTAGGGAATGTTAAAGCCTAGGTATCAATAAGTTGAAATGTCTGCCAGAGTTTAGAAATTCAAGTTGGTTAAAAAGGCTTTTACGAGTGTATAATTTTGTGAAGGGATGCAAGAAGCCTACGCCTTAAATATTCCATCAGAGGACAACAAAGCAGATGGCTACCATGCGCTGAAACATGATCAAATCTTCTTAGGCCAAACACAAACTTCGTTGAATGCAACTGTTAATTTCATCGAGCATACAGAATCCAAGTGCAGGAATATTAGATAGCTAGCTGTAAGGTAGGGCAGAAGCAGGAACTTAAATAGCATTGAATGAATGCTAAAAAGTAAAGTTGCAGTAGACAATCACAACCGCCGAAGATAACCATAGACTTTTCCCAAAATATGGCTAATCTGATCACAACATTTCATCCGGGAGTTGAGAGAAATCCCTAGAGTTCGCACCAGCACCAGTACTTGATTATCCAAAAATACAGGCGGTAAATCAAAAACTTCAATCGGTCGTCGATAAAATGGAATGCATTGGCATTTTTGGGGGTTGAGTTGTAAATTATTATTAGTCACCCAACTTGAAACATTCGTCAAGTCAGAATTTAAACCGTCAATATAATCCTCCATTAGACCAATGGGATTACCAATATATAACTGCACATCATCAGCATATATGTGAATTTTACAATCTTCAATAACCTCAAGAAGATCATTAATAGGCACGCTGAAAAGCAAAGGTCCCAAAATAGATCCTTGAGACACACCACGAGTAAGAAGGAAGGCATCAGTAAAACTCTTGCCTATAGACCAGATAGATAGAGCAAAAAACCACCGATAAGGGAAACTGCAGTTGAATGAAAGGTCCAAGGGGCCTTTTAGTCACCGACTACAATCGGTGATTGTGCAGTGTGCGACCTGCCTAAGGCTATCACTATCATGTTGTCGACTATAAAACCTTTTTCTAGAAGCGAAGAATTATCTTTCTGAAGTTTTCAAATTATGAGATAATTTGTAAAATATGATAAACATTTCTCAATTACCCCATAACTTGGTAAGGTAGCCTCAGTCATATTAGTATGGGTCACGGTGTATATTGTTTTCACGTGAGAATTGTAGTTCATAAAGAAAATGTTAACTTTACTTGATTTCGCAGTAGTAGGAAATGCTTGGAATAAATTTTTGTTAAGTATATAATCAAATCTGATATCGTTCATTCCAAAAATCTAAGCAAGTAGGAAAGAACTAAGGCTAATAACGGACCTACTTACTGGACATTGCCCACTCAGACAACATCTCAAGAAGATGGGTAAGGTCGATAGTGAGACTCGTTGCTCCTGTATGGAATAAGACGAAAGTGCTGAACAGGATCTATGTGAAGCATAACGCTAAAACGTTCCCATTACCAGATGTTGTTACAAGAATCACAAAATATCTCACAATCTCACAGGTTACCGTTACTAGTTCAGAAGGGGAATCTATCTCCGCATTGCCCATTTTAATAATAATAATAATAAGTAACAACTGAAATAATGCGAAATATAATATCTTATTACAAATAAAATCTCAAAACTATAATTTTCCATATTTATTTTTTATTTGAGCAAAGGTTGTATAGCAAGGAAGTTACGGGGTTTTTTGTGAAAAAATAGGATATTTTCTTAATCACCCTGTAACAGAGAAATCGTTGAGATGACCTCCGCCCCCGTCCCGACCCACCTTCCTGCAATAGAATTTTTTGTTTGTCCTAGATGAGTACTATCATTTTCCTTTCTTATGGATTTCTCAGTGTGTATGAAACCTCGTTTGCGAATATAAATAATCAATCGAAAGTCAATGTTGGTTAAAATTGTTCAAACTTTGCATGTACGCATACCAACAATAGCAGAAGCTACCACCATAATAATTTTTACTCATCCTTTCCAAAACCACAGTGTTTCTGTTCCGCATTAAGGAAGGCTCATAAATTGTCGGGAGAGATTCTTATTACTTTGCACCTGTGTACATGTCACTTGTCTTCGTATGAATATTTTTCTTCCCTATTTCATCATCAATCGTCAAATTATTTTTTGTTTCTGTTTTGTTTTTAGTCTTCAAGATAGGGTGACTCTTAGTAATCGTATAAATACTTAAAACGGTGTCGGCCAGGCGTTTTTCTAGTGATTTATTGCCTCTTGGAAACAAAAGGATCCCGAATTTTCATATTATGAACCCGCCTGAGAATCATTCTCCTTTTAATACGACGAAAAAATGAAAAAAAAAACAATTCTTATCAAAGAGAATCATTTATCAAGTTCTTCTGTCATGTACGGAATTTTTGCACAGGAAACTTCCGATAACCGACTCTGGAGGACACAAGCATACTCATAAAAACTTACGAGATGGATGTGGCCATCAGCAAAGGGAATTCTCCCAGAACAAAAGAGGGAAAAGCTAACGAAACTACATAAATAGAGGGAGAAATAATGAATCCAATAAATGTAACGAACCCATGTCCAGTCAATCTGACATTGATTGCTACGATGGAAAAACTCTACCAAACAACCTGTGTCCCCCTCTATCGGACGGTAAAATTTGTAGGTATTGGTATAGGTACTTAATAGAAACATATGGTGTAGTACCGGAATAAATCCCCATTATCCGGATATGATCCCTAAAATATTTCTGGTTTAAACCTCAACCTGTTCAGTCACCCGAAGTAAATTAACGATTTTTAAACCAAATAGAATAACGTTTTAGAGACGAATGTAGGGGGCGGGAGGTATGTATGCATTTAGTTAGTGCACAATATATGCCTCGCTGAATTCAGTTGATAGGAACGACGCGATAATATCGATTTGTGGACAATTTCAGATAATGAGCTTTGAAATTTTAATTGCCAATTAATTTGCAGTTTGGAACAATGGTTCAAGATTGGCGTAATGTTCCAATTGGGATTTAATGATAGTCATTTGCACGGGGGCCACTATACTAGAATACGCCTCAATTTTTTTTCCTCCAGTTGAATTAATTACAGTTTTAATTCGAGAATCTGTGCGGTATTTAGCCTGTGTGTGTTGGGTATACATATCGGATTGAATTAGGGTCAGGCATTTGTCAGCTTTCTTTTACAATGGTGTTGACAGCTGATCAAACCTCAGAATTGATTGGTATATGAGCTTAAGCGATTAATGAACGTATTTGGATTTATCTCGGTAAAACATTGAAACTGGAAGTTATACGGAAATAATAAATGGTTGGGCTAGATTGCTTTAGAATGAACATTTTTGCAGTGCATGTGCAAATAATTAAAATATTTTTAATGAGTAAAAATATCTGGAGATAAACATAGATAATTTTGTGGAGTAGAGAGTGGACGACGTTCATCGGATAGGTTACCATATATGGAGGTATTAAAGTTTCGCAATGATTGTTGAATATAAGTGTTTAACCGTTTTAAATATTTAGATGGACGAAATCAGGCAATTCCGACGTAGGGTAACCAGATAAAAATTTTGGTTTTCATAACATACTTGGACATTGATTCTAAATGCGTAAACGTAAAAAGCTGACGTTTTGTATATGTATTTTCCATGTAAATTCTAAATTTAAATTCGAAAATGGAAAAATCAGGAAAATGTATTATAGTGTTGCCATACATAAATTTAGTTTTACACAATTTTATTTTTACACAAATTGAAAATGCACTTCCACAGAGAGTTGAAATTTTGCGAACTGCTCTTTTATAAAAAAGTCTAGAGTAATTTTGAAAATGGGTAAAATCAGATAAAACCTGTCAATTTCTATTAGATAATTTTAGCAAGTCAAAGTCCATGATTTACTTTTGAGAGGCTTACCCCGATTTTTCGATACTTTTCTTTGAGATACCCTAGCTGACAGTAGCAGGTAAAGTAACATAGTTCAATCGAATTAAGCATATTTTAGAATTTTAATAAATAATAATAATATCAAATACATGTTTGTAATATGTAATATTAGAATAGGTAAATTATTATATTATTCATTTTTGAAACAGGTTCATTTCTCGCTGAAATAGACCAATTAAAAATAATTTATTTTTAAAATAATTGAAATCCCTTACGTAACACCCAAGCATTAACGAAGATATTTCTCTAGCTTATCCTTGCACTCTCTGCACTGTTCTGTAATCCGATTGCAATTTTTGCGGATTAATACTGTTGCGAGCGTGGCCTTTGGTTAGTTATTTGAGAGGCTTACCTCTAACCTGTGGGGTACTTCAGGGTTCAACCTTGGGCCCCTTATTGTTCAGTATTTATTATAAATAATCTGCCGAACGTCATTGGAGACTCCAAAATACATTTGAATCCAGATGACATCCAGAAATATGCCGGTTGTGTCGAGAGAATTAACGCAGATTTCAAGAGAATCTCTGAGTCAGAGAGGCGCGATTTATTTTCATAACCGAGAGAGGCTGGATGTCTTATAGTTTCCAACTGTAATTCCGAATAGCACATTACCTTTTATTATCTGTATTCGAAATCTACGAATTATCTTAAACAAACTTGCTGCGACTACATTAAAAACAATTCGATAATTTTTCGGTTTTACGAACTTTTTTTGACATATGGCCTTCAGATTTAGAGAACTTGCAGTACAATTCGAGAATTTTTCGTTTTTACGAATCTCTTGGAAAAATTACGAAATCTTTTAAAAGAATTATCAGTACATGAATTTTTCAGATTGTGCATGACCATGAAAGCGTGCCAACTGCATTCTTCTGCAGAATTTGACCGAAAAAAAAATGAAGTGAGTGCTGAGAAATTAAAATTTGCATTTGGAAAATGTTTCTTATAGTTTGATTGTTTATTTTCACAATTGGATATAGAGTAGTTTTCACAAAGCATAGTTTACTCGTTTATCCTATTCGAAATCGAATAGTTTTTACAAAGAAATCTCAAATACATATGACACTTTTATATATAACACCAATACACTAAAAATCTTCGAAATAATCTCGAAAAGACGAATCGATATCGAATTGTAATTTCGATACGAATTAGAGTTCCTTTTCCGGTTTGAGATCGAATCGACAACGACCTCGAGATTGAAGTTAAATTTCGATTGAACAGGTCGATTCCGGTTCGATCTGTAATCGTAATGTTTGCTGAGTTATGCCGTATTTCGAAGGCTGTCTGCAAGGATGCTTTCTCCTGTTCTTCATCTCTAGGCTAGTGAGGGTACTCCTCATGTGATATTTCACAGGTGAAAGTATTATTTTCCCTCACTTAAATTCGGTCTGTAGTAATCAGAATATCGCTTTCAATGACTTGACTGCATCAGTTTTATTCATGAATTGAGGACATACGATCACATTTCCCTTCACCGTAATTCACTACTGGGTACGGCTTTAGATGCTTATCTGACTTATAATTTTGCTCTTTCTTTATAATGGCGCACACGCACGTGAGTAATAAATTGTGTACGATCAAAGCGAACATACTCATGACTCGTATGCGATTTTCTTTAGCATTCTACTCACGCACATGTGTGAGTAATTCAATATAAGGAAGCGCACACTAGCGTGTGCACACGAAATTTTTCACAGCTCATTACTCACGAGTAAGTAATTCAATATCCGAAAGCGCAAACTCGGGTGCGCACACGAAATCTTTCACTGCTAATTACTCACGAGTGAGTTATTCAAGCGAAGAAAATGCACACGAAATTTCTCATTGCTCATTTCCAACTTGTGTGCAAATTTTGCAATAATTAATATTAAAATTTTTATTCAGTTTTTAAAAATGGAATTCATGTGCGCACGTGAGTATGTGTTTCCTTACTCTGGTTGAAATACAACTAAATGGGGACATTTTGAATAATTTTTGGATAGATGCAACGAAAGAATTTTCGAATTTGTCAAAAATAGCGTTGACGATGTTATTACTTTTTTCATTTCCTATTTTTTTAATTGATTTTTTTGACTCGTAATGAAATAAATTGCATAAAATGAGAAATAATTATTTTTACCAAAGAGGAGTTAGAAGTAGTCTTATCAAAGATTCGATCACACATAAAAATATGTTTTGTGAATAATTGACGCACACGTGACATTAAAATATTTTACTTTCTATAATGCTGTTTTGTTCATATTATATTTTATAATTTTTTTTTTAATTCTAAAGGATGATGCCAGTAAATGTATGGACTCTGGTACCCTCTCCAGTAGACATAAGAGTTAAATCATTGGAAAAGTATTAACATTTGGAACAAGAGATTCGATGGCGCTTGTCTTGGTTCCTTGTCCGATCGGAGTAGCACTTTTATGTATATATGTAGATGTAAGTCCCGTCGCTTGCTTTTGTGTTTTCATCATCTACATAAGTATATAGCTTTTGGTATAGTCAGGTTTGGATCTCTAATATCATTTCTATTTACGGAGTCCAGTCCTACATGGATGACAACGTAGTCATTGATAAGGCATTCACGTGCTATAGGAATCAACCGGTCAAGATATTGCCTTCACATACAAAGCAGTTTTGTGAGAAATATACCTAAAGCGGTTCTTGGATTTTTACATCTCTGGCTTAGTGAAGGAGTTTGCTCCAAGATGGAATCGAATTGATCGCAATTGCGTTCAGCCCAAAAATGCATCTGTTCATTAGTCACAGCACCTCTCGTGTTAAAATCTAGCTTAGAACCTCCTTGTAAAGCGTTTCTTATCATGTTACTAATATCACTGAGCTGGGCTACATTGAAGTCATGAGTGACATTGTAAAGTTGAGGTAGTTCGGTCCCGTTATTACTCTCTGGGTGTTCTTGATACGCTCTAGCACCTTCGGAATAGACAATTTGTATGCACAAATTATGTCTATCTTTATAACTGCTGATATTCTGTGACGGGTCTGATTAGGACAGTTTGTAAAAATACAATGCCTGGGAGTGTTAGGTCCTACCTCTAACCCATAGCGGAGGGAGAAGAGAGAGTGAAGAAGGAGTGAACTCAAGACCGGTTTATGGGTAGCATGTAATGTTGACCCATTTCTAATGATGCACAAAATGGCAGTGGATTATGAAATAACAAAAAAATACATTATTTGGCTATTGCTAAAACTGACATGGATAGTACACTGTAACTCTGAATGGACATGGATTCGGAACTAGGTGCAATAGTAACTTCTATTCAGCTTAAAAAGAACTATCCAACGATGTATTATACATGGCTATTGGAGGGGTACCAAAATCTGCATCATCTTTTAAAGATTTAGAATTTCTAAAATTAAAAAAATGAATGTGAAATTTAGTTTTGGTGTTCCAAAGATTGTTAAAAATAATGGTCTAAGTCTGATCCTTTTATAACTTTTGCTGGAAAAATGAATACAAATTGAAGATAGATTTGTTATTAAAAAATCCGAAGAAGAATTAAATGGACGAAAAATAAGAAAAGCCCTTCAGTTCCCGAAACGAATATCTAGGCATAAAAGATTCGAAATCGCAAAACTCATATCAGTAAACCAATGACCTCCCCGGGAAAATGTTTTATGTTGCGATGAACCTAGGTTTATCAGAATTGAGTCTGATAGGAAAATATTATATGCTGACGTTTCTCAAACCTACAACACTACTACTACTACATTTTAAGAACACTCAAATACGGTGGTGGTGGTAGTGTTATGGTTTGGAGCTTTGACCGATAGTTAAAATATATGACATTTTGCACCATCATAAATGCAAAGACATATAAATATTTCCTCATTACCATTACCCCAAATATTTCACCAAGGACCACAGTCATGGATTGCTCATTATCATGATCCTGAAATGCAGCCTTATAGTAAAAGTTTTCTGTCATTTACATTCTAATTCATGCGCCACAATGATCCGCACCATACTTCACGAATAGTAAAGAAATGGTTGGCCAAAAAAATAAGAGTATTAAAGGAAAGACTTCCCAAACTTGATCTCAACCCTGATAAGAGTTTGTGAAATGATAATAAAGGGGAAAAAAAACGTCAGCCCGATAAACCACTTTCTATGGGAAAGCGCAAAAACGGCTGTTTTTTTTTTGTATCACTCCTGTTGAGTGTTGCCAAAAATCTAATTGTATTCCTTCTAGATCTCAGTTATTATTAATAAAAAAAGGATATCCAATAATATATTGGACTTACAAAAGGAATTTTATTTATTTTTTTGTTGCATTTTAATTTAACTGACATAAGCTATATATTTGAACTTTTATTAAAAATTTCTCCTTTTTTTCAAAATACACTTCTACGAGTAGTGTGCTATTTTTCTGAGCGTTACTCTAGATGTGAATGAACATCCAATTCCATATGCCCGGTATACTGCAATGGTAGTAAATCATATAAGATATCCAGAACAGATAAAATTGAATTAATCCATTTCAATCGATTTTAATTCTTAAACGATTACCCGATTTTATAAAACAATTTTTTTTATTAACATTTATTTTCTCTAGCATCGTTGAACAAAACTTTGTGAGTTCTCACGATCTGGGATAAAATGCGCATCAGAAACACCCCATTTAACCTATAAATGGATGGATCCTATGACCTACGAAGGATTCTAGGAAGTTGTGATAGTGACTAGCTTAATTCTGTATTGAGTTACCCTCTATTTTGAAACTACAGAAGTCATTGATTTTTTCTTTTTCTTTTTATCTCTTAATTAAAAAAACATGTATTTTATGAAAAACTATTTTCACTCTCGACGTATTTAATTTGTGACAAATATGGTAAATAAAACAAAAAACAAAAAAGAAAACTTATTTGCACTCAGACTTAAATTGCAGTACAACACTGACTGTATATATTTTATAGTTTTGTGTTTTATGAGACAACTATAACAAAGTAGATGGATGGTACTTTTTGCAATGTAATCTTGTAACGGGGATAGAGAAATGCTTGTAACTATATTTGATAGTTACTAACACTCTCAATTTATACAAAGTTAGAGGAGGCAATTAAAATATTAAACAAAAATATGTTCTGTAATGGAAATTTCTATATAACATACTCGTACTTAAAGAAGTGTTACTTTTTGGATTTGGATGAGACTTTTATATTTTGTGATATAGTTTGATGTGGTGAATATGGATTTATAGTTAAAATTTGCTACCAATATTACTAAGAGGTCAAAAGTCATATTGTTGGAACTCATCCAAAACACATAAAAAATTAGTTCACGACTACTACCACTACTATGCTCTCAGCATCTAAAAGCATAGGTGTAAGCAACTATATTCATGGTTGCTTGTGAATATAAAAGGTATTTAAGTATAGCTACTAGTGACCATTATATAGTATATGTATTATATTAATATATAGTTAATGTAAACAATTTAATTTAATTTTTGTAGTACATATGTAGGTATGAAAAAGAATCAGTTTTGAAGTTTTAAAGACAAAGCTTTTGATGCTCTATTTAATAAAGGTTTCAGCAGAAATAAATCTTTACAAAATATTATATCATTCATCAATCAAGAAGCTACTGGTAGCCATAATTAATAAATTTATTAAAATTCGTATAATAGTTTTTGTTTAACAGGAGTAAATAGAAAAATATGGGTCTCTCATGACTGCTCTATGTTGTAAATAATTCTCAGGAAAAAGAGAGCAGCACCTACTACAGTCGATAACATTTGAACTACAGAAGTCTTTTTCACAATAAAGTAAAAAATGTTCATTATTTAATTTAAAGAAAAGTTAAAAATTTTCGAATACTAATTTTATTTGTAATCTGCAGATTGACCACTACGTTGATAACTATGAACTGAGAATTTTTGGAAAAGCACAAAGGAAAAAAAATCAATTCAACCAAATCTGATATTCTTAATTATTCTTATTATTCTAATTATTATTTTTAATTATATTTAACAATTAAAAAGAAATTATTATATCTCTTAAAAAAAAAATTAGAAAGATTTTGAAAATAGTTTTATCAAATAAAATAAGCTCTAGGAGTTATATTTTTGTTTACCTGGTAATTAAAATATGCCATTATAATGAATAATGAATATTTGTAATTACGAGGTAAATAAAATATGATTGCTAGATCCTAATCTTATAGTTATGATGTCTAAAATCAGAGCTGGGCAATACTTAAGTAAAAAAAGTACTACTTAAAGTACATTTTCGTTACTTAAGACTTATTACTCAATTCTTTTGAAATGCCCCTACTTAGTACTTGAACATAAGTACTAGCGTCTATTTACTTGTACTTAAGACTTAGTTTTGTACTTAAGTACCAAGATTTTAACTTAAGTATTTCTGAGTCTATTAAGTACCTACCTACAAATATCTAACTCTTCGTAGAAAAGCAAACACAATCTCTAACGCAACTACTCTTTTGTTGAGTTTTAAGGTACGCAAAGAACTGTCAAAGCATGTGCCTCAAGCGCGCTTAAGGCAAAACCTTAGACAAACTAATAACATACAAACAAGACTCGACAAGTAGAACATAAAAAGCAGTAACATCTCGCTCGAATATAAAATCGCCGATGCCTCGACTTTATGACATAACCACTGACATATTTAATATGGACTGACTACGTTCATAGAAATACACTGCAGGCTGCTGACTCTTTCGGTCTAAGCATCAAGTATCAACTGAGAGAGAACTGAAAACAAAAAATAAATTAGTGGATTCGTCGAAATACATGATTTTAAATTAATCATTTACGGTTATTACTGATAAAAACTGTTTTACCAAAGACAATATAATCATTAGATACGCAGAGGAAATTCTAAATGTTTTATTAAAATCACTTTCCGAGATGCGTGCTCAATTTTTCAACTTCCCGCCAATGATTTTTTCAATGTTGGTACCGACGGAAGTAAGAGCTCATTTTGACAAAAGCAATTCGGCCCACGTGAAATAGAAAAGCAAGCAGTCCATATTATATAAGTCAGTGGACATATAACAAAGGTTAAGCAAGCAATGCCTCGCTCCAATATAAAATCAACGATGCCTTGGCCTGATGTAGGGACGCCTCAATTTTTTCTTAGAAATATACTGGAAATTTTTTCCTTAAAATTGTTATTGGAGGCGATAATGAGTGCTTGGGCGGTCCTCTAATAGTTTTTATGAGTGTAGCAATGAGAGATGAAAGTTTTACTATACCTGCAGCGCCGAAAACTATAAAAAACTATAAGTAGTAGCCACAGGGTTACTTACATATCATAGTTTTCAAAAGGTATTTATTTATTAATATCGTTTAACTAAATTCTATAAATTACATTATATTACTGCCAATGTACAAAGATTCTAAAAAAGTACTTTAAAAAGTACTTCAAAAATTACTCAGTACTTTTCATAGACTTAGTACTTAGTTACAAGTACTTTTCATACATGCAGTACTTGTACTTACACTGAAGTACTCAGACCTCCGTTACTTGTATACTTGTACTTAAGTACTTTTTCTTTGGTACTTGCCCAGCTCTGTCTAAAATAAGACACGGTAGCAACTACAATAAATGAAGACTATACTTTAGACGCAATCTACTACATTATATTTATGCGGTAAGTAAAAATATAGTTGCTAGAACTTAACTTCCAAGGTGTGTTGTCTGAATGAAATATAAGACGTAAGCAACTACAATATAGAGGAATGTGTATCAAAGTAGTTGCTGATGACTATACTTTAGACACAATCAACTTTAAAACTGTTGTATTACAACTATATTTATAGCTAAACACAACTGCATAATAGTCGCAACCAACAAAATAATTAGTTTCAGACATTAACAATATAGTTTTGACATCAAATTTATTTTGTCGCTCGAAACTATATTATTGTCAATATATAGTCATAAAATCTAAAAGCGTTGCAACAAATTTAGTTATGAAAACTATAAACCATGTATTAGCGTGTAGATTTTAGAACTACAGGGTCTTACAAATTGAGTTTTCAAAAGTACGCGCCTGTTTAATACACTTCAAACATCGAACGCACCCATATTATATGTCATTTTGACAGCTGAAGGTTTACCATTTATAAAAATCGAGTCGTATATATTACAACAACTTATTGAGATTGAGAATTGCTGCCACAAGATCATTCCATGCCTCGGGACCTTGCCAACTGAATACTGGAACAAAACGACGATTTAAAAAAACAACCCATCTTTTCGAACGAAGCACATTTCGAGATCGGTGGCTACCTTAATAAACAAAACTGCGGTATTTGGGGAGTGGTAAACCCTCGCATGATCCAAGAGAGGCGAACGCATCCACAAATTGTCACTGTTTGGTGTGCATTGTGGTCTGGTGGTGTGATGGGTCCGTACTTTTTCGAAAATGATGCTGGAAGATCCATAACCGTTAATGGTACCAGATATTGTGAAATGATCAGAACTGTTTTATGGCCAAAACTGGAAAATATTGATACTGAAGATATGTGGTTTCAACAAGATGGGGCTAAGTGTCATACAGCCAGAGAAACTTTGCAATTACTGCATACAAAGTTTCCAGACCGTGTTATTTCCAGATTCGGTGACGTGAATTGGCCTTCAAGATCCTGAGATTTGACACCGTTAGACTTCTTTCTCTGGGGCCATGTGAAAGCACTGGTCTACAAGGATAATCCTCGAAACGTTGAAGCATTGAAAGCAGAAATTATTCGAGTTATTTGTGAGATAGGGTCGCAATTATGCCAGAATGTGATTGAAAATTTTGATAAAAGAATCAGGTACTGTAGAGACGCAAGAGGTGGTCACATGTGTTGATAGCATTTTTAGAGTATAAATGGCAAACATGTATTTCAAAAATAAATAAAAACTTTTTCAGTTTCAATTCAAATTCTATGTCTTTTAATTATTTACTTTTGAAAACTCAATTTGAAAGACCCCTTACCTTACATCCTACTATTTAGGTGTTTAATTTTTATAGCTGTTTGAAATTATAGTCGTGGCATACCTATAGATTATT
Source organism: Dioctria linearis (assembly GCA_963930735.1). NCBI lineage: Eukaryota > Metazoa > Arthropoda > Insecta > Diptera > Asilidae > Dioctria > Dioctria linearis. The sequence goes on along the minus strand of OZ005742.1, from coordinate 50,130,217 downwards.
CCTTCAGTGTAGGTTTTTATTCACTGGCTTCAAGACTTAGAAAAGGAAAAAAAAACTATATTTAAAAAAAATATTTCGATTGAGTAAAACAAAAATATAGATTCTGAATCCTTAAGCAAATATCAATTTGCATAACAACAGTTAATGGCAAGCAAAAAACATGTTTTTCCATCTAATTCAACCGTTCTTGTAGATCCTGAGATAATTTGCTTGTCTTTTGTGTGAGAATAAGAACATTGCCGTGTTCACCCCCACACACCTATTTTATATTAATAAGGCAATTTTCGACGTATCGGCGTATACACTACACGCCTTCAGGGATGTTCAAAACACATTCACAAGAACAACATATTCAAAAATTATTTAAAATGTTCTGTGAAATAAATATTTGCACGGAATATTTAAGACATGATAACTTCAATGATTACCTACCGCACCTACAAATATATATATTAGGATTTGTCTTCACTTACATAACCGTCATGAAACATAAAATTCAAAATACTTTAAGTGAGCAAAGATTCATTTCAAAATTGCGCTTATCTTAAATAGTAACTTTTCTTCTTTTGGATATTTGCCAGATGCTATCGGCTACGATAACAGCACCACCACCACCACCCCCTCCCCTCCCCCTCACAACATCTCATAGAAGATTATGCAAACACTTCAGGTTACTTGAAATTGTTGAATTATCTTTCAGGGTGCCAACAATAGCGTAATAAGATCAGCTCGGAGCCGTAACACCCAATTTCATCTACAATTTTGTGGCAATATACCAGAAAATTATACCCTTCGTATGCCAACAAAAGGCAAAAGGCCATAATTATCTTAACGGCTTGAGCTAACAAGAAAAACCAACTACAGACTATTACGAGGACATTGGGTTTAAGCATTATAATCTGGCGATTACGGTATGAAACTGGAACAGATAATGAGACTCAACAAATATAATCCCGGCCATCTCTTTTTAATTTAGATAAAATTTCACACGGAAGAGTGTTTTTTTTTGTGATCATTTCAAAGGTAGAATTTCCGAATTACGTTTTAATGAATGAAATAAACGGCAGTTTTGTCAAAGCTGTATACAATGTATGTAGGTATAGAGGACGTCCATATTCCATTTTTCGTTCCTTGATGTTTTTTTGTATATAGCCAAAGGGAATTGTGTTGAAAACTTTATAGAGAAGTTTTTATGCTTTGTAGTAAAATTCTTTTAATGATGATGCTGTCGGAAATAATAGTAATAAAAAAAAAGGCCAGAATCTAATTAACTTTACAATATGACCCCCTGGAAGCACTACTAAAACTGTTGTTTTTTTACTCATGATTATAATGAAGAGAAAATGCGAACATGGAATTTTTTACTTCTATATACGAAATATTCTCCTCTGACGACTTTTAACCGAAAACGAATATAAGCCTAACGTTCGCATGGTGAACAAAAAAGAAATAATTAAGTTTGTAATTTTTCAATTTTTATTATTTTTATTTAATTTATACGCCGGATCAGGAAAGCAGATATTCCACGTGTCGCAGTACCCCCGGTTTGCAGATCTAGATTATACATAGATCCTCTATAAAAAAGTCAGCTATGACGTTAAAATGATAAAAAAAAACTACACCACTCGATTATCCCCCTTGAGGGTTGGTACGAACGAATCTCCATCCTCAAAAGCCCCTACCCCAGAAATTGTACACCTATATTTTTGTACTCTAGACCCTAAGTAAGTCCGTAGGAAAAAACCCCAATGCCCCAGGCCCTCTCACAACCCGATGTTAGCCGTCCTTCAATATTGCGACACTTTTCACGTTATCCATAACCCCTCAATTATGTTAGTGAATCGCGAATGGAGAGTTAGGAAGTTTTAATCGGGGAAAACGAAAATTCTCATCTCCCAAACTCCCCAAATCTCCGTCTTACAGAATCTGGTCTATGATGATCTTTCATTTTTTGATTCCATAATGTCGATTTTTCACCTACACCCGACATCACTTTTCTCAATCCATATTTTCACATAAACGGATGCGCCGCCATAACTCCTGAGAAATTCAAATTGACTTGAATTCGAAAAATTCATCTCGAGAAATCGTGTGACAAAAAAGACATCGCGAGATGGTTTCGGCCGAAGTGTGGCCAATACTTTATGGCTGGTGAATTATTCTCACGAAGTCTAGTGATATGTCGAGACAAAAATTCGTCCGAAATCTCTCACATTAACCACTGCCTTAAGTCTCATCCGAGACAGGGTGTTGGAGTGCATTGCTGGAGGAATATGCAGTGTCAAATGGAGGTATTCGAGATCCACCAAGTAACCTCCAAAAATAGTTAGCCTGACCATGGTAATGTAGAGGTCTTCCATATGATTGACATATCTATCACTTGCGATACTCGTTGACTAATACTGGAATAATATTAACAAATAGTTAATACTTGTACTCTCATAATAGTTTAAATAGGGGGGAGGTGAAACCTTCCCTGAATAACGGCTGAAATACAATGAATGCGACACAAACTTGTCGACGACACGAGGCGTCGTTGTTTGTCGCAGACATAATACAATGAATGCGGCATTGTTGTTGTCATTTCATCACAGTTGAGTTGGCTTCTGTGTTCTGTGATATCTGCGGAAATTTTTTTGCATATCTTAAGAACAAATACAGTTGCATATAAAGCTTATACTGAGTTATGTCAAATCTACACTTCTTCATAAAAATTGTTGCGTGTTGAGGTAAAAGTTAACATCCGATTTTGTCTAAAGTCCAATTCTATAGCAAAGTTGCTTCTTTGCAATAGTTTCGGCCGAGTTCATTCATGCCAGACTTCAGTCTCAATTCAAGTTTCGACTTTCGCTACACACGCTTATGCAAATCGTACGGCTTGACCATGAACAACTTCTACAATTTGCTTGAGCGTGTGCAGCAGCCTTAAAAGAAAACTGTCAGACTCAAATATCGCACACGACAATTTTAGAAATTTGTATTCGAAAATCGATTTTGAGGTCGACAATTTCGTGTCGTATTTATCGTATTTCAGCCTTTAGACAAAATATTGCGTCTACTCCTGAACAGGAGCTAAACAAAAAGTTTTAGTCAGCAAAGAGTAGCAAGAAACTGAAAAGGCCTTGAAATTATCGTGAGAATCGATCAGGTTTATGGGTCTTTCAGGATTTTAATTCCGGAAATTTTATTTCAGGCGGTGCTCTCTACTGACATATGGCCCTGCATTCCACTGTAAAGCCTTTCCTGATCACTTTTCAGCATGGCTTTATGAAAGGTAAATCTACTACAACTAATTTGTTAGTGCTTACTAAATTCTGCATTTCTGCTATCGAAAGCGGAAAGCGGATTTCAGTAAAGCAGAGAGTTATATTCTGCGTGAAATAGATAATAATTCTGGCGTTCCGAAAGGCAGCCATCTTGAACCACTCCTATTTATGATTTACATCATTGATGTATCTCTAATTTTAACTAATTCACGAATACTTTATTATATTGACGATGCCAAAATCTTGCGCATTGTTTCTAATGAAAACCAGTGTGGAATTTTAAACTTAGACCTAGGCACCTTTCATAAATGCTGTGCTAACTATTAACAGTATTACCCTCAATATTAGCAAATGTATCCTTTTCTCGTAAAAGTAGGCTTTTGGACTGCAGTTATATTTTAGATGGAAGCTTATTAACTAGACTTGACAACGCCAAAATTTGAGTGTCTTCCTAATACTCGTTTTTCCTTCGAGGATCATATTAATGCAATCGTTGCCAGAGGTAATGCTACTCTGGGTTTTGTAAAGAAATGGTCCAAACAGTTTAATAATCCATTCATAACGAACGTCTTTTACTGCACATTTTTTAGACTCATTTTGGAGTATGCTAGTCCGATTTGTCTACATAAATCGCATCGAGACTGTGCAGGAAATTCGTTCATTTTGCATCGCGTGAACTTCATTAGAACAACCCTATTATTCTACATCCATATGTTCTTTAAATAGACGAAAAACTTCCAGAGTTGTTTCTGCATTTCGGTGTATATAAAGGATGATAAACTCCCCTGAGCTCTCAAATACTTTCAATATATCTGTTATTGTGCGCTCCTTGAGGAACTGTGACTTCTTCTTTGTTCCTCAACATTGTACAAACTATGGCATGCCGGTTTCATCAATGTCTCGTCTCTTTAACCGCCAGTTTAATTGTATTGACTTATATCTTTCAAAAAGTCAAATAACAGAACAGCTTAGTTAAAGTTACTTTTCATTTTCATTATTAATCTTATGTATACTTTTTGTAAACTCAATAATCAGATTTTTGATGAAGCTCTAAATAAATAAATGAACCATCCAGTGAATTTATTGTTTATTTTTCTATAATTATAGAAAATTCGCATGCTTACAGCTTCATTATCCACAGTGAAACATAATTCCTTTATCGTCTGCCAAGTATAGAAACATCTTGCAATTTTAAAATTCCAAAACTTTTAGAAATACTAAAAAGTTCTCTGTAAGAAAATTTAAATAAATCGAGAGAACATTTAAAAAAGTTTTTTAAAAACTTTTTCAGTATATTCAAGAAAAAAAAAGTTTCATATTTCCGGTAAGAAAGGAATCGAGCTTACTTTTACAAAAATAAAGGCATAACAAAATTCCTTGAAGTTTATTGAAAACTACCGAAAGAATTTTAAACAAAAAATCGCTTATTATTTTTTCTACTATGCAGCATTGAGTTTGCCAAGAGTTTCAGCTCAATTTTCTGTATGCTCCAATAATGATGACAGGAGATGTATCCTTTTATTTTGCTAGGAAAGCATATACGCGCCCAAGCATCGATGGCATAATCGACCCAGCTGCTTTTTTCCAATTGTATATAGAATGCAATTCTGCAATTATAATTCACGTATCCGTGCAAAATATCGTTGAAAAACTTCCCTTGATATATGAACAGAAAAATCGTAATTATAGTAATAAAAAGAAAGCAAATCCAGAAATTCAAATCGCCATGGAATACCTACCCAGAGCGCTTAGTGAAGCATACCAATTATGTTACATGTAAAAACATAGATAAAACTAGTAGGATTGCTTTTTTTTCTGAGACACTATTAGGGTGCAGTTCAAATAGACCCGTGTTTAGTTTACACATGGTGGTTGGATTGCACCATGTACTAAGTATGTTTTACTGCACGTAATCTAATATCTGAGTTTTTTTTAAATTTTGGAGTCGTTTTAAATTCAGATAATAACTTTGTTTTATTAATAACGAAAACGTAACGCGTCAAGCGTAATTTAAATGAAAATATTCCAAAAAATATAAAAAGGAATTTTCAACAGGATGTTAGCTTATATGTAGTTCCTAATATGTTGCTAAATATAAAATGGATAATGCGTATAATGTAGAATACGCACTCCTACTCTACTGAGGAAATTTTCAAAATATTAAGTATAACGTCATACAGAAAAGTGTTTATATTACCCCATTTCGTAAAGTTCTAAATATTGTAAGTTTTAACCACTAAGCACAATAGCCCGCTGAAGAGACCGGCAATTGGAGGTTAAACTAATAATCCCACCGGTATATCTAAGTTATTGGGAGACTGCAGGACGTCTTTGGATAAGTTGTGCTTCCATAGCACTGTGCTTTCTACGGTGGGTACCGAGCACATGGAGATCATAGGAAATGCGAGGGCTAACCAGAGCCTGCTGTAAGTGTTGCCACAGCATTAACAGCAATAAGCGCACCTGAACACTTAAAGGTGTACAGATTTTTTTCGATGGACACATTGAAATTTCACTGATTTTCTCTTGGGGCCCCGAAGAAAAAAATGCAGAACTGTGATTGGCATCATCACTGGACACACCTCGCTTCACGCTCATCTAACTAGGATGGGAGTAGTTGACAACCATGAGTATCTGTTCTTCCTGGAAGGAGAGCTTGCAAGACAACCAAACACTTTCTGTGTTTTTACCCGGCCTTTGTTCGGCAAAGGCTGGATACTCTTGGGTCTGCCCTTCTATTTTAGGATGAGGTGAAAATTTACGTCACCTGGACCTGATAACGCTTCATTAAGAAAATGGAAAGGGGTTTTGGCGATAGTATAAAAGATTACAATTTTTTATTAAACCCAATAACAATTGGTCTCTACTCTAATGAGAAGGAAGTCCTTAATAGAATAATATCGAATCAATAACTAATACGAAGTATGTATATATTATGCATATTAAGGCTAACAAAACAAGGGATAAAAGATAACAAAACAAAACTAATACTAGAATCAGTTACCAAGTTAATAGAAAAATAGAAAGTTTTAATAATTCGCGACAGTACTCCACTGTGAGAAGAATGAAAAGCCAATCAAGTAAATATATTACGGGCGTATGATTAAAAATTGACATGAACGAGGCTCTTAAAGGAAGTGACAGTACGTGCATGCTGGATACTTGATGAGATAGCATTCCATAAGCTCGCAATTTCGAAAAGAGGAAAAATAACGATCCTGTTTCGATTACAATTAGTGAAATTAAACATTTCTCTGAGGAAAAATGGTTCTTTATTTTTTTTCAAAACTCTTTTCTTGAAGTATGTAATAAGCTAGCATCCCACCAGCTGATCGAAGGGGACTTCCATTCAATGGGTACAAACGCTATCAAGTCGGGGCAAATTAAACTTTGAAATAAGGCAGAGGCAGGATTAGTGTCTTAACCAAATTCAAGCGGGTTGCTTTTAGCAAAATACTGGCTAAGACCCAGAGCGTACGGGGTCTGGAGGAAAGTTTACTAATTTTTGACTTCAACCACTGGAAGTCTAAGTGATGCAGGCTGGTCTTCTAGCGGCACCCCTCTTACTTACACCAGTCGGGAGAGGATGTGAATCAGATAACTTATCATCTATGTTAAACCTTTGGTAGCGTTCTGACAAGAAGCTCCCAATAAAAGCAGAAGTGGAAACTGTCAATTCCAGAAAATGAGATAGCTTATGCAGTGATGAACGCTATCGAATGCCTTTGAGAAATCAAGCAGAACTAAAATGGTATAATTATTAATTCCTACAGTTGCTCTTATATTACTAATCACTTTTAATACGGCAGTCTCACAACTATGAGAATGACGGAAACCAGATTGCCAACATGGGAAGAGCTCATTACTTTCCAAGTGATCAAACATCTGGAAGGTAGTTTGCTTTTCCAGAACTTTAGATAAAAAACTTAGATACTGATTGGTCTAAAATTTCCAGGATATACCGAAGAAGGTTTTTTGGGGATCAGCAAGACCATAGCAGCTTTCCAAGACTTGAGAAAAGAAGAGGACATTAAACATGAGTTCAGTATGTGTAAATTATATGTGTATATACAGTTACACACTTTTAAAAAGCCCATGGAGCCATAAAATAAATGGATGGATAAATTGGGACATTTATCACAACAAAATGTGCATACAAGATTTTCATCCATATTGTGAAAGTAATTTGTTTTCTTAAAAAAGTTCAATTGCGGAACTAAATTTCTTTGGTCTCCTTTTAAAATACTGTAAATTTCTCAAGTCTTATTTAACTATAAAAAAAACAATGTTATATTTGTCAATGAACAAGAATTCGCTGCTCTACTTAGACATTTACCAATTACAATATTATGCAGTTAGGGCAATATGAATTACGAAATTGCACCGTCATCAGGCGATAATAAGTAGGTAGACACTCTTGATTACAGAGCCCATTCGATGTTGCATATCAAACTGCAAGTATATTTGCCCTTTCAAAACAGGAAAAAGGAATCACATGGAACAAGGGCATAATGTGCTAGCGATAGCCATTTATTATGCAAACGCCAGACTACGACGACGGCGACGTATTAATTATTGTATGGGCCGGGCGCAGCATAAATGAAACTCAAATTAGATCGTCGATATTCTTGTTCAGGAGGACTTTTCTGTTGAGCTTTTCACTTTAGCCACAGTACAATGTGCATGGGTTCATTTGGATGAAGCTAAACTAGAAACGTAGAGATGCAGACCTAAACAATGTTTATATTTCGCTAAATTGCCTACAACGTCAGCACTTTTGTTCCGTAAGCTGAACGCTCGCTTAACTGTAATAGAGAAAATCAAAAGCAAACATGACCTCTGTCCACATTTTTCCTTGTTAAGCTAAATTCAAATTTGTTGCAACATGATGGTGGCTACGAAGGATGCCGGGTTTTGCTTAGTTGCTACTTCTTTAACATGCAAGCCATTGGCGATGATATTTGGGTGGGCATTTGAATTTTTTTTTTTTCAATTCAGTTTTTCACATTTGTGTTTTCGATTTATGTAAGCCTTAGCAGAGATTATTCCAAGAGATTAATTCCTGTAAAATTTTAATTCGGTAGACAAAGCAAAAACGAAAAACCCTTTAAGGCATTACAAAGGGCTTAAAAGGTGAGGAAGTAGGGTTCGGATATATGGAATGAGGTATTCGTTGTTTAGAACTGGCTAACAGTAGCAGTGTTATACATTTTTGCTGCTAATCTGGTCTTACTTGTATTTGGTTTGGATAAGCTTATATACATCTCTGTAGTAACAGCAATTTTTGAGGTCATTGTCAGCTACTATGACGATGTGAGAAACGAGTTCCGTCTTCATAGTTGCTAATACTTTTTTGGAAATGTGCTCCAGATTTTTAATGTTGGACGTAATTGCAAATCTACATTAAGCCTTGTGTTTCATTCACAGAGGACGTGCCTCGCTGCTTAACTCCCTTTCATTTATAGTCTACATAGTACATCTAGGTAGATGAAATGCAGGGGATTGTTGACTTTGTAGTGCCCATTCAGAGCTCATATTTAATAAATCCTATTTGGTCTTGTCGTAGTTTCAATAGCTGCTAAGATTTCTTTTGTGATAATCAGGTGAATATCTTATGGCTTAGTTTCGTTCTTTTTTATTTTTAAAGCCAAACTGAGGGGATATACACAGCATGGTAGAAAGGAAATAATAAAATCATTAGAGGACATGAAGGAAGTGTTGAAGGTGGTCAAGCTGAGGAGATATACATACACAGCATGGTAGGAAATAGTAAAAGCATTAGAGGACTTCAGGAAAGTTTCGGAGCTGCTGATATATGTCAATCTTAAACTTTCGATTGTAAACCCATGGAAAGACAGATGATGGTAGACATTTTCACATTCGCACAGTTCGGAATAAAAAAAAATATCACGGAATTTTACTGTATAACCGAAAGAATTTCAGGTTTAATGTAGGATTTGTAGAAGACCCATAGATTCGATCAAGTGAAATATTTCTTACAACTTTTCAGAAATCTAAGACATTTCGATGTTTATTGTCAACAGAGAAGGTGGAATCTGTCCAGATTAACTAACTAGAAATATTAATGTCAAGAATGCTTAGTAACAGTTTATTTAAATTCAGTGCTCCATCAAAGCAAACGAGAATGGTAAAATTATAATCTTGGTTTACAGTGATAAGAAAGCTTTGGATCTTACACACATTGAATTCGACACGATTTGCTTTCCCCCAAGTAAGGATATTGTCAAGGTTATTCAATAATCTAATCCTGTAATCCCGTTTGCCATATGCGGCATTCCCCCTGGAATCCACAAGAATATCAAAAGACTAAACGAAATCAAGGGTACTATTATCGCCAAAGCTATGGATGGGTTTTGGAGTAAAGGAAAGCAGATCATTAATGAAAATTAATAAGAGAAACGGAGAGATAACAGAACTCTGGAGCACACCGGCATTTATAGAGTGAGGTTGAGATCTACCACCATTTAATACAATATTAGGTGAACAGATTAAGAAAAATTCAATCCATTATAGAAGAGGAGCGGAGAAACCAAGTGATATAAATTTGGCTAAAAGGGCTGGATGCCAGACTCTATCAAAGGCCTTTTAAATACATATCTAGGACAACGATTTTGGACCCACCAATATTGTAAAGACTACGGTTCCAACGTTCCATAAAAAAATAAGCAAGTCTACAGATCAACGTCCAGAACGGAAGCTATATTGCCGATTGTTGATGAGTTGATTGGGTTTTAGATACTTCGTTAATTTGGAGTTAATAATAGATTCAAAAAGGTTAAAAAAAATCGAAGTGATTGCAATTGGTTGATAATTTGAGGGATCGCTACTACCTCTTTTTTTGTTAATAGGCTAAACTTGGGCTAGTTTCCAAGCAGTTGGAAGTTACCTGTCCAATAAGTAAAGAAGAATAGTTTGTGCGGAAATTTAGCCAAGAATGAGGCACAGTTTTTAATTAACAGATGTTGAGTCATTTAAAGACTTTGAACACATCTTCTGTACGGATGTGTACACATTATTGATTCTTGTTCACATCTGATAAATCTATCACTAATATGTGGATCATTTCTGCCGATATTCAGGCTATGTTAATACGTAGGTTGTACAATAAGTTTTGCAATGTTAGATATTTTTTAGGATATATGTACAAAGAATGTTTTTTTTTATGATGATACTAAAGCCCAGGGGATACCCTATGAGGCCGTAGCACCGCCTGGCAGGAAAGGAAGAAGGGTAGGAAATTGGGGATTATTGGGTTGAGTCAAGGAGGTGACGGTGTACATTACGCTTGAATTTTGCGGCTCATAACTTAGGGGGAAACCAGATGATGGAAAACAGATCCACATTCGTACTGTCCTGCTTATGAAGGATTCGAGGAATTTCACTGTATAGCCAAATTTGACTTCAAGGGTGTGAGGGTGAGCTCGGGTTATAGCTCGTGTGGTTCGCATAGGAAGAATTCTACAAGGGAAAGATTTCGTCAGAGCAATAGTCATAGAAGTAGCGCTAAAAGAGCGATAGAAAACCGATATTACGCCGGTGCTCTAGAGAATCAATAGTTGCTCTTGATATGTCATCGTCAAAAAGCCGGAAGGCCTTCTTTTGTACCTTGTATAATGCCGACAGTGCAGTACGGCCAGCCCCTGCCCAACTATGGGAGTTATATTCTCATCTAGACCTGATATAAGACTTGTAGATTTGCGCCAAATGTGTTGGAGTAAAATATTTCTTGCATTTTTGCAAGAAGCCTAGGCATTTCGTCGCGTCATGTAAACGTTATTTGTTTACTCTTTGTTGACTTGAAAGTTTCATCTCGGCCAAAAAAATGGAATTAAATCGCAAACATTTTCGTATAATGTTTTCTTATGATTTTCAAAGGGGCCTAATTTTTCAAAAAAAAAAAATCAATTCAATCTATGTTTAGTGATAAAGCCTTGAATAAAACCACTGTGTATCACTAGTATAATGAATTAAATCGTGGCCGTACTTCCCGAGCGGATGAATATCTTGAAGGTCATCCAAAATCGGTTATTGTGCCAGATAACATCTATGCACTACGCAAGAAAATACTGCTAGATCGTCATGCGAGTTATTGTCAGTTAGAGATGGGGCTCTAGGTATTAGCGTGATAAGTTTGGAAAGGATATTGCAGGAAAACCTTGCTGTTAGAAAGTTAAGTTCGCGTTAGATTCGCCATAATTTGACAATCGATTGATGCAAAGATATATTGTTACAAAAATACGACCGCGGTGCATCAAAATAGAAGCATATCATCTAAATAGGGGACGAATCTTGGATATATTTGTATGAGCCCGAAAGTAAACAGCAGTCGACCTAATGGCTGTTTCAAAATGAGCCAAATCCAACGAAAGTTGTTCGCGCACGAAGCACTTCGAAGCAAATGGTGGCTTGTTTCTTCGGTATAAATAGACATAACGCTACCGTTGGTACACCATTATTTGTTTGTCAGAAGTCTTTGGTGAAATACAAAAAAACATGTAAGTCGAAAAAAAATTCTTCTCGAACATCGGCTAAAACAACAGCATATTTGAGTAGTCAAAACGTCGAATTAATAGGTCGTCAGCAATACAGTCCTGATTTGGCATCTAATGATTTATTTTTGTTCCTACCGGTAACGAACAAACGTTCAAAAATTATGTTTCCGAGAAAATTGGTTTAACACGTTCCCGCCGGCATGTACCACTAGTGGTACACGGAGGTTTGTCCTATCGGACGGCATGTACCACTGGTGGTAAATTTTATGTGTCGTTCTTGGTAATGACCTTGGATGAAACTGTCACAGTTTGTATAGAATACTAAAATAGCTCACACGTATTTTTTGGTTCCGCCTACTACTCCCCCCCCCCCTTCAGCGGGATAAGGGAAGAGTTAGAAATCTCCCAATTTACGATACGTCATTTTTAAAAAATCAAAAAAAGCAACCGATTTTCCTAATTCAAATGCCAAATAAGGCCTAATGCTTTATATTTACCATAAAAAAATATAGCAGCACCGAACGAAAAAAAAATTGTTAATAAGAGTATTTCGTGAATTTACGGTATTCGGTGACTTTAAAAAGTTATAAATAAAATAACTTTGCGTGGGAAGGCCGTAGAGTAATGCCGTTTTTTGGTGTTGTATTTGTGGTATTCGGGAAAAGATGATAGATGGAAAAAATTTGGCTTGTTGGTTCGGGGGTTGTGGAATTGTACCACCCACATAGGGGTTGTCTAAAATGGGACGGGAAATTAAAGAACGAAGAGAGTGTGATCGAGTGGCGAAACTCTTTTTTAATACTGCAAATTTTATATAGACGTTTTTACGGTTAAAAAAGTTTTTTGGGACTTGGGTCATATACACCCCCTTCCTTCATTTTGCATATTGTTCTTGTTCTTTCGTATGTATTAGCGGTCTGTTGTAAACGTTTTTTGTTTGAAAACACGATATCAAAAGAAAACCATTTTTTCACTCAAAAAACGGCCATTTTGTACTTTAGAAAGGACTGGTTTTCTTTCTTTGCGAATCTTCGAAACTAATTATCGGATTTAAAAACTAATCTTAAATCAAATATCTGATTAGGGGACAAAACGTAGATGCGATTTCACTCTACTACCATGTTTTAACATTTATATTTAAAAATTTTATAGAGTTTCTTTTGTACCGGACGAACAAATTTAGCTTTTTCCGGGTAACCTCAAATCAATATAGATCCACCAAAATCGATATTTCTACGTAATTATTGGATGGATATCAATAATTCTTTTTTGAAATTATAGCTAATATATGAATACTAGGGCTGTCAATTTAGGAGTGAACCCAGCGGGGTGAAGGGTGGAGATAAAAACGGCAAAATTTTCGGATATTTAAAAAAACATTTTTTGTCAAATCACATTTTTTGTTCGGAAATTACCTATTGTCATAAAATTAATTCTTTTCACTAAGCTTCGATCCAATTCTAATTACCGAATCTAAGACGATTTCTGTAACATACTACGTTTCATCGCGGTCATTACATTACTTTCGACTCCATCTTTCTGCTAAATTTTTCAACATTTAAGCCACTTTTTTTCTCTTAAAATTATCTATTATCATTTAGGAATAATTAACAAAATTAGACTGCATGGTTTGTTAAACTATACTATCTACTTAGTTGCTACTGAAAAAGCACCACCTTTTATCTCATAAAAATTCCAACTCACCAACAAAGCTGAACACCGTCGCAATTTTTCATGCATAGATAGATAAGGCTTCTAGTTTCAAAATTAAAATATAAAAAAAATGTGCCAGAGGTCCGCAGTAGAAAAAAAAACAATAGATTCCCCTCAGTACAGTGCTCCCAATAGCGTGTTAGTAAAGGTATACGGTGACTATATAAAACTCCAAACCAAAGCCAAACTCCAGCGTAATTTTTTGTACACAAAAAAAAAATAAAGTTTCTATCTTGAAAATAAAAATAGAAAAAAAAGTGCTGCAAGTCCTTACTAGTGAATAATACTACTCTTTTGAAAAAATACTATTATTAACAAAAATATTTTTTCGTGAGGTGCTGCTATATTTTTTTTTTGTAACATTTGCCCACTGAATAAAAAAAAAATTGGACGTTTCATCGTAAAATCACGAAATTTCTAAACCCCCTATCGAGGGGTGGGGCATGGTAGGTGGAATCAAAAAAATACGGGTGCCCTATTTTGGTATTCCCTACAAACTTTGAAAGTTTCATCTAAATCGGAGATGGTCGGTTGCGCTAGTACCGCGCCGGCAGATGAAACGAAAATGAAATCGAATGCCGTCTCACAGTAAAAAACATGAATTTCGATGCCGCCCGGCGTGAACGTGTTAAGTGTAATGCAAAAGTATGTAGATCATCATGGAGAATACTTTGAACAACAATGAAGTCAGTTGTAAACCATAACTATTGTTATTATTACTCTTTTGCAAAGCTTCTACTAGTACCACCCTCGTTGTATAAGAATTGTCCAACATTTTTCGAAAATTCTAATATTACGGAATAGAAGCTGTGGCTATTAAGATGACTATCTATCATGCAAATAATATTCAGCAAAATCAACTTTATGAATAGTAGAAAAAAAATACTAAAAAAAAGTCAAAGTTGTCATACGAAATATAGTATTGCATGAAATTCTCTATATAAATTAAAAAATAATGTGGAAACCATTATAAAAGTTTGCTATATAAAAATCCACCAAAAGTCTCATTGCTTTAATTAAATTTTATGAGTTAAATGCATATTAAACAATCTTAAAGTGGTTTATAATCCTATTGCTAACATTTAATTTAACAGTCCCTTCTTAATCTTCAACTTCCAATGTCAATTCAAAGTTAAACCAAACACATAAACTTCAGGATGTACAGGAAACATTAAGTAGTAAGTATATATGCACTTAAGGAGAAACATTCACACGTACACTTGGAATGTTATAATAAACTGAATGGGAGACAATAATCCCCAAGTGCTGTACAAATATACACTTGAACGGGTGATGTTCAACTCTTGTTTGATAAGTGGCATCACCACGCTATTGACATTCTGAATTTATTGGTTTTACTTGTCTCCATTCCAAAACCGTAGAAAAATCAGCAAATAACAGAAATGGGAGAATACTGAAATGAGAACCTCCCTTATACATATGGCGCCGGTTTACATTCAAATTTTGTCAAGTCCCTTTGTGATGTTATTGTCAAAGTCAATTGAAAAATATGTCAAATATATGAGGAGGACCACTAAACATTGACAATTATCATTCGGTGATGTTGCCTTTGAAAAAAAAACATTAATTACTCCTTTTCTGTTTGGTTTTAACCTGTAGATTGTGACTTGATTATTAAGCCACTGCAGAAGCAGCATTAAATTTGAAAAAAAAATATATATTCAAGACCATTTTTAAAGTTATGTTAAAATAATAAAGTTGCAAAATTTTCATAATTTTCCAGAAATCTCTCTCATGATTTACCGAAACCCTAATAAATAATATTTACCTGTAGGCCTATAGTTTCTAGTTATACCAGCCACTTACACCAACAAAATCAATATATGAACTCTCTACATAAATTGTATCTTATTTAGATATGAAAAGGATACATCCTAAGGGATCCAGATTTGTCCCCAATGGCCAATATTTTTTGTACCGGATCATATGCTAAAGCTGTAGGTGAGTGTGGAAAGCCATGTCGAAATGTCTGAAAAAGAAATAAGAATTTTTATTAAATATGATTTTCTCTCTCATATAGTTTTTTGAATTATTTTTAGGCAAAAGGGCAAAAAGCAAACAAAAAACATGAATTATGTATCCTCTAACAAAAGTTCTCTACTGTACAAATATGTAATGCAGCGATAAATCACTGCTTGTCAACTGCCTTTTGTTGATCAGTCAACGACCGCTGAAATACGGGTGCGTAGTAACAAATTTATTTTATCCCGAATATATAACAAGTGGCCACTTCTGTAAGGGTAAGATAACGAAAATGTGGAGAGCAATTAATATTGTCTACAATTAAGTAAGGGATGGAGATGGGGAGTATCTTAAAGAGAATATATACATACATACGACTCTACGGGCGTCTTGTTGGATGTTTAATTTCGCAAAATTATATACCCGAACTTAGTTGAAAGATTATATATTCTCGGAAGAAAATTTCATTCGTAATGAGAGCCAGTGTAGTGCAGAGTAGAAAAACATTATTCATAGCAATTAACATAATTTAAAAGTTTTTATAATTAATTTTTTTTTTTGCTGTACTTATGAGAAAATTATTAAGGTCTAAATATATAGAAAAATTTATTTCTTTACGGAATTGCTGGAAATATATTTGACGAATATGTTGAGTTAGTGTTACTATAGGTTAGGTTAGGTTAGGTAAGAGGGGTGCCGTTAGGTGCCTGCTTCATTTAAGACCTCCAGTCCTCATAGGATAATCTGCTAGAACCATCCTGTTTCCCTTAGGAAACTCCGGATGCAGCTGAACTCATAGCTTTGCAGCTTCAACAGACTCAAAAAGAAATAGCTACCTAATAGCCTACCCCTTTTGTTCGTCAGAGGGGGACACTCGCCGAGTACGTTTTGGATGAATTGGATTTCTTTAAAATCGTTATAGCTTCTGCAGAAACCGTTCGCTGCTATTCCTAGTCTTCTAGCCCTATGGCCTAATGACTCGTAATGAACCCTACTAGATTCTAGTCTTACTATGCTTATATCAAATCTGTCTGTCCATATGTATCATTTCTTGTTGTCATGATTACGAGAGAGTCACGCAGACACATATTCTGGTATTTTATTCAACAAAATCGAAATTAGTATACAGCATCTCATTACATTATTTTATCACTAGACAATCTGAACTTGATCAGAACTTGTTTCCGATAATTATCGTGGGCTTTGAACAACGTTGAACATTAGAACCACTGACATGTATAACATCGACCTCTGACAATACTTAAATTGCTTACATTATCATGGGATCACTTTTCTATAGTTGTCTCGTTTTGGTTTAACTACTTTATTTCTTTATTTAGCTGAACTTCAAATAATAATTGCTATACAAAATCCACCATAGCCCAGTTTCCGCCCAGTGGATTCTCCAAATGAATATATAGAATACAAATAGCAATACAACATTTGTAAATTTAATTTTATTTTATTTGCTCAAAAATAGAGTTTAAGGAATATTTAATGTTACTGAAGATAAGATTCCAATAGAAACGAAATTTCGAATATATTTGAAATTTGTTGAACGTGAAATATGAATTTTAAATTTATAAAAATTTAAATTTTAATTGTGTCACACCTCTGCTAACAAAAGTTGACCCAAAAGAAATAGAAAAACAAGCAGTTCATTTTGTACATGTCGGTGATTAGAACCCTATTCTCTACAATTTTAGTAAGTCCAAAATCGTTACCATAGATATGTATTTCAAGGGCTCTTGATAAAGTCTGGTATCCTGCTCTTTTGGTTAAGCTTATAAGCACTTGATCTCTGCCCTTCACTTCTATCATGAGTTGAAATTTTTTTATCTTGTCACCTGATGCGGGTTATATTAGATGGCGTTACATCTCAACCTCACCCTATAAATGCCGGTGTGCCTCATTCTAAGGCACTATTGCCTATCAATCTTTCTTTTTAATTTTCACTATTAATCTGCTTTCCATTACTTTCAATCTCATCCATAGTTTCGCTGATGGTAGAACCCTTTACTTTGCTTACTGAGTGTCAAAGGACTCATGCGGGCTCCAGGGGGAATGCCACATTTGTCAATCGAGATTTCATGATTAGAGCAGTGAATAACGATCTTCAGAATAGCTTTCCTTTAGGTAGACCGGATCGCCTAGAATTTAATACGTCTAGCAAACTCATCTTATTAAGGTAAGATAATTTTTATTTTATGGACTGTGTCACCAAACTTTCTTGGCAATAATATTTCTAGTAAGTTAAGCTGGACAGACCAAATCCCCTCTGCTGACAAAGAGGAGTCAAAATGTGTTGAATTTCTGAAAAAGGTGTAAGAAATGGGAACATAACAAAATTCAGAAGTATGAAATCCAAAAGGGACAAAATCTAGAAATATTGATATATCCGGAAATGAGAAAATTCAGAAGTGACAAATTCCAGAAGTGACAAAATCCAGAAGTGACAAAATTCAGAAGAAATCCAGAAAAAAATCCTCTTAGTTAGGATTCTTCATGAACTTGGAACTTTTTCGTTTACGTTAAAAACAAACAAGTTTTATATATATTTCTTACATTTATTCACCCTCACTTCCACTTCAACACACACATTCATTTGTTTACGCATACATTAATAAGTGAGACCTAGGCACAGTACCAGGATAATACCTCAACGCAAAAATTTTTCCATGTTTTAGTAATTTCCAAAATTTTAACTTTTTTATTCATGCATTTTGGACCTTGACCCATCTCAAAATCGCGATCAACACTTCAAAATTTATTCTTGGGTTAGTCTGTTTCGTTCACAAAGATGCTAGGTTTCCATCAGGTGAATATGTCATCACAAGACTCCCAACTACATTATTAACACAGATTAATATAATAACAACGACAAGTGTAAAGATGAAATTTGCGATTTGCCATTTTTTAAATTTTTTAAACAATTTTTTAATTGTAACAATTTCGGGATTTTGAAATTTATGTATTTTGTCGTTTCTGAATTTTGTCACTTCTGGATTTTCTCATTTCCGGTTTTTTTTATTTTATCTGAATTTTGTCACTTCTGAATTTTATACTTCTGAATTTTGTCATATTCCCATATATTCTGCAAATATTTATATTAAGTAAAATTCACATGAGTGATTCAAATTTGGTTGATACATTGCGATTTGCTGATGATAGATTTACATCTGATGGAAACCTGTGTCATCCAGGTTAAAGTTTTGGTGCAACCTAACTGTTTATATGTATATGAAGACATGTGTGACTCTAAAATCATTTTTTTACAACAACTAAACACTGGTTAGTCACGGACATATTTAACGTAGTCATTGAGCCGCACCTTTCTTCATATGCATATATATACTGGGCACAGTTTGATTATACCAGAACTTCGTCCTGA
The DNA here is from genome assembly GCA_963930735.1 of Dioctria linearis. NCBI lineage: Eukaryota > Metazoa > Arthropoda > Insecta > Diptera > Asilidae > Dioctria > Dioctria linearis. The sequence goes on along the minus strand of OZ005742.1, from coordinate 50,111,351 downwards.
ATGACACAAGTTTCCATTAGATGTAAATCTACCATGACCAAATTCTAATGTACCAACCATCATGAAGAATTCAAACTAAGAGGAAATCCAGAAAAAAATCCAGAATAGATATTCTGGATGTTTTCCTGGATTTCCTTTGAATTTTGTCGCTTCTGGATTTTGTCACTTCTGGATTTTATTTCTTCCGAATTTTATCACTTCTGGATTTTCTCATTTCTGGATTTCGTATCCAACCCGTAAGAAATACTTCATTCCGTCAAATCTAGCGCTCCTCAACAAGTCCGTTATCAGACCTAGAATGAATGAACCAGGGCGTGGTTGCACAGCTTTAGCTTCATTGGATATTATCCAAAGCCTTTTAAGCTCATTGGTGATGTCATATCGACTCATGCTATAGCACCGACGCAATGTCAGATGTCTTTCGCTCCTTTATCGCTACATGCATGGTCAATGTTTCTATGAAATAACTAGTCTGATCGCTTGAAAATTAATTCCTGTATACAATACTCATACTGCAAGCCGCACAAATCCTTTCACCCTTCAAAAATCAAAATACTTTCGACCGTACAGTTTTGGTGGATGCCAAGTACTCTTAGGTTTGTCGTAGATCTATCGTCCAGCATATTCCAGTTGCAATAGTGTAGTCTTCGGCAGAAACGATAGTAATTATCATACCGCTAGGAGATTCCAGAGACGTAGCCAGGTTTTGCTACACTGCTGCTTTAGTGGAAACTATCATCGATAGCGACGTCTTCTGATATTTTTTTCAGCCGTACTAAGAGGGAATAGTCACTACAAACTAATATGTAGTGCTCTCGAGCAATTGTGTTAAACTGAAACATAACTAGTCTGATGCGCTCGGGGGCGGCCAAGCGTCCAGAAGGATTCGGTAATCAAGTTGTCCCAATGACAACCTGCATAATTAGTCTGCCCTACGGCAATAGCGATGGAATGCTGTATTGAGCTCAGGCTGTCCTATGGCAATCTATCTTGTTGTCTTGAGATTTCTTTCAAGACCATAAGATTAACTTGCATATCTAGGTCTCAAGTATAATGAATTCAGGCTGTCCCAATGGTAGCCGCATTTGAGGACTTGAACCAGCAGGATTGCGGTATTCTCCAATGTAGCTAAATGTAGTGTGTGAGGCCAATCCAGAAGTGAAACCATGCAGACCACCGCTAACATCCACTAATCTGTGGTGACCAGCCCAGATACCCTGTAGCTAAGTTCAGGACGGACCTCTGAAATAAATGGCTATATTGTTAGGAATTAAAATAAAAGTCCTTACTAGGATTTGCTGTTTAGTCGTATTTCCTGAAAACCTTTATTTTATTTTTGTAATCTTTTTGATATTTTTTAAATCTTTTTTTTTCGGAAGCTTACATTGGTCCATTCGCAATATTTTTTTAAATAGGTTTTTACAATATCAACTGCCTACCTAACTAAACTTTTTTGCTTTCAGCAAAGTGTTACTAGACGCGAGTTTCGAAATTAATTTTACTAGGTTTAGTGACGAGTTCGAAACTGTGCGACCCAGGCATGGGAATTTCTAAAAATAAATCCTTACTGATAACATCATTTTTGTAAAGAAGGGGTTGCATGTAAGATGTAAGCGTTAGTAATATACTTGCGAAAAAGAAACTACCTAGTAGTAACCTTGGTAACATTTTAAAATTTGTTATAAGCCATAGATGTCCTCAGATTAGATAAGGTGTTAGATGGAAATATGCCTAATCTTAAAAGAAACAAATCCAAAACTCGAGCAAATTTTTACTTGATAAAGTACTTCATAAAAAATTCATCAGTTTATTTGACAAAAACAATCGCCCTTTACCAGAATAATCCCACAAATTTTTTCCAGATTTTCAAAATTTTTCAAATATTTTTCAGTTTTTTTTTCGTGCTCTGCTCTGCGTTTTCAGACTTTTTGGTTTTCAGCATTTTTTTATCATAAGCATCTCTCGTTCTGGTAAACACATATCATGATGACTTCATCAATGAGCTCCGCAGGAGCAATCAGATGAGCGCACTGAGGAAATTTATTCGTGTTTGAATCAACACCGGGAACAAATTATTAATTTACTTCTTCACAGATAGTGTGTATGAGATAATGCATCTCTTTCACTTATTTAGTAATGTATACTTTGTTTCTCTTTTGTGAATTTTACAATATTAGATTAGCACTTCGATGAGTACATAATGAGTGTCACTATGATCTTATTAATGACCATGTCAAAATGAGTGTCACGATTAGCTTATTAATGAGCATATTAATGAGTGTCGCGATGAGTTCATAAATGAGAATTTGATTTTACGATTGATTTTATATATTTTTCCATTTTTCGAAGCTGAGGATATGGGGACATAACGTCTTGTTCAGCATATGGGCGACAGTGTTTCCGCGGAAATCAAAAAATTAATTAAAAATAAATATTTTAAATAGTTAAATAAATAAATCACAAAAATCAATTCAAATTTTCTTAGTAGAAATGTCATCTAACATCTAATGAGCCCTTCGATGAGATTTAATAAATGCTCATCAGGAGGCTCATAGCGACTTAATTTTATATATGTTTGTTCATGTATTGCAAACACCTTGCTGCTTTTTAGTAGTATTGGTTTATATAAGAGGCAAGGTAAAACTGTGAGTAATTTTTACTAGGGCGGGTTCCTCAATTCAATACTACACTAGGATATTTTCAGTACCACTGTTAAGACTTGAAATTTCAAAACATTTTTCTTCTGATTTAAATAGATGATATTGCAGAGATTTTCGTTAGAATTCTAAGTGCGAGTTATCAGTGAATTTTTTTATTCTTTGAAAATATTCTTCAAGAACTTTTACTGATCTAGACAATTTTCTGGAGAATTATTTTATTCACGTGTAGTCAAGTATTCCAATGGTAATCTGGAATGAAAATTCTAAAAATTTCCGATTAAAGTTTCTTAAGTGTTCGTTTTCTGTGGAAAAAAATACCTAAGATTTGATCGGAATAAATTAATGTAAAATTTTAATATTTAGTTATTGACATCGTAAATTTTTTCACAAAGTCTATACGTACCAACTACAACTTTAGTTTTGTTCCTTGTATTCGTAATATAATATCAATATTTATGTATTCACTGTAATTTTTTTGCATGAACCGTTAATTATTAATTAGAGTTAATTTTTTCCTGTTTCTCTCTATTGTATGTCTCTGAAATCGGAATACGATCGAGCACTAATACTTCTGTGCATATGCGCCACAAATGTATTAGAAGAGCGATATTAATAGTGATATTAAGATCATTCCTCATTTAAAAACATTGTTTCCCCATTGTAGATTGAAAGATGAATACAAATAGGAAAGGGAAGATATCTTTGTAATAATGTTCAAAGAATTATGGGAGCAAAAAGATATAATTTCCAAACTCTTTCCAATATCTTCGTTTTCTTATATCGCTCTAAGCCTTCAATGATTATCCTATTTATAGAGAGCTCTTCTTGATGATAGCAAAGGAGCTTCGAGAGGCGAAAATCACTCTCGCCTGGAAAAAGGCAAACACAATGGGTGTGATATAAGCTATAAAGAATAGGATGGTGCTTCTGAAATATGCAAATCCGTCTGTTGAATGCCGACTTATTCTGATTGATATGCAGATTTATGAACGTGTCTCCGGCACTTCAACTCTATTGCCAAGCAAAAGTGAAGAAATTTCATGGAACCTTCGATGGTAATATTAATTTCAAGGAAACTCGATACTTTGCAGTTTAACACGATTCCTAAATTTATTCAATTTCAAAACCGATTTTCGTATCAAATCGTCTCTCGTTCGTTTTATGGAAACTGCTTTTTCTAGTATATTGTATTCTCGAAACAGAAAAAAAACTATCCATCACGTTTTTTGACTATCCGCCCCCCATCAAAATATTTTACAATGCATTTGACGTGTGAGGACGTGTGAGTTTTAAGCTACGAATGGTGAAAGTGCTTGAGTTCAAACGTATTTTGTAGTTCGATAAAATATTTTATGAGCAGTTTACTGTCGGACTCCCTAAGTATGTATGTTGTTTGCAGAAATTTTAAGAGCCCCAGAATCATCATGTATGGTTTGTCATTTTACGACAAAAATATAGTATTTTTCGTTTACTGACCTCATAACTCTTAGAACTGCTGCATCGTTCTTGACAACCGAGAAAAGACTGTGGATTTGTTTTGTTTGCATCCATATCTCAAGTGCATTACATTATGGATTAATCAAAAGAAATCCTGGCCTTTTTGACTACATTAAATTAATTAATGATCTAATTTTGCCAGACCATTTTCTACCAATAAGAGTGAAGAAGCAACGAAAAAGAAAGTCAAAATGCTAAATGGAAGATCTTTTTTCTGTGCGTAAAATTACGCCTGTGATTTATAAACGCCACATAAGGCTCTTTCTTATCAGAATAACCTCATGAAGTTTGTACTAACTCCACAATTATGACGAGAATTTCCAGATGAATCTGTTATGAATCCTTTAAATCTGCTTCCTTCGCGTCAGTTTAGAAAATCGGGTTGATTGTTCCTATTAGAAAGAACACCAATGCATCCTCCCCGGAAGATTATGGACCTATTACCATTCTTCTTATATATGTACGTAGATGTAGGTATAAGCATAGTATTTGAAAAGGATTTATACAAACAAATCATAGACTATTACTACTTCTGAAGGATATGATAAAATGTAGTATGGATGTTATGACCAATGAGAACATTAAAGAAAAATATAAGTAAGGATGGGGACTATAAATAATAACGCCAATGAATACTTAAAGTTAGTGGTTTATTTCACACAAACGTCTAGCTTAATCACACAATTCCAACCGTGACTAGAACTAAATTTAGTAGATTTCAACTTCACTTATTCAAGATATACACAACACTGTAATAAATTGTGATAACTTTCAGGAATGGCACCAAATATATATATATGTAAATATAATAATAAATGGAATATGTGATATAATAAATGATCAATTCAGAAATGTACTCACCAGTATAAAATGGGGAATCGACTTTATGGCGTTGGTAGACGAATATCGATCTTTATCTCAGTCGATACCCAAGATAAAGTGATGTTGTTTCCAGTCGAGACCCGGAATAAGTATCCTTATCTCGGTCGATACCCAAGATAAAGATTTGGATTAGTACAGTACTCTGAGCACTCTGGTGTCCATTCTCACTGGACATTTTTCTCTCAGGGGCCATTTTCACAGGATGAGACTTGTTGATGATCCTACATGAAGGGGTTGCGGAGAGGAATCAGAAACAGTAACCCGCTTTCTATGTCACTGCCCGGCACTCTCAGGAATACGTTACACAATTCTTGGCTCACACCTCCTGGACGAGTTATACGATGCCAGCAAAGAGGGTTGGGGGTCAATACTGAAATTTCTAGGGGCGTCCGGTTGGGACCTATGAGCAATCGCTCATAGGTCTGGAGGGTGAACAATGGGCCTTGACTTGGCCTACGTTCGGGGGACCTCATCGGAGTCCCAAACCTCGGTTTCAATCAATCAATCAATCAAGTACAGTTTATTCCAGTCGAGACAATCGAGTATCATTATCTCAGTCGATACCCAAGATAAAGTTATTGAGTTAGTAAATATTATTCCAGTCGAGACCCAGAATAAAGGAAAGCTATTAATAATGTTAAGACATTACCACTAGCCAATTCGATTCCCAATGATGCAAAATCTATGACAGCTGGATGCGAAAAGAGAAAGATTAAAGTTGGCCTGCGACTTATATTGCCTCTGAATTGCGCACGGCACCAAAAAATTATTTTACATTGCGCATAGCAACCAAAGTACATTGACCCGAGCAGCTGTGCATAGCAAGTGGAATTCTGAGTATTTGTGTTGCCTTTCCTGATTTTGCCTAGCTAAAGTTAATATGATTACAAATTATACAATAGGATACCTATTGCAATATTGAAAATATGCTACTTTAAAAGATACATTTAACTGCACAGATGACTTAATCTAATTCCGTTTGATTTGCGTAAAGTACATCTCGGGAAACTATTTTACATAAAGATCAAAGCAGGAAGATTGCTGACACATGAAGATAAGCAGTTCAGTAGTAGATGGAAGGAGAGTTTCTTGATCATTTTACAAAAAAAAAACCTATCAACATCTTCCGAAACAACGTACAACCCTTATTACTTAATGTTCGAACACCATGCAGAACTAAGATAATAACTGCAATCATATTGCTGGCTAATAACAAAGCTGCCCGAATAGATAACTTTCCGTTCAAACTAATTACCATGGACTCAAAATATCAGCAAACATCCTACTTCTAATTCTTGAAAGAGAATTTTTTGTATTTTTCGGAGGATTAAACGTAAGTAATAGTAGTACAAAAATATCAACAAATGGAATTAATCAAACTTCAATAACCAGAGAGGAATTGTCATACGACCTACTGCGGGGAAAATCTTGACTCATGTTGTCCTAGATAGAATTAATCTGCAGTCGACCAAAGGCAACAAGGCTTAGAAAAGGATGTTTCTATATTGATCACATTAGAATCTTACGAATCATCGTGGAGCAAAGTGCAGAATACAGTTCGCCTCTCTATCTGGATTTTGTGGATGATTACGAAAAGGCATTTAACTTTTAAGTAAAGAAATGCGAATTTATACATATAACACCCACCTACAAAAAACACATGTAGTGCAAAACTTATATTACCTCAGCATAGAATAATAACCGAATCTGGTGGTATATATAATAAATCGAAATGGACTTTTTACAACTCCAATAAAATCTCATATAAAATTAAGTTACGGCTCTCCAACTACATACTAAAAACGTTGTATGGCTGGATGGATAGATTCGAAAATAAAAAAAAGAAATGCTATTGGGCATATCACACGCTACAATGATATGTCAATACTAACATTGAAAAGTAAGCCGTCGACTTGAATTCTCCAGGAACTCATCGTATAGGAAGACCTAGAATCACTTAGAGGAGAACTGCTCTTAGAAAAGCAGAATCAGTCGTATGGTTATGGAATGAATTCCCTGTCATATGTCCCTCGAGAGGTCAAAGAAGACTGATAACGATTATGATAGATTGTAGTCGAGTAGCTGGAAATGAAACCATTGACAAACCCTATCATATACACAAACGGTTCCAAATCGCAAGAAAACACCGGAGCAGGCATTTTTTGTGAGGAGCCTCATATGGACATTGCTATACACGTTGAAAGCCATGTCACGATTTTCTAACTCAGATACTGCGAGCAAAAGATTGCAATCTCTTCGGACAGCCAAGCAGCTCAAGCAGCTGTTAAGGTCTTGTCAAAACCCTTTAAAAACTCCAAATTTCTATTGAAGTGTAAAACCACCTTGAACTCACTCTCTTGCAACAACAGGGTACTAGTGGTTTGAGTGCCAGATTAGATCGATAAGGCGGATGAGCAAGGGTCATCCAGATAGGATGGAACTTGTTGGCGATCCGGTACGTAGAGAATGTGGAGAGGAATCCGAATCGGTGACTTATTTTCTTTGTCGTAAACGTTACTGATTCCCAGGCCCACAGCTTCAGGAGATTTGCATGAAGCCGGTAAGGAGGGTTGGGGCCAATTTTGAATTTTGTTAGAGCATCCGGTTGGGACTTATGAGCAATAGTCTGGAGGGTGAACAACGGACCTTGTTGTGGCCTAGGTCCCAACCTCGTCTCAACCTAATCCAATCCAACGGAAAACAAAAACATTTCCAATTAGTTGTTTTAGAGTTAGAAGTCCTAATTAGGCCTAAACTGTTCTTCAAAAACGGGTTTTCCGTTCTCTACCAGTAATTCTTAGGATAAAAATTTATATTTTCAATTTTTTCTGAACATTTTTTTGTATGTATTTCTAGTAGATACCGAGCTCGAAGCATCAGTACGTTCAAAGGTAAATTATTATGTGGCGTCAGTATGCTTCTTGTCTATATCTGCGTAACACGGTATGACTGGTTTCGAGCTAATGGAAAGTTGATTCTGGTCTATATTCGTCAAAGAAGCGTTTCTACAGACCGTGCCTCGTCTTCATCGACACTTATGTACATCATAGACGTCAACTTTCAATTCCAAAAACCATCCTGTTTAACTTATATGAAGTGATGAATTTTTGGATAAAAAGAAATTATTTTTTGTTATGTTAAAACGGATTATAAAGTGTGGAAACTTTAGATGAATGATACGATTTTGAAGGCAGCTAAGAACCGCTATGATGAATGGGCTCAGACTAGGTATCTTGAGCAAAACGAAAAATTGCATATGAATAAGACCAAACAAAAACTGGATTGACAAAATATCTGTTTAACTATGTAATGTCCAACTCAGTTTACGAAGCGTATTTTAAACGAAAACTGCAGCTTGCTTCGCTTCGTTTATACATAAATGGTTTTGGACAGTTCTATAGGTTAAAAGGTTGAAATTTTCAATACACATGTATACTGAATACGAAGACTTGACAGATCCATCCACATGGAGGAATCGTACTCGTATTGGAATGACTCCAAAATGGGAATAGATGTTGAAGGTTATGTCTACAATGACTGCCATAAATTCATGAGGGACATTGTCATTGTATTTTAGTTCGAATTCCTTGTTATATTCCAAGGCATCGTCAAATCTATAATATACCCATAGCCTATATGCGAAGTAAAAATTTCTATAGAGATTAATACTTTTCAAGTGCATATTACATAAGGAAAAACTGTCCCGCCGGAAGGCCCACACATGAAGACCCAAGGCCTCTAGGTGGTAAACAGATCATGGCCTTGTTTTTTATTTTTTAATAATTGAATAAACCAAAAATATTACCGTTACATTGACCTTAGAAAATAGACAAGCAGACTTAGAAATATTACAAATAAGTACGAAATTATATGCAAAGAAAGTTCGTTTTGTATAAGCATATACTTAGAATGCGATGCATCGAACTTTATTCCCTGCAAAGGAACGGATTACTTCACTATACTCCACAGGCTATCACCGAGAGTAAATTGAGCCTGATATCCTCTGTGGTGGATCTTAAGTAGTTGTTCACTCATTTTAGCATTGAAAACGACTGTTGTCGAGAAGTGTGACACTAGTGTATGTACCCAATACATCCAGAGCACTATTTCCACATTTGGCTAAATGTCCAAAAAGCTTTTTTCCAGGATGTACTTGTAGCTGGATTTTCCTCGTGTAGGATCTGCGGACGATAAATAAGCTCGCAGGTGTGTTTTCCAAAGTCGCGTCTAAATCTCCTACATACATAGAAAACTTTCAAGTTCCATGAGTCCTCGCGAATATCTTGAGAAAGTCAAATTTTTTACTCAAGTTCTCGTACGCAGAACCACGTCTATATAGACCTTTTATAGACCTGCAATCAACCTGTCGATAATGACATTGAAAACAGTCCCTGCCGGTTAACGCGAATTCGATCTCGTTTCCTTTTACTTCATTAATTGAAAAATCCCCCCCCCCCAAATTTGCCACCCTGCTCTGTCTATTGGTGAATCCGCCCCTGTCTGCAGGAACAATAAACTGAATTAAATTAATGTTATCTATGTTCGGCTCCTGTTGGGCCCCTAGGCAACTGACTACTTTTCTTAAACAGAAGTTCACCATTGCGTGCGGGCATAGACAAAGCATTTTTAACCGAGACTGCTAGAAAAACAAAGTAGGTGTAGCTATGTACATAAAGAAGGACACTGGACTATAATTGCTTGACTAATTACCGAAGACTGTCAACTAAGAAATTATGTACAAATAAATTCGCGACGTAACTATTAAAACGGTTAATTACCTTTAATCTTGACTGAAATCCAAGACTCTGTTGAAGTTTCTTGCATGTGATATGAAAGGTGCCCTAAAATAATTCTTTCTCATTCATAAAACTTAATGAAATGGAAGGTCATGTTTAATTCACAAATGAATGTATTTGACAGAAAATGATTATGAGAGAAGTGTGCAATGCTTTGCCTTAGTTACCTTAATCACTAACATAGGAATGGATTCGTCCTCTTTTCAGAATTTTCTGACATCAAAGGAAATTTCTGCTTCGACTTAACTCGTCATTAATCAAAGCGACATCATTCTCATATCATGGACCATCATGATACCAATTAATGACCTATTTCTGTTGATGATGGCTTCCCATTTGCGTTTCTGCTTTGATTTTTACCTCTTTGAAAGTCATATGGTTTCCATGTTACGTAAATATAATTGTCCTAGTAATTGGGTAGGTAATTTTTGTTGTAAATGCTCCTTACAAATTCTGCTGAAAGCCGTTTTTTTTTACAGTAATCAACTCAAGCGGAATTAAAATAACTCTCAAGAGATAAAGAGCATTTATAAACGGAGAGCTGGCGACCAAAATACTTACGTCACTTCATAAACAAAATTTTCCATTTTATTATGTTTGGGAAGTCTGCCTGGTTAGTCGTGGATAGCGGTACGGAACAGCCACGAAGGTTTTTTTTAAAAAAAAATCAGTTGAAAATCGTGATATCATAGAGGCTGCTTTTTGGTGTGGCAGCAGAGAATGATATTTCATGTTCAATGGTAAATATGGCAAATAATTTGGCTGTCGCAAAAGTGGTTATTGACAGCAATGAAGATGCGCGAAAATGTGTATAATTTACGTCGTACAACGATAACTCAAGAACGCGTTTACTTAGAGTGCTACAATTGTACACACACGTGTTTTTCTAACAAAAAAAGAAAAAATAAATTGATAATTTGACCAATCAGGCAACTCCTTCGTAGGGTTGCCATACAAAAATTTCGCTTTTCATTATATATTTGGAAACTGCCTCAGACCGCGGAGAGCTAAAATTTTGTGTACCACATTTTCATATAAATTGCCAATACAAGTTCAAAAATGGACCAAATCGGCCGACACTTTTTGGTGTTGCCATACCAAACTTTAGTTTTTCACAATTATATTTGGGCACTGCCTGAGAACGGATGGACGTAAAGAGCTGAAATTTGGTATATGATATTTTCATAGCAATGGTAAATACAATTTCATAAATGGACTAAATCGGGCAACATCTTCTTGGTGTTGCCATACAAAACTCCCGTATTTCGCTATATATTTGGAAACTGCCTGAAAACACGTCGACGTGGAGAGTTCAAATTTTGTACACGGCGTTTACATAAAAATTGCAATTATGTACAAGTTCAAAAATATATCAAATTGGGTAAACCTTTCTTGGTGTTGCCATACACAATTTTGGATTTTCACTTTATTTAAATTTTATTTATTATTAAACTATATTCTTGGTCTTAGATCAAATATAACTTTCTCTCTTGTTCAGTTTTATAATTTGCTATATATTATCATTTTCGCAGCAGTGATCGCAACAAATTATGTCACTCATCCTCTCCTGCATTGGAGTTTCTTTGTGTGTAGATAGATACGGGATTCGATAAATGCATCTTAGTATCGACCTAATGCTCGCCCAGAGAATTCAATGTGGAAATCGATGTTGAATTTGAGCAATGTGTCTTTAATTTATCACCTAGATATATGCATGTGAATGTTGGAGGAAATACATATTAATGATCATCTTAATTTACTAAATCGTGGTGATTATCAATGGATAAACCGCGATCTACTATATGAGGAGTGTAGGAGTCTTGATTGAAACATTAGTCTTGAGTGTAATACTGGTACCGTACAGAACAGTAATCATAGCCCTCCTTGCTTTCTAAATTGGATCTGGAAGTTCAAGTCCTTAACACAAAAATTCTGTACTTGCTTGATAAGTATGTTTCTTTTTAGTCGAGAAAACTTGTTACAAGTCGTTGTCTGTGATTTTCCTCCGCAATAACAAATTTATTTATAGACCGCGATTTTCTGCATAACTTTAATTAAAATTATTTGTATCCCATAGTAATAATGTTAATGCCATCACTTCATGTACACGTATGGCGTGCAATTCGGCTTTAGCTTCAGTTATGTTGATGCGAATGAAGCAATTGACACCATTAAATCTATCCGCTCAGAGGGAATAGGCCCGGATAATTAATCATCCCGCTTTGTTATAATTATATATATATATAATTATAATTACACCTGCACTACAAATTTTCAGCGACTGTTTAACCAATTGTGATTTACTGTGCTGGATCCCATTGATAAAAATTGCTCTGCAAACGAGCCAGGTGACTGCAGACCAATTAGCATATTATGTTTCCTAGCAAAATCATGTCCAAACAAATACAACCAGTATGTGTTCCAAAATAATTTTATTAGTCAATGACAGTCTGGCTCTCCGCGCTGGTCATAACTATTAAAAGTTTAAAAGTTCTTGATAATGATTATCTTGTGTAATTAGTTCTTTTAGATTTCACCAAGGCCCTCGAAGACCGTGGACCATTCCAAACTCTTTGCTAAAATTCTAGAGCAGTTTGATTTTAGTTCCCTGCTTCCAGCCATATTAATAGCTTTTTCTATTAAAACAAATGGTTGCCAGCGGGTTATGGTCGCTAATCTCGTCTCCTCCAGAGTTAGTGTCACATGTGGCATTCCTCAGGGATCTATAGTTTAGTTGTTTTAGACGGCGAAGTTCCGATGTATGCTGATGATATCCAAATATATTTCAGTCGTCTCTTCGGCTTAGTTAAAGATTACGTTAGCAGATTGAATTAGGATTTGGAAGGATTTCGTAGGAGGTCTATAGTCAATGGCCGGTAATTGAACCCCACTAAGTTGGTGGCTCTACCCTTGTACAGATATACTCTTGACCCCACCTACCTACCGCTTATTCTCATTGAAGATTCCCCAATTTCCTTTGTTTGTCGTGTAAACAATTTACTTTTAATCTAAAATGATTAGAATGATTTCTTGTGATCATGTTAAGGCAATCACTTGCAAAGTGTACGGAGCGCTCAGATGGCTGTGATTGTACACCAATATTTCTTTTGACTAGTATACGCAGAAGACAGCATCCATTTGATGCGATGGTTCCAGAGCTTTCGGACGTTGCTTCTCTGTGAGTTTTCTTATAAGGAAATCGTGAACTGAGGGTCCGCTCTAAAAATTTTCTCTCACGACTGAGGGAGCCAAGGCGGACATTTACGTTCCTAAACCTGACATTGGGATTTAATACTCACTTGGAAGAAACACCACTATCTTCCACGCTGAAGTCTTCGCTCACACAATGGCAGCGAGGATGGCCCTTGATATGGAGATAAAGAGAAACGACATTAATATCCTTTCTGATAGTCGGCCGGGCTTGATGGCTCTTAGTGGCCCTCGGATAATATCTAAGTTAGTGGGGGACTGAAAGGTCATCTGTGGATAAGTCGTGTATCCACAACAATGTGTCCCTTCAGTGAGTTCCTGGTTACATGGGGATCATGAGGAATGAAAGGGCTGACGTTTCAGATAAGGCTGGCCCAGATTCTTCGTTCCTAGAACCGGAAGCCGCCTTAGGCGTTGCCACCTCGAGTATCGGATATCTCATCAAAGCGGATGTTCATAGAAAGCATCAGCAGAGATTGGAGAAAATGAGTACTTGCAGATGCACAAAACTGTTTCTTCGATCGGTAGCTTATTTTAGGCATTTGCTTAGTGATTTTTTGTATCCAGCTTAGTGATACTGCACATTCACTGGTCTGGGTATTTTATTTTTTTGTGTAGCCTTAGTTTTTGAATAACTTCATACTCTTTTTTTTAACTTTATTTTTAAGTAACTCTTCTGTTTTGTTTTTTTCTTTTTTTTTATAGCTTTCTTATTTCAATCATTACGGTATTAAATCCTATCGGAGTGGAATGAGAAATTGATGGTTTTTGTTCTACATGAACAGCCTTTGAAAGATTTTTATTTATTTATTTATTATAATTAGTCTACAGATTACAAATCAACGGACTATTTATATACTAAAACTAAAATTATGTTTGGGTAAGAACATCAACTAAAGCTAACCTACTATGTAATATAAAAATATGAACATATCTAATATTATAGTCATAGCAAGCTTTCTAGAAAGTCCGAAACAGAGGCTTTAAAAGAAACTCTATCTAGACTAAAGTCAATTATAGGTTAGGTTAGGTTAGGTTAGGTAAGAGGGGTGCCGCTGGACAGCCAGCCAGCCTCACTTAGACCTCCAACGGGTTCATTGTGCCCCTAGACCTCATGAGATAACTCTTCAAGCCGTGGATTTATCCTGCTTTCCTTGGGAAACTCAGGATATATCCAAGACCTTTAGCCTAGATCCATCCTGCCTCACGCAGAAATCTCAGGATGTCTCTGAACTTTATACTTTGAAGCTTCCCCAGACTTGAAAAGAAGTAGCTACCTAGTAGCCTACCTCTTTTATTCATCAGAGCGGGGCATTCGCAAAGCACATGCCTGACGGATTCAATTTCCTCCGAGTCCCTACAACTCCTGCAGAAATCGTTCGCCGCCATTCCCAGTCTTCTAGCATGGTCCCCTATGGCCCAGTGACCCGTCATGACCCCTACTAGATTCCTGGTATTTGCTCTGCTGCTGTTAAGCAATTCCCTTGTCCTTTTCCTGTCATATGCAGGCCACAATTGCCTCGCAATACGACAGGTATCCCTGCTGGTCCATCGGAGGCCTGCCTTTAAATTGACTTCCCTGATGATTTCCTCTTTTAAAACTCCGATTGGAATCCTCACGTAAGCTACAGCTGCGGAGCTATCCAATTCGGAGCCCTTTTTGGCCAACTCATCAGCCATCTCGTTGCCTGAGATATCCTTATGGCCAGGTACCCAGCTTAGGGTCACCTTGTGCCTTACAGTCAATTCCTCAAGCCTGGTTTTGCATAACTGCACCAATTTTGATTTTACCAGCCCAGCATCCAGCGCCCTGATGGCTGCCTGGCTATCAGTATATATGCAGATGTGCCGTGCGGGCTCTCTGCACATGGATACCAATATTGCCGCCTGATAAATCGCTGTGAGCTCTGCCTGAAAAACACTGCATTTGTCAGGCAGTCTATAAGACTCGTGCCACTGGAGACCTCTAGAGTACACTCCAGCCCCTGTGCCCGCACTGAAAGTCAATTATGCTGCTATACAAATTAAACTGCCGAATACAACGACTTAATGGACTACTGAGGCCATAATTTGTTCTATCGAAAGTTTCAAAAAGAATGGGGCGCAGTCTTATCTGCTTAGATGGCACATATAAATGGATAAGCTTTAAAATATCAGGAGAAATAATCCTGTTTTAAATAACATCTCTAATAAACATAGTATTATAAATTTTTCGTCTGAGAGACAGTTTCTGTAAGCCAATCAACTGGCATCTGGCATCATAAGGAGGTAAATCACCGGTCCAGTTAAGTCTCCTAAGAGCAAACCTGGTAAATCTCCTTTGCACATTTTCAATTCTGTTAGAACGCGTCACATAGTATGGGTCCCATACAACCGTGCAATATTCCAAAATAGGTCTAACGCAAGCTGAAAATAATGCCTGAAGCGTGTATGGATCAGAGAATTCACTATCCCGACGTTTAACAAAACCAAGCCGAGAATTATCTTGACTTACTACATAATCAATGTGGTAGGAGAAGGTAAATTTACTATCTAGAATAACACCAAAGTCCGAAACTATACTACATTTAGGAACATTAATCCCATCGATAGACACTTCTTCAAAATTAATTGGTGATACTTTTATAGTAGCCATAAAGTGTTTACATTTAGAAAAATTTATCAACAAATCATTAAGATGACACCATTTCGCAAATTTATCGACTTCTGATTTGAAATTGGCTACTTGAGACATATCAACAATTTCCATGAAAATTTTTAGATCATCAGCAAAACCTAGAACAGAAGAAGATTCAAAGATGTCAAAGACATCGATGTTAAATATAATAAAAAGAAGGGGCTCTAGATGGCTCCCCTGAGGTACACCAGAATGTACAAAAATCGGCCGAGAGTACATCCCATTAATTTTGATATTTTTGGAATTTTCCACTCATTGAAGAACAGTCCCGAGGATAACGACAAATTAAAAATATATTAAAGAGGCATCGAAATAGGATCACGGCATTGACTTAGAAATATCGCTGGAATGTTGTCAGGACCAGAAGAGTGGCTAAACTAAGCATTGGCCACACACATACATTGAACCCAAATTGACCCGTGAGAAGATATGTGTTGTAAACTCAGTGTCTCGAAAACTACCTAACCGATCAGGTCCGGTTTTTTGCATCTGAAAGCCGTTTTTTTTTATTATGTTTAATTCAAAAGAGAGAGAAATTCACTAAATAAAATGTTCCAAAGTTGAATTAATTTTTTAAATATTAATTTTGAAGAAAGCCTAAGTCCTCCACATATACAGACCCAAAGTATTCCGTAAAAAGGTTACATGAATATGAAATGTTATCCGCAGTTTTATTTTTAAAGCCAATAGGTGAAGGAATTCCATACAAATTACGCTTACTGTCTAGAAATGACCAAAAAGCTTTTGGATTGATCTTTATACTAGCCTCCACCGATGCCAAATGTTGACTATACAGAAGGGCACAATGGACCCGTTGGAGGTCTAAGTGAGGCTGGCTGGTTGTTCAGCGGCACCCCTCTTACCTAACCTTGACTATACAGAAACTTATTTAAGAAATCATATTCTTTCCGCAACCTTTTTGTCTATGCTTTAGATTTTTATTGAGTAGATAAATTGGAAAGAAACAACTTTTTTAAGTGAATTAAAAAAAAGAAAATTAAGAAAAACCATTTTCATTTTGATTCGATGAAATGTCTGATTTGAAAGCTTTTTTGAGAGTTTGAAAAAGTTACAAAAAAAAAAAAAAATAAAAGACAAAAATATTTAATTTTTGTACTAAATATTATAAAGCGTAAAATTAATGCCATAAAGGGAGCAAATTTATATGAAGCTGATTGCTGTTTATGGGACTTAAATGCTTTTAAAACATTTTTTTACCACAATTTATGGAGCACATATTGATTGCCATGATTAATTATCATAAATAATTCTTAAGCAAAAGGTCTTGGGTTCGATAGATAGCTTCGATTACTGCCATTGCGATTTCACACTATTATTATCGTCTAATAGTAATGTATTTCCCATTGCAATGTGACTATATAGCAGGCAATCGGGCGAGTTTACTGCAATAAACTTATCCCTTTCCATTACCTATCGGGTAGTGTGCAATAAATGTAGCGTTTAAAAGTGGAAAATCTTGTAAGGTGTTGTGTGAGAGAACCAGAAATAATTGTGGACCAGAAATATTGAAAACTAAGATTCCATTAAATTCAACGGTCTTGCAGTAAAACAGGTAGAGGCAGATGCAATAAAAGCTGAAGGCATGGTAAATGGTACGAAATATATTTTCTGACCATATGGTAATATGAATGCATTTCCATATACCTAGCAAGAAATCTTCACTATTTTATAATATACCGCTCACAATTGCCTACCTAAGAATTTCGGATTGATTTAAATTAAAACCGCCGACGTACATATAACGACCGATATAATCCGCAGGTGTAAGAATATTAGTTTTTGAGGAAATTCCGCCTGGTTTTTTCAGAATTCTGATGAAAGCATATAAAAATGTCTAAACATTTAATTTTAAATTCAGGTAGGTATATAGGAGTATGTTTGGTCCTTAATAGGATCAAAGGTAGGTACTTATGAATGTATATGTAAATCCCTGGACTTAATTAAAAAAAAAAAGAATATTCCACAAACAAGTTTCCTGATCAACGCTTATACATATCTAAATGTAACACAGGTAGCTATCCTTGGATGGGATGGCAATAATTAAAGTAAAGATTAATTTATGTAGTCCTAAGGAATACACATTTATTATGTATGCCATCTACCTAAAACATATTTTAGAGAGCAGGATGCCCAAAATTATTTTCCCATTCCTGACCATTCTCAATCACAATCTTATGACAGTAGAAAATTATTCAAAGTGGAGTGTACAGGTCAAAAGTGTAGCAAAAAAAGGGTAAGGTGGTTTTTGTGAGTTAAGGTTGGTAAAATTGTTATATAGAGTGATCTCATATAAAATAAACACATATAACTACATCAAAACTAAAAAAAAAAAATGGCAAATATAACTGAACACAGTACATTCAAGGAATTACATTTGGAAATAGAACGACTTACAAGGGAGCTGGATCAATCAATTTATGAAAATGTCCAATCAGGGCAATGTGGTCTAGCATTACTTGAAGAGAAATGTGCTTTACAGAAAAAGTGTGCAGAACTAGAGAACATGTATGAAATGTGCAAACTTGAAGTGGACATAACAAAAGAGGCTCTGATTAAACTTCAACAATCACAAAAAGTTACTACCGAAAATGGCATTGAACACGAAGATGTTTTACTTAATGAATCCGCTGCAATGGAAACATCCTTTACTCAACAAATTAGTGAAATGCAAAATGAATATAAACAATTAAAAAAAGAATTAGAACACGCAAACGATGAACACGATCGTTTAATTGAGGAAAATTTCGAAATTTTAAAAGAAAAGTCAAATTTAGAAGCAGATAAAAACCAATTGAAAAGTGATTTAAAAGAATTGAAATTAATGAATGCGAATCTATTGAAAAAGTCCGATGAACTTGAGAATGAAAATTCTAAGTTGGAAAAAGAAATTTTAAATGACAGCTCTTTGCAAATAAATTTAGAGGCAGCCCAAAAAGAAATCAAGCAATTAATGGATGAAAATTTATGTTTAAGGGAAAACCTAGAAGAAATGGTGGCTTGTAGAAAATCTGCTGAAGCTAAGATGACAGAATTATTAGAAACATTGGAAAATGAACGTGAAGCTAATAGTTTTCTCAAGAAAGAACTTGAGGTATATTTATGCAAACAATCGATTTATAAGAACAAAAGTCTTGCAGAAAGTATTATGGAAGTAAAAGGAAGCCATTGCAGTTTAAACTATAGTGCATACAGTTCAAGGGCAAGTTTAGCAATGGACTCGAAGGATATAAATATTCTTCACAGAGTTTTCAATGAATTAAAAAAAGTTGAAACAAAATTTGAGCAAATCGATGGTGAGAGGAAGAAAATTACGAAAGAAAATGATAATCAACACGAACGATATGATGAAAATCAAAGTGATCTTGATAATCTTAAAATCAAACTCAACACATTGACAGCTAATTTAAATGCATTAATTCAGTTTGACAAGAATATTACAATCGAAGAATCACACAAGGCGAATAAAGACAAATTAGAGGAACAAGAAATTAATTTAAAATATAATTTGACTTCCTTACAAAACCAACTTCAGAATTCCGTTAACGATTTTATGCTTACATTACAGAATGAACTGGAAAATCTCAAAGACAAATTGAAAACATACGATCTAACAACAAATGAAATTTCATTGAATCGCATAGTCGAAACTCGAGAAAATTTAATGCTAACAAAACAGAGCTTAAGAAAATTAACTACAGACCTCATACAATTCTACAAGGAAATTTGTTCATCAAATGTAGAGTCATCTATAAAAAATAATAATATTTCCGATCAAGAAAGTGACAGTGATAATAATTTGAATGATTCTCTAGGAACCAGAATTCAATCAAAATCGTATTCTTCAGCAGATGATGTTCAACTACTAGTTTGCTCGAGAGAAATTAAAAAAAACATGGAACTTGCAAGTGATAACTTTAAACATCTAAAAATGTTTGTTCAGCAAACAATAGTACCCTCAAAAGAAGATACATGCAATAATATAAATGGAATTATAGTAGTTGAGCTTTTGAAGAAAATCAACAAACTTGAGGGATTAATTACGAAAAAACAAAAAGAAATAGAAATGCTCAAAGATATTATTTCAGTGAAGAGGGAACAAGAAGAAAAGGCATTCAGTAATATCAGGCTAAAATATGAGGGCGAGAAAAAATGTGTTAATAAAATTATTTTCAAATTAGAAAGTGAACTGAAAGCTCTACAAGAAGAGTCTGTCATTTTCGCAGGACTTCGTACGAAATTCACCGAACGATGTGCTGAGTATTTAAGAGATGTTGATGTTCTGACTTTTGAACTACAAAGTGCACAGAATGAGAAGAAATTATTGCATAAAGTTATAGAAACTTTGATTCAACAATCAGATTCGATTGGAAAAATATACACCAAGGATCAAATCAAGAAAAATGTGCGATTTTTGATTCCTTCACTGAAAGATTATAATGTTAAGTAATCTTATGTACATATGTATCTGTATGTGTTTTTGGATGGATTGTAGAATATATGCAAATTTTAAATACATTTGTTTCTGAAGTATTGGATGCATTTGGAATTTATTGGTGTCCTCATTATCCTTCAATCTTTTTCTGATACGACAGCCCTTAGTTCACTTTGACAGATTCCCAGTTCATCCTGTTTCTTGATATTTTTATAGATATAACTATGGCCATTGCCGGTCTTAAATGTTCACATGTAAATTATAATATCCTGTAAAATATCTAATCTGAGCATTTAAAATATATGAAATTTCACTAATTCTCTGAATTTCTTTTCAATTCTACTCGGTGTATCTGGGTGCAATTAATTTTTTTCTATCTTCAGGTTATTCAATTAAGGGGAGGTTACCGTTCATGACGATGAACTATTTTTTTTTCATAATTATCATCCTTAAAGTGTTTAGACTACGTGGATAAAAGGAGATTTTCATATCTAAAGTATTTTAGAATTCACAGGCTGTTGATAGCGGAACCGTCCCTCGTCTGAAAAACAGGTAGATGAGGAGATCGGAGCGCGTTTGCTGAGGAGACGTTTTTTCGCTACCTGGTACCTTCATAAATTTCAGGAAACCGTTAAGGAGTATTTACAATGACAGAGTAGAAGGGAGTAAGCTTTTACCAGAATAGCGTGTATATACAATGGAGAGTGGGCTTCATTTTGATTCTCGAAATCATATAAAAATAATGTGACATATGTGTTTACATTTGAAATATATTTCAAAACAGAACACAGTTTGTCGATTCGTATAATTTAGTTAACGAAATGGTGTTAAATGACAGAGAATATTTTTATAACACCAGAATGAGCTATGAA
The DNA here is from genome assembly GCA_963930735.1 of Dioctria linearis. NCBI lineage: Eukaryota > Metazoa > Arthropoda > Insecta > Diptera > Asilidae > Dioctria > Dioctria linearis. The sequence goes on along the minus strand of OZ005742.1, from coordinate 50,090,304 downwards.
CAATTTGAATCATCACAAAATACAAATTTGAATCATAAAAACACTAAAGACATTTATAATTTCTTATAAAAATTGATTTGTTTTGTTTTTATCATATAATTTATTGGTTTTCGTTAGGTAAAGTTTACAAACATCAAATGCGACATCTGTTAGAAACTAGTATTTCGAAACAAATGTTGAAAGCTTTCGAAACTACCAACGTAAGATTAGGTATTGTTCCATTCTAAAGTCCACTCTGGTGGGAAGCGCGACGAACTTATATTGAAGTGCAAGCTTGAGAAAAGGAGAGAAAATGTAATCTGGTCACTCCACTCTACTCTGTCATTGTAATGCCGCATTCGCATTGCAGAGTGGAACAGAGAGAGCTTTAAGTCCTGAGCGAAACTGTTCACAATACAGCGCACAGTGAAATTCGAACTTCGATATTAAATGTAAGAAATCGCCATAACAACGCCATTCCACAAGGACGATTTTTGAAATTACTATAACAAAATGCCATAGCAACGTCAAATTAACATGCTTGTCGTTGTTAAAACAATTAATTCGAAAAAGGAGACACCTTTTGCACCATCAGATTGCCCCGAAACTAGATAAAAATTAACGTAATTTTTTTGGTTTTTAAATCATGAAGTTTGCAAAAAATACATCTTGTTTTTTATTAGCATTCATAAAAAATATTAAAATCAGAAAATAAAATTAAAACATGTTAGTTATGATAAAAAGATGTTTGGAGCTTTTTTCACTCCATCTACATGCTAGTAGTTCGAAATTCCAGTTTGTAAACTTTTGGAAACGCCGCCGTGAAATTGGAATAGAACCTATTTTCATGCAGCTTCACTCTGCGCTACTCTGAGCCAAATAGAGATAGCCATATGCTATACAGCGTGCGAAAAAAAAGTATGCCAGTTGCCACTCTACGCTACCTTACTCCATTATGCATTAGGAATGCGGCATAAACGCTCCTTTAACCCTCAGATTCAGCACAATTAGTTCTGGAAAGAAGAAAAAGGGCCTCTGTGTGGTGTTGGAATAACTAAATAACTAAAGTGTTGTCAAAGATTTTTTATAACATTCAATTTTATATGAGTTTTTCTGGGCACAACCGTTTTCACTGCGCTGGGCGCTTAACAGTTCAATGTATGAACCGATTCACTTCAATCTCTATGCAATTGAAAGGAAATTCAAATCGCGGGGACATCAGGAAGCGATTTTTGTCAAAAATTGATTTAGTCGAAAAAAAACGGGGCAAACAATTGTTTTTTGAAACGGCTGGCATTTTGTTATTCAGAGTTTTTTTTTTTTGGAAACGAAAACTGGTAAGGCCCCCAAATTTTATCTAATTAAATCATTTTCAACCCTATCTATTTATTTCGGATGAACTGGCAGAGCTGTGGAGCGCCCCGCGCAGAACAAAACACGCCGTCCACTGTTTTGTTTGATTTGAGTTGGACCCGCCATTTTGGATTTTTGTTTTTTTTTTTTTTGTAAATCAAATTGGAATTTACGCTCCACTGATAGAAGAATAAAATAAGTTAAAACCCATTTCTAAAAGTATTTATTTTATGTAAAAAAAAATTTCCAATGTTTGTGCATTTTTCATGCCTCTGACAGTAGGTAACTAATTCGTGGGTGAAGGGGATATAAGGAGAATAACTACTTTCTTGACAAGTTATGTACATATGCAACAATTCCATACCAAAACTATCAAAATTTTCAATTTTTGGATCCGACCACCTCTGATTTCCATGAAACTTTTAGAATTAGTTAAATATTGAAAAATATTGGACCCGTATTTTTTTGTTTAACCTACCGACTTCAGGTCTTGGATATAAGGTGACTCAAATTTTAATGTTTTCAGTGTGGACGTGTTTTTTTTTAAATTTACTGATTACTTGGGATCAGGTTATTCGGTTCATTTGTGCCATATTTCAAATTAATGGTATGGAATTTTTGACCCCCTCCGGGAGAATAACCGCTAAGAATATTTTTTTAAATGTTCTAACATTAATGCATACATATCATATCAAAAATTTGAGGACGTAGCTGAACGTTTAGGAGATACAATTTTTTTATTAGCGCCTCTGCAAAATTTCATATGATCAATTTAGAATTTACTCCAAAAACATGAATTATATGCCCTGAATGAAATCTATGGGATATTCACTTAGAGAGTTGAAATTTTGGAAAACAAAAAAGTATATTTAAGTTCGAAAATGGGACAAATCGGAAAATTGGACATACCGAGCTGAAACTTGGTACATGGTGTTTTTCATGGCAATAGTAAATTAAATTTCAAAAATGTACTACATCTGGTAGCCCCTTCTTGGTTTTGCCATATAACATGTTCGTTTTTTTTTTCGTATGCCGTAAAAACGATCCGTCCTCAACGTTTTTATTGTACTGAAAAGTTCTTCAAATTATGAAATCCTATGAAATTTGTTATAATCATTTTTACTGTCAGACGAACCGTTCTAGAAATATATGCGAAAAACCACTTCAAAAATCATACTTCCACAGTATCATAAGAATTGGTGGTTAAAACAATTCTAGCTTTTTACTTATTTTTATTGTTTTTATTATGATTTATTGCTGGGTAAACTTTATACTTGTTCTAGAAGGTTTTTTTGTTTTGAGTTTCCGGAACAACAGCAAACGCGAAAAAGAAATTTATATTTGTTATTTCATCACACAACTCAGTTGATTTTGGATGGCAAGTTTTAAATTTTGATTTGACTCATATTGATGAGTCCCACCAAATAGCGAAATTGAGTGACTCGAAAAAATATGAAAAATAGAAGAATGGAAAGAAATTAAAAAATGAAAAATAGAAGGGGAAAAAAACTAGACTAATTCGAAAGAACTGAACCTCCGTACCCCCGCAGTGGTCTGAAAAAAAGAAAGAAAAATAAGCCAATAAACGCTAATTTAGATAATTAATGAACCTTGTGCTTACAAAAAAATTATAATAATAGCTCTGTTTTTTTATTTCATAAATTTTATAATTTTATATATTACAAAACGAGTATTCTTAACAATAACACTATTGTCATTTACAGGTATAATCTGTGTGAGTACCTACCTGACATTGCCCTGAATACAATTACATCTATTTTTAATTTTTCTTTCAATATCGGTGTAATATTTTGTTGAAACGTGAACATGATTTACTTTGAATCTTTTTGTGAAACCGCCTACCTAATCGAACAGATTTTTCGATGTTTGAATGTCAATATTGTGCAAGCTAATAATTTATAGATAAAAATCAGAGAAAAACTCATTGTGTTCAAACTATCTTAATCTCGATCCCTAAAATCATCACATACTACATTTTTAAACCAATATTTTCAGAGGGACATATCGACATACATATATCAGCATTTATATTCTACCAAATTTGTACATAAAATTAGACAAAGTGGGATAGTAATATGTCCCTATTTGAGGTAAGAACGAGAAGAAAATCAAATATGAAAAACAGAATTTGTTATGGCTGAGTGGCCTGTTAGATAAGTAAAATATAAATCTCTGTGAAAATAATATTTTCTGATAGGTCAATACAACAAAACATGGATGATCTGGTACGATATAACTCTTCTGATTAATTTTAGCTCCAAGAAATTAATCTTGACGGATGATTTGATAATTGTGTTGGATAGGTTCTGCTCTGCTCTGCTAAAAGCTGAACACCCGCAAATTTTTGATATAATATGTATTAATGTTAGGGTATTTAAAATATATATTTTTTATGGGGAGGGGTGGGGGGTTCTCTTCCGGAGGGGATCAGAAATCCAAAAGATATAGTGATCAAGGAATATTAGTATATTACAATGAAATTGCTTTCGACTGGGTTAAGTATTAATTTACTTTTCCTGGCTCATTCAGACACCGCTGAGAGGTCTGCCAATTGAGTTTGTCTTCAATCCCATCCTCAATAAGCGCAAGCAACATGGAAATATAAAGTTGTAGATCATCGTCATAGATATGAAACTGGCAATAACTTATTGCATTCGGCCAATCGTTGATTAACATCGAGAAAAGCAATGGACCCAAGATCGAACCTTGTGGGACGCCGCCATTTATGGGTAAGAGGCTCGAAGATTTATTATTACATATAATAACTTTAAGTAGAGCAGTAGTATAACTATATCCCGATCTAAAGCCCGGCTGAAGAGAATTCAATAACTTATCGTCATCCAGGTACTTGCAGATTTGCCTACAAAACAACTTCTCAAATACTTTGAAAACAAAAAAAATTGTTAAATAGATATAGGTCTTTACTGAGAAACCCCAGAGGTAGATTTCTTCATGGTAATAATTTTAGCCTTCTTCCATTCAGAGGGAAATATTGAAGTTAACAAGATATTATTGAAGATATGTGTGAGTGGGTGAATAATAGTAGGATGAACCAACTAAATAAATTTCGAATGAATACTATCAAGCACAATTGCTTTGGAATTTACTACACACACAGCTTGCATAACATCATTTTCATACATTATCGTTATAGAATAACCATCAAAGGTAAAGTTGCTGTTAGAGGTTATGTTAGAGATAGCCACAGTATTTAACTATAGATGAAGCAGTAAATTCAACATGCAATAGGCTAGGACAAGCATCAATTTTGCTAAGTTTTTGGGATCAGATGCCAGCGATTTTCAGGTTATTCCATAGCTTTTTACTTGGTAACTTCACATTAATTTATTTATTATTATTATAATGAACCTTCGATTTCAAAATAGCCTATGTAACAAGGTTACGACGTTTACGATATTCATCTCTCAAATTTGCTGTACGAAAATGCTTTCATCTCTTATGTATATACATTGTTTCATTGATTAATGAAATTTATAATTTGATTAGTAAACCATGGAGACCAGTCGCTTTTGTAACATAAAAGATTTAATTAGAACATGTCTATTAAATAGGCAATTAATGTTATAGATCAATAAGAGAACTTGAGAATAGACATCTGTCGTCCTGTACACATACATATATCACTCCAGTCAGTATTGATTGCTTCACTCAGAAATCAATGCAGGGTAGGACAATGTTAGCAGAGGCGGCCATAATAACAGAGAGAATCTGGACTGAATTGAAGGCTGTCACACAAAATGGATCCTATCCTGGAGTACAATCCTTTTCGACCTATATACATATGATACACACTATGAGATATTAAGGGGACTGCTATGGATTAAGGTATACTTACGTTATAATCGAGATTATTTTCATTCGTCTGTGCTTATCGAAAATATTAAGCCAATATGACAAAAAACTGAAAATTTTCAAGAAAAAAACTGATCCTATCTCCCATTTGGGTTTCATCAACAAATATTTCGTACATTTATGCATGTAATGCCTTTGTCTTAAAAACATTTTGATCAAAAACCGGGAGTCTTTTGGGGGGTTTATCCATATTAATCCAGTTAAAGCATATAAGAGAGTGGGAGAGTTCCCGACAATTTCCACAAAAGCTCTCATATATCCCTATATACATACATATTGTGCGTATTATGTATACAAAACCACGCGGGAATTTTTAATTAAACAGAAAACAGCAAAATAAAGCAGCCAGCAGAGGGCTATTGACGTAATTTATTCAAATTGTGCAATTAACAAAAGGAGCAATCCTCCGTCAACGGTTGTAACTTTGGGGACCTTTAGGGATTCGGTTTTTAACAAGAATTCCGATGCTAACATATACACATATACATCAGGTGTTTGCCTTTGGCGAAATATACCCCCCCCCCCCGCTATTACATACATTGTTTTGTATGTTTTCGAAACTTTATGCTGAATTATTTTTCAAAAACTGTCTTTTTTTCGTATAGTATACACCTTGTTGAAGGCATCAATATTGCTCTTACTATATACACCTACCCTATGACAAATTGAGGTGTACTTTGTGTTGTTCGTGGGTGGAAAGCGAAAAAAAAGATGTGAAAATGTTATGACATAAAGGGGGCTCTAAATATCCTTGGGGCTTTCCACAAGATGGTCTGCAAAGAATAGAGTTTTGTTACAGAAAACGCAGGCGGAAGACATGAAAGTTTCCTGTTTTCAGAGCACAAGTAATGCGAGGTTGAGTGCTTTGTGTCGTAAAATTCGGGTGGGCGAATTTCGTTAATGCAAAGTTCTTTACAAAATGCTTGTAGAATACTTGTTTTAAGCAAACTTCAGATTTTAAGTAGGTTAATTGATTACAAACATTTATGGCTACGTGTGCGTGTGTGTGTGTGTGTGTGTGTAAGAGAGAGTGTGTATTTGTTTGTTTGCAGGTTTAATGGTGATGTTTTTCTTTTGTTCCTCAGAAACAGAGAGTCCTGAAGAAAACTTTTCCGAATTTCTACGCTCTCGAGAATAACTCAAAAATAGAACCATACAGCGTTTATCTTTGCAGGGTTTCTCAAAGTCTTAAGTCAGCTTAAAAGTTACTTATACATACTTCCACTCCTTACATCTTTCTTTTATGTAGTGCTAAGATTGCCATAGATTTTTGCATTACAAAACGGTTTATATACTTGGGCTTAGGATAATCTTATACATGATTATATGCTTTATATAAAAATACACATATTTACATTCATACATATCTACCTTTTGGTGGCTATACAGTTTCGCTGAATTCCTTCGTCAATTCGTTTTTGGTGAGATTGAGGGCATCGTTCTTAATAAGATTTTTCATCTTGTCAACCGAATTGTATAGATTTGAAGTAGGTAGGCATCTGTTGATTGAAACTTAAAAGCACTTCGTTATATGGACTCGATTAGCTTTTATCATTCGAAACCGTACAAGATTATAATTTTTATGTTGTTGGCAGCACATTTTTGTTACGATTTATATGTTTGTTTGGAATAAATGCCGCCGTGATTTCGATTGTGGCACAAACATCAAAATTTGTCTCTAAATTGTAATAATTAACATTTCCGGGATTGTTTTATGTAATCTTCTCCGAAAATTAGATTTCGAAAAAAAAAACATGAATTTCAAGAGTTTTGGCTGCAACCAGGAAATCGAGGCCGAAAAAGCCAAGAAATTCCGTCTTCAGGATTAAGAGGGGATTTGAATCTAAAATGTCCCCTCTTTCCAATGCCTTATAAAATTCAGGTGAATTTGTTTGAGGCTGTTTTTCTTAAAAAAAAAAACTATTTCCGGGATTAAGGGATGATTTGAATCTAAAATGTCCGCCTCTTTATAATGTTCGATGAAATTCAGGTGATTTAGAATCGAAAATGTTTTTCGAAAGTTTTCGAAATTACAGAGAATTTTAGAATATTTCGAAAATGTGTTCCTTTAAACGCTGTAACGCTGTTTCATTAGCTGCGGAAGATTGTTTCTTTCGGCGGCGATAAGTGTAAGGTTTAGAGATGACACACAAAAACTATCATGTTTTGGTGCGATGCCTGAACATAAAAGGCGCTTTGTTTTGTCTTCATTATGATTTTCCTTCTCAACATTTGAAATTTCTAGGAGAGGTTCAACATTGTTTTATTTAATAACGACAGATTCAGATTAATTATACAAAATATGTGATTCACAGTCCTAATTGTAAGTCTTAAAATTATGAAGTAGGTTTCACTCCATTTTCTGGCTCAAGTGCTTAGATTTCCCACCATTATAAAAATTGTTAATTTCGAAATAATTTCGTTCAAGTATGGGCGAGGTATGATGCAAGACATTTTTTCCTCTATATAGTTTAGGGAATACTTGAGCTAAGTTAATAATGTTGGATTTATCTGAAAGGCAACAGATTAGGCATGCTTTCTATGGATACAGAACAGTTCGCTAATACAGCTACTTTAGGATATTTTTGACTTTCAAAAAACATAATTTTTAGAAGAGAAAAACATTTTTGAAGTTATATCGTTATGTTTTTACTTACTTATTATCTTTTTTGAAAGCAAGTTATTATAAATTAGAGCCAGTAGTAATACGAATAAAACAAGACCAAAACGATTTAAGTAACAGTCATAAAAGCGTTGCTAGGAACTCATTTTCGAAAAAATCTAAAATCGTCTGTAATTTCGAAAATAACATGAATTCGAAAAAAAAATTAATATAACATTTTCGATTGCAAATCACCTCATCTGTAAAGGGTTTCAGCATTGCATAGTGAAACTGGAACACCCGTACATAAGTAGTTCCTTAAACATTTGGAAAGACAATTAAGTGATTAATAAAATTGTAAACGCTAATTAGTTGCAATATCTAATTGGAATTAGTTGCCTTTAATTGTTTTTAAAAATACGATAACTCGAGAACGTGTTGATTTAGAGACTTGAAATTCTGTATACGGCATTTGTGAAAAAATAATAAAGTTCAAAAAATTACGGAGGTTACGATTTTTGGAATCTGAAAAGGAAGAACTGTAATCGTACTCGCAATAACATTGCACAGCAAACTTTACCAGTTATGTAATTCAAGAACTGTTGAATTCTATCTAAGAGTGGTCAATAGATCTGACTGACTGCTTGTTGTCATTAGAAGAATTATCATTGTTAGAAAAAGGCCCAAAATATTTTTCACCGTCGTTTATTGATAAGAATATGATTACTTAAACTTAGCGGTAGTTGATGAAGTTGCAACCTATGGATATGACTCGGTAATTAAGAACTTATGTGCTAACAAATTTCGGAATGATTTGGATATAAGGGAGTTAAAAATAAGAAAATTATATTTCCCTTGAGATAGAAAATTGATAGGCATAAAATTTGTTTTACAAAAGCTGACAAAGGATATTCTCTGGCAATAGTAAATCGGGATGAATACATGAGCAGAATGTATAAATTTATTGAGGCACTGTCCTGTGTTGCGCAAACTATGAAAACTCCAACAGCCAAATTTCAAATACTTAGATATTGAAAATACAATTAAAAATTGCTATACAATATTAAATAATTTTAAATATAAAAGCTTCAATTCTGTATGGTCTTATAAAGCTCCATAAGAAAGATGCCCCGATGAGGCCGGTTGTGTTCTACATGTCTGCTCCTGGTTACAGTTTGTGTAAGATTTCCAATGAGCTGCTTTTAAACTTTACCAGGATTTAATTTTGATTTTTCGTTCAAAAATAGGTTAGAATTGTAGTAAACAAAATAAGATTTATGAACATTCCTAGTGACATGACAGTTTTGTTTGATGTTAAAAATTTATTCCCATCTGTGCCAATAACAAACCTTCAGAAGATAATGTCACAAATTATCAAGGTTACGATTAAAGACAAAGTAGTTAAATCGGAGTTAAAACTTTCAATTTGAAAAGAAAAACAAAAAACAATATTAATATGAATAATGGATTGGTAATAGGATCACCTTCTTCTCTCTTTATGCCGCATTCACAATGTAGAGTGGAGCAGAGTGGAGCAAAGTGAGCTTTTAGCCAGAGCGGAGCTGTTCACAATACAGCGCAGAGCAAAATTCGAACTTTGAAAATAAACGTAACAAAATGCCATAGCAACGCCAAATCAACATGCTTGTCGTTGTCAAAACACTAAATTCGAAAAAGGGGACACTTTTTGCATCATCAGATTGCTTCGAAACTCAATAAAAATTAACGTATTTTTTTGGTTTTTAAATCATGAAGTTTGCAAAAAATACATCTTGTTCTTTATTAGCATTCATAAAACATATTAAATCAGAAAATAAAATTAAAACATGTTAGTTATGATAAAAAGAAGTATGGAGCTTTTTCAACGCCATCTACATGCTACTAGTTCGAAATTCCAGTTTGTAAACTTCCGGAAATGCCAGCGTGAAAATAGAATAGAACATATTTTCATGCAGCTACGCTCTGCATTACTCTAAACAAAACAATTAGAGCCATATGCACTACTGCGTTCGAAAAACAGGATGTCAGTTGCCACTCTACGCTACTCTACTCCATTCTGTATTATGAATGCGGTATTAGAGTTGAGGTGTTTATAAATAACTTGTAGCCTTGTAGCATAGAATATTAAGTGATAAATTTCCATATAAAGAAAAAATTAAGTTCTGGTACAGATATGTGGACGATATATTGGTCTTGTGGAGAGGTTCAAGTAAAGATCTAGAAAATTTTTTGAAGTGGATAAATTCATTGGGAGTTGATATAACTGATACTATCAAAAAAGAGATGAATGGAAAAAAACAATTTTCTAGATTTGATAATTAATAGACTATCAAATAGCTTGGACTTTGATATTTATAGGAAGCCATCCTTTTACGATTCTATCATCCCAGCTTGTTTCAATCAAGCGATTAATATTAAACTTTCAGCTTTCTACTCAATGATTCATAGGATCATCATATCATTTAATAAAGAACTAGATACTATCAAATTAATTACAATACTATTGACAGATATGTTAAGTTGTCAGCATGAGCTGACAGATCACTCGGTGGACAGCTTTGACTGCAGGGCGGCACGCTAGCTCGCCACGGCTATTGGCGGAGAGTGTGGGGAGGTTCCCATAAAAACCTGCCGCTGCCACCAGCCATATACAAAATTATCTTCGTGCCTACTTACAAAACGGCCGACACACACATTCGGTCCTGAAGGGACCCTTACACCACTTACCTACATCCATTGGGAAGGCGCAGATGTTTGGCCTTCACTGCTTGACCCAACCACCCAACTGACTCTGAGGGCAGATAATTTTAATTAAGAAGGCTCCGGGAGAGTGAGGGTTCTTTTTAAAACTTCATTTCGTTATAATGGAAATTTTTTTTTTTTATTTTATTGCTAAATTTTATTTTCACCCCCGTCGCCGTATAATGGTTTAATTTCCTACCTCAATCTGCACTAAACAAAATATAATCGGGCCAAAAGAATATAAATATGTGACTGTCTATTAACATTAGTAGAAAATGCAGGAAGCAAACCCCAGACAGCGTTGCTTGTTAGTACCTTTGCAAATTTTGTCCTCCACGAAGGCCTTCTGGAGCACTGTAGTCCTGTAAATAAAATTGGACAAAAAAAACAATTTGAAAAGTCTGCCCGGGATTCCCTGTACATAATATCATGACAATTAGTTTCCAGACTAAAGTTACAAAAATCCCTACTATTACTCGGGCTGAGGGCCCTATGTCTACCTGGTACATATACTCAACCTATGAAGTAACCTTACAATGTGAGCTTTTAAACAAATCTGCTCTATACAAATCAGGATATCATTCCCAGTAATACTGAAAAGTTACTAAGGAAGCAAAGATGCAGTAATAATAAATCGTTGGAAGAATCAAAATATAATTTTTCTAACACGCTTCTTGCGTTAGTGCCGTCTGCGTCGAAAAGGAGATAATTAATTTCGGTAAGTATTACATGAGAAGAAATTTGCAAATAGACGGATCCCTACTCTACGTATATACCATGCATCTGTGAGTAATTAATGTAAGCATTCTACGCGTCTCCCAGCCTTTTTCTCTAAGAATTCAATTGCTAATTATTTGAGTGGGATAATCTAGTAATCATAGTGCGTTTAATGATATGAAAATATGTATATCCCAAAAAAAGATAGTTTTCATGTGCGCCTAGCGCGCAGATTCCCTGGGTTAATAATGGTTTCGTCGACTAAATTGGCGAGTTCCCTAGGTACTTCTCGTGAGATTTCCCAGTTAGTTTATGTCGTGAATTTTCTTTAAATGTGCGGAAATTTGTGCGTCAACTTGCTTATCCGGGGACAAAAAAACAATGATGATTTAGTCACATACCATGAAAATCCGAGTAAGCCGCCTCCACCTAAAAGGTGGAGTGCACTGATTTTAAATTGGTACACCTTTTCAATCACTCCAGGTGATCTAGACCTGCCTGAAGCCGTTTTAACCAGTCTGCTTCTGCAAAAAATCTGGATTTACGGTTGCCTGGGAATTTTTGCTGACTTTCCCAATCCTCCGCTGTCTCAGGACACCGTGTCCACGTCTTTTTGGCGATCCAGTTGGATTTCGCTACCCTGACACTTTTTCCTTTTTTCTAAACATTGTTATGTTAAATTTTTTTTTAGTATTGACATATTATTGAAACTTCCATGAGGAATTAAAATTTTCTTTAACAGTAGGACATGCATTTTGCGCGATGAATATGAACAATCAGACAAATGTCTATATTCTTCTTCTTCTTTATCGAGTCGCGAGTTGCGACGTAGATCTTTGCCACTCAGGTGACTATGGGCTGGCATAGACGTGCGCTTCGCTCAGTGTAACATATTGCTACATATACTACGCTACGACCATTACAATTTATACGCAGAATTACTAAATGAACTAGCCATCATTATAATAGAAAACATGGAAGTAAATATTGTGAAAAACAAATTAATGAATGAGAAAGAAAAGATTAATACTTTAGAAAAATCAGAAAAGATTAATACTTTAGCAAAATCAAGCGTATATGAAGTAAAATGCAGTAATTGTGACTCCATCTATACTGGACAAACTGGGAGGAATTTCAGTACAAGGTTTCAAGCAAATATTCCTACATCTAAAAATCAAAAAACTTTTTCAGCCATGGCAGGACATTTAACAGAACACAGACACACAATTGTACTTTAGATAATTTAAACATTCTACACATTAAAAATAAAGGTCAAAAATGGGATCTCCTAGAAAACTTTGAAATTGTTAAAGCTAAAGTAGTAGGCAAAAATATTCTTTAAAAGCAGATGGAGTTTTCAGTACGTTCAGTATTTAAGTTTTAGTATTATGTTTGCCCAACGTAGATCAATTAATTTAGATTAGTTCATATGACATTTGCAATTAGTAGCAACAGAGATCTCTATGATAATTTACTTACAGTTAAATTTAATAAAATTTTGCGAAACTAAAGCCTTGTTTTGCTACTCTAATTTTAATCTTGTCTCTAATAATAAATATAATTTCAAGATTGAAAAAAATCTTGCATGTTGGAGTAGACTGAGTTGCGGCGATCATACGCTGAAACAATTCATATTACCCAAAAAATAAGGTAAGTACATAAATTGTAGAAAATTTTCTTAAGTTTAATATTTTCATAGTAAAATGAGTCGGAAAGTAGATATTACAAAAAAAATGTTTTTGGACGCTATATTTTTTTTTTCAATATGGCGGTGCGAGCGGCAAAGATACGAGCTGGCAAACTAAAAAATTCGGAAAAAACTTCGAAATCTATAAAAACACCAATTTTCAAAATTCCTGGAAAACGTTCCCCCTTTTTGAGCACCAAATGAATATACTAATATTTAAAGTAAAAGTTCAGTTCAGGGTCCTTTTAGGAAAAATTTAAAACAAAACATAAATTAAATTTCACTGAAATGTAATCATACAAGAAAATACTCAACAACTTTTGTACAAACATCGACTAAAAAATCACTATTATTTTTGACAGATGTACTTAAGTACAATTCGAGTCAAAAGATAAAAATTGCTCCCTTTTAATTAGTCTCTTGAGCAGTGCGGATGTAATAATTAAAAACGTGCATGAAAGATGCTTTAAACTTAAAAAAAAATTATTTAAAATCAGTGGAACAGTACCGAGAAAAAAAACAAGGCTTCCAAGAAATTTAAAATTGCAATTCCTCCCTTAAAGGGATCCTTGAACTAGAGTCGGATTTTTGATTTTTTTGTTTTACGGCTCCACTCTGGAAGGTCAAGGTGAAGGGCAATAACCTGAAATCTGCTAGATAAAAAGCTAAAAATTGGTAGCGGCTGACTGGCTTAGCGTAAATAATTTTCTTTTCAATCCACGTACATTCGATGCCAACTGGTTAGTTCCCCCTGGATAATTTCGGGGTATACCTTTAAGAAAGGACACATATTTTCTCTACTTCTAACGGTACTTATCAATTTAATCTTTTTGCATTGTTTGCACTTTTAAATCAATGACAACTGGTTAGCCCCCATTTATTATCAAAGCTTAAAAGTGTGTGATATGATTGTTTTTATAAAAAAACTTTTGTAGGCATATAACTTGACTGTTTTTACAGCTAATTTAAAATGGATGGAGGAAAGAAGCAGGAACCAGAGGGAATTGGCCAAATTAAAGTTTATAAATTAAATAATTATCCAATAAAGCGAATAACGAGAGAGTTGAAGAGGAGTTCTAAGGAAATAAGGATTTTTTTTTAAGATTCCTGAGAATTATGGACAAAATTGTTCTGGAGGAGTAGAATACGCAACAGAAGAGGTCGAGAATATAGTTTGTTATGACTGGCATCTAACCCAATAATCTGCAGATATCTAATGGCGTCTTCATTTAAAGAAGAAACAACCGTTAATTCGGAGTCAGCAAGAAGCTAGACTGGAATTTAACGGGGCCCATATGGCATGGAACAACGAATGGCAGTAAAGAGGTTCTGAGCATATGGTCCAGATGGTTTTAATTTTTATTTTCACGACCCGAAGAAAGAAGAAGTTTACCTATCATGTTACTATAACCTATTTGGACGGCTCCCGAGCTATATCGTACTTCGGCACGATAGACCTAAATATTTTACATGACACAAAAAATGCCCAAAAACCAGTAAACAGTTGATTCTCTTTTAAATGAAGACGCTTCAAAGTTACACAATTTTCAGTATCCTTTTAACGGTCCTCAGGCTCACCGTTATCTCAACAGATGCCGCTAACAAGGTCTTGATATCTGTAGATTGTTGAATGCCAGTCGTTACAAACTCTATCTTTCACGCGTATTCTAGTCCTCCAAAATAATTTTGTTCATAATTCACAGGAATCTTTAAAAAAATCCTTATTTCTTTAGAACTCCTCTTTAGCTCTTTCGCTAATCGCTTTATTGGCCAATTATTTACTTTATAAGCTTTAATTTGGCCACAATTTCCTCTGCTGACTGCTTCTTTCCTTTATCCATTTTTAAATTAACTGTAAAAATAAAAAAGGTAAATGCCTACAATAGCTTTATATAAAAATAATTGTACCACACAATTCTAAGTCCTGATAGTAAATGGGGGGCTAACCAGGAAGGATCCCAAGGATCTGCATACACAATGCCGTAGACCCTATATTTTTTAAGATATCGTATGTTTAATGAAAAATGAGCATATTTTACTCATCACCCTGTAACTTGGTTGGGTGATATTTTGCCCTCCCCCGTCCTGTCATTCAATTTTATACTTTTATGGACGAGAGGAGTCATTTGGTAAGAGTCTGGGACCCCCTGAATAATATTGCATAGAGAATTTTTCTTTTTTTTTAAAGTGATAGTTTTAATTCTTTGCCCGGTTTATTTCAAATTTGGTTTCGTGATATACTCGCAGCACAGAAAAATCACGAGGCAACCATGCAAAGCATAAACAAGCCACCCCGTCTCCTCATCTAGCTAGCATATACCACGGAGCACCTAGCATAATCTCGATCACTAGAAACTGTCTATTCTAAAACCATATGAAAAATTCACACACGCTTTTATTAAACCCTCGTTTATATATACATAAAAAAAAAAAAACTCAAGAAAAGTTAATCAATCTTACAAATATAGGTACCTACAGCAAATTCAACATCACAGAAATCCCTGAATCTATATAGGCAAAAGAAAATTCTATTATCCACCCACCACCAAATCTCCTGACGATATACACAATTTACCACCAACAACCATTCCACCCCTAATGGCCTAATGGCGTATCCTGGAATAAAAATTCAAACCGTAGAATGTTAGGTAGGTAGTGCGTCTACATTGAATGGACCCGGTAAACAGATAATTTGGGAAAATCTTCAAGCAGCTTTTTTTCAATTTTCCACATTTGTAACGCGAAAAATCTGAAAAATTCCCATAAAATCTTAATCTCATGGGAAAAGTGGTGCGCTGTTAAATTTTAACCGCAAATTATTCGTTCACACCTTGTTGTACCTACGTAACCGTAGGTATATACGGTTTCGTTGGGAGGAAATTACTTTTTGCTGATACAACATATCAGCGCACCCCTCACAATTGGTATACTCCCTCTACGTAGTCGACCGACCCAAACCCACTTATGCGGGTGCCCACACAGGTGGGGAATGGCAGAGCCCACAAGAATGTTTCTGAAAATAATTACATACGCACTACACTACACACTTCATACGCACATGATATGTGGCTGAGAGGCTTTCACCAGTTTCACCTGACTTGTGGGATTTGGGATGAGCACAACTGTGATGTGGTTTCTTGTGAACTCAGCTATCTTCATTAGATTTTACGAGTAAACAAATCGCTTTAATAAGTTCGACTTAGTTGGTTGGGCAACCAATTGGCTGATGGAGTTTGAGTTACCTGGAGGATTAAAAGGAATTAATCTCCTATTAAAGGAACTCCATACTCGAATTATGTAAACACGAGTCGAAATTATGTTTTCATATTAGTTTCTTACTAACTATTTACCTGAAACAAATTATAAGTTTTCCTGTTAATTCTACTAAGTGATTTCTATGTTAGAGTCTAACCAACTCTCCTCCTCCCATAGTTAGGAGTTATTATTCTAAAAATCTCCTCAATAAAAAACTCCTCCTCCACTACAGTTAGCGACTATTAGTTTTACATTTACTTATGTGGTAATTGGAAAAATATTAGATTAACGACGAACGAGTTTCGAACCTTGATCCTCTTGATTAGTAGACACTTCTGCGTCCCATCCATATGGTCTCCAGTGCTATGTCTGATTCTTGGCTTAAGTTCACTATTCAGTGATGGATAGCGTCTATCCCATAGAGGTTCAAGCGGGATAGACAAGATATCCCACAAAGTTAAATTTCACAATGGCAATTAATTAAAGGCATAAAAGGACGAATAACATTTCAGGATAGCTGCTGAGTTGAACGAATGGGTGCTTAAGCAGAGAATTGGATACTGGTGGGTCAGTGGTCAGAAGTACGAAGTACGTATTAATCAAAGTATTGAAGTGCAAATATTTATTGCCATTGATGTAGTATAATGCCGATTTTATCAACCGGTGACTTTTGATTCTTCTTCAACTCATAAGAGTCTTACTTAATCTGGTTCTCCTGAATTTTGTCATTCCGGCAGATATCGAAAGGGCTGTGTGCTGATTGTGCTCATGGAAATGTTAGGAGGACGGCTGGACTGGCTCTTCCCATTGCTCTTTGGCGTCTGTGCTGGAACAGGAAAACTCTTTGGCATCTGGGCTGGAACGGGAAAACTCTTTTGCCCGCATGCCACTTTATGCGATGGTATCAGAGCCTCGTTTTGTATGTTGATTCTCTGCGGGTTTTCCTGAAACCGCTTGGACTAAAGGAAGTGCCTTATCGAGCATTGCCCGCTCCTCTGTAAGAATTTTCACCGACGGCTTTCTCACTAATGAGGGTACCGATGCTTATGTTTACTTTCTTGAATCTGACATTAGGTTTGAGTACTCACTTGGAAAGCACATCAGTGTCTTCCAGGCTGAGTTCTTCGCCATCACAACGGCTGCGAGGATAACCCTTGATATGGAAATCAAGGGAAATGTCATTGCTATCCTCTCGGATAGTCAGGCAGTTATGATGGCTCTGAGTGACCCTCGGATAATATCTAAGTTACTGGGGGATTGCAGGAAGTCTGTATATATGCTGTGTATCCACAACAAGGTGCACCTTCTGTAGGTTCCGAAACACATGAGGATCATGCGGAACGAAAAGGGCTGACCTCCTAGCCAAGTCTGGCTCTCCCTTTCTTAAACCGAGACCCGCTATAGGCGTTGCCGCCTCGTTGATCAGGTCTCTCGTGTCCGTATGAAACATCAGTAGTGATGAGTAAACCTGAGCACTTGCAGGTGTACACAATTTTTTCTTGATGGGCCTAATAGGAATACTTCTTATTTTCTCTTGGAGCTCGCAAGGAAATAATGCAGAACCGTGGTTGGCATCAAAGCTGGCCACTGCTCGCTTCACGCTCAGCTGGCAAGCATTGGGGTTGTTGACAACCCTGCAGGTCTGTCCTTCCTGGAATGAGAGCCCGAAACAACCGAACACTTTCTGTGTGCTTCTCTGGTCTTTGCCCGGAGTAGGATGACGCTTGATTCTGGCCCTCCTGTCAGTGGATGAGTTGAAAAATATATTTCACCTAGACCTGGCGCGCTTCAGTAAGAGAACGGGAAGGTTTTGGTGAGAAGAGATTTAGCAGGTTAGTACAATGGGCCGCCTTGGCCTCAGTGCTTGCGATCGTTCGGCCCCTTCATTTAAATAAAAAAAAAAAATAAAGAAAAAAAGAAAGTGTCGTAACCGGCCACAAGCCGCCTCTCAAGTGAAGCCCTACCAGACTGAAAAAAGAAAACAGTGCGAAGAATACATAGATACTTCTTGCAAAAATAGAAAGCATTTTAAAGCTTACGGAGAAGGAAATAATTGCTATTCAGAGAGCTTGAGAGAAAGAGAGAGAGAAAGAGAGAGATAGAGTAAGCTAGAATAAATGAAATCCAGAGGGATAGAAAACAATGTTAGTAAAATAGTAAGGCTTGCTAATTGAGGCACTCTGGTAATGTATCCTATCCACCTACAGCACCTGCCTTTACCAGTCATGCAGTAATTTGTTGGAGTTCGATCAATGAGTCGTCAGTGCAATGAGTAGGTACGGAGATCATTCAATGGTAACCATATTACTAAACCTTTTATACTTGGACCTAGCAATTACGAGGAAGCTGTTAAGCTTTCAGTTGCAAGCGATATTGTTCAGAAAATTCGATAAAAGTTAGAATATCTACGCAACTTGATGGATGTTTGTAGAACAAAAACTTATGGTCACGTTTATGAACTAAACTGCTACAACTAGTAGAAATCATTGAAATAACATAGGAAAATGAAAATTGTAAACTGTATGCATCAATAATATGTGGATTTCCTGAATTCAACTGTCTTGATTGCGTAGTCGACATTCCCAGAATGTTCGAGGGGTTAGGTTTTGGATATCGTACTCAGCATTCAAGCTCTGAAAATCCCTCGAAAACGTTGAAGGATCTATAACATGTAGAACCAACTATTTATGGAAGAAGCATCAACTAGCGAATGAATTACTGCTACAGCTAGAGAAACCTAACCTAATATTTTACTATGGCTTCACTACGGTTATAACATCTATGGAGGGCCTCTCAGGTTGACCTAAAAAAAAAAGTATTAGTAAATTTGCTTGTCACAAATTTTGAATTTCCATAACGGCCACAGAGAAGAAACAGTCAGCCAAAAAGAATTATAAACTGTTATGAAAAAGGTTTTATGGGGACGATTTATTTCGTGTGTGGGAGAGTTTTAATGTGCTTATGGAGTTCAATTTTTCTAAGTTTATTGGTCCTGAGAGTATTACACATTTGCTATTAAAGATATTTTTTCAAAATATGGAAATCTGCTTATGTTTTGTCAATTTCTATAAAAAGCTACTCATCCTTCTCTAATCAAATTGACAGATAAATACCTTTCGATTTTAAACGATACCATACTATATGTTGCTAATAGGGGTCTCATCTCTTCCTTTTTAGGCCTCCGTACCCAAAGGGTAACAACGGGAACTCTATTACTAAGACTTCGCTATCCGGCCGTCCATCACCAGGCTTTATTTCATGAACCGTAATAGGTAGACAGTTGAAATTTTCACAGAGTGTGTATTTCTAATGCCGCTATAAAAATAAAATTAAAGGAGAAGAAGAAGAAGAAACGTGAATTTTCGGCACTTTTATCCTCGTTTTACTCTCATTCATTATTATTATCATAAGTAGGCATTTTTTTCACATGACGCCTACTCTCGTACATAGTGTTAAATTTGGTACGATGGTACGGAACCCTTGGGGCGCGAGCCCGACTCGCACTTGGCCGGTATGTTCTATTTTGACAGAAATAGAACTCTAGCTTCAGGGATGGTACAAATTTCTAGACCTGCGCCTTTAGAAGTTCTGATATGACCGATATCATCCTTATTAAATTTTGATACGTTAAAAAATATCTTGTTCAACAAGCGGCCTTAAGTCGAATCATACAGAACGCACAAACTGGTTTTCAGAGACCATTATGCTGTCCTTTAAAACCAACTTGGTCTAGATTTTGTATTAAAACCATGGATTTAATCGGAGAAATATTCAAACATAGCTTCTTATAATTAACGATCGACAAACATCTATGTCATCTGCAATCACCAATAAATGGTGAAGTTCTGGGACAGTTCAAAATCCAGTTAGAGTTACTCAAAGTAGACACAAACTTACATAGCTGTTAATGTCGCCCATTCTATCATTCGGAGATCTTGAAAACGTCTATAATTTGAAAAGACTAGATGGAAGATGACATACCTAATAAATAAAAAAAAGGGTAGTAATCAACCAATTGTCATAACTGTTATCGTCTAGAGTCTACAGTTTGGAAAGTTCAGTCTTTTATAGCATTAAAATAAATTACAGCGGTATCCGATAACGTTCTTATAGATCGTCCGCTCATCTGATCCTTTGCCTAGCCTTTATGGGTTATGAGGGTGTTTAGAATTTCGATGCGAATTTGTCATCATCCGCATCCTTTCGTGGCCTGTTCATCACGCCACCTAATTTTTGGAGGAGGCGATACTAATTGCAGGTCTCCTTTGCATCATGTAGGGGCTCATCATATAGTTATCTTTAGGAAATATGTAAGTCTTGGCACTGTAGTTATACGTCCTCTTTGATATCTTTACCCTTTTATTACATCATTCTTTATTAATTCAGCTATACCTCAAGGGTACATTTTTCATCCAACTCTATTCAATATATTCATTGATGGTCTAGTAGCTATTGATAAGGTTTTATTATAATGACTCTGCTGAATACTTATGTGATGGTACGGCCAAAAACTTCAAACAATTGATTTTTAGACCATTTACTAAACACAAACCCCGCATGGGCAACCGAATTGTGAGTAGTTTAATGCTTATAAAACCCAGTGTTGTCTACTATCTTTAAAGCACTCTTAAGATCCTATCCAATCTGTTTTATCTGATGGAGTAGGAGTAAATATAACTCGTATTTTTTAGCATTAGAATATCCAGTGGTTTTGTATAGACTGGGTTAGGTTAGGTTGGAGTGGCGGATACACTTAGATCATCTATGGTCCATTGTGATGTCACCTTATTGGGACCTTACTTGGACAAGATTTCTCAGATATAGCGGGTGCACTGAAACCAGTCACAAGACTTAGTGAGCCTTACTAAGTATCAATCATATTCCTCCTACGCTTAGCAAGGTTAGGCCATTCGCATCATCAGGTGCTCTCAACCTCTTCCTCGTCCATACAGCTTCTGGAGAAGTCATTGTATGGACCTTGCATGAGCTCTGCATGTTTTCCAAAGAGGCAGTGCCCCGTAATAACTGCAGTAAGATGACACACATAAATACGGTTCCCCCGTTAGCAGAGATTCAGTCTTCACAGGACAATCTCGGGCCAAATCTGTCTTGAAATCGCCATGAAGTCAGTTCTCCCCATTTGCGATTTGCCAGCACGAAGGTCAGTACATCTGGAATGCTGTTCACTGAGCTGACCTTCGTGCTCCTTGTACTAGACATATATTCATAGCGAAGCCATTTATTGCCACGTTGTACTAGGCACGATCAAATGGTGCTCGAGTTCAATTGTGTGGACTAACCCAACCATATCCTCTCTATTGCGAAAAACGCAATGAAGTCTGTTGAACTCTTTCAGCAATGCAAGAAATACTTCTATATTTGGGATTTTGAATTCATTTATAAGATCCACATCAGGTGAAGGTATGCCTACCAATTTACTAGCTGCCTAATTTGTTTATTCTTTGTTTAGCAAGATAAGAGCATTCACACAACAAGTCATCCATACAGTTTCTATATAGACGTCGTTCAATGTAGCCCACATATACGTTCCGAACACTTGTCAAAAGTGTAGTGCCCCAGGGAAGATTGCAGTTAAATTGCGCACGTAAGGTTCATCCATAGCAAAGCTTGTATTTTTATGACATATTTATTTTGAGCCCTAGCTGTCTTAAGATTGCGTAGGTTGATAGTTCTCAACATCTAGATTAGGCACGAACCTCTTTTTTTCTACTTCAGTGTTTTGACTGTGGCTTGGATGTCAATGAAAATTCCAGGTTAGGTTAGGTTAGAGTGGCGGTCATCACGCGGACCTGTGCGATCAGCCTCACTTAGACCATTTGCGGTCCATTGTGATACAACCATAATGGGAACCTACCTGGGAATGATATCCCAGTTTTAGGGGGTGCGGTGAAACCAGCCACAGGTGTTAATGAACCTTACCAGGTCCCTCAACTCCTTGTCTGCTAGTTCCCCCGATTCGCCGAAGAAGTAGATGCCGAGCGCATTCCTCCTATGTACGGCAAGATTTAGGGCATTCACACAGCAGTGCATGTGCTCTCAACCTCTTCCTTATCCATACAGCTTCTGCAGAAGTCAGTCCTCCTAGGAGAAGCCTCGGGCCCACAGCTGTCTTGAAATCACATATGTGGTCAATTCTCCCCATTTGTGATTAGCCAGTTTCCAGGTCTGTACATCTAGACTCCTCTTCACTGATTCTAGGGGCCAACCAACGGGTTTCTCTGCTAGACAAATATTCGTAACTGAACCCTTTCCGGCCAGAATATTCGCTGCCTCGTTTCCAGGTATGTCATTATGGGCCAGGCACCCAGCAGAGAATAACTCTGTGGTTAGTGCCCAGTTTCCCGAGCTTACAGCGACACCGTTGAACTAGGCGCGATCTAATGGTGCTGGAGTTCAGAGTACTGCAATGGAGAGGTAAAACACCAGAATTATCTTCTCCGAGTGAAGAAGAATAATTCGGGTTTTGAGTTTGAGAGCTTTTAGCACTGATTGTTCCATTGAGCTTACTGCCAGTGTGGTAAATTCCTATGTATTCCATTGTACCTATTCTTGCTACAGTACATATCACAAATTCTGTGTAAAGATTTCCACTTCTGTACCTTGTACCTCCGTAATTAACCTATATCTCTACACCTCTTTTGTTCATAATGCATTGCATTTAGATTATGCTGAACTGTCTGTAATAGACAAAAGTTATGACTACTTTAAAACTAGGGTGGTAAATATAACATTTATCAAATTTATGTTGTTCCACGAGAGTCTACAAAATTCAAAATTGATGAATCATATACATATGTGCATATACTCGTACCTATAAATATATAATGCTGGTACATTTGAGGAAATCTCATCTTTAGATATCTGAGCAAATCATGTGGAACAAAGTTTTGGCTGAACTCTCATCACTATACTGCTACTATAGCCAAGATAGAACCATTCAAGGGGCAGTAATTCGACGTACCATAAATAATAGGAGTAATTTGTTATCAGTTCCATGGATGGCTTATCTCCCCTTATGATTCAGTTAATATAACGTGCACTTTATCACCTAGGAACACATGGCAAGAGCACATTGATTTATGTATTTCCGAATGTATCGCCGTCGACATATAGAAAGGGAGAGAGAGTCGCATAAATCTCAGCTTAGAAGAGAAGTGTTTATAGCATGATTTAACACAATTTACCACTCGGCAACTTTAAAAGAGTTTCCTCCAACTTTTTTAATATTTCAACAAAACTATAGGGAATTCAAGAATCCTTACTTGCTGTCAGAATATCACCTAAGGATAAACTATCACATATACGCATACATTGTATTTGTATATGATTACGATGTATGACACCCACACAGGGATTATTTTAATGACTTGCGTCAAAGTTGACATAATCGAATGAAGGCCCATGTTTGTGAGACCTAGGCAAAATGAGAGGGCAAATGAGGGTCTCTACATATAGCTTATAGCACTAAGTAATAAAACTTTATTTATCCCTCAACAATTTAATTTATACAAAAGGCAAGTGAGTTTGCACAACTTTTGGAGTATAGAGAGAATTTTCCTTCATCATGGTCCCTTAATTTGTCTAGAGGCATATTTTGGTCATCCTCAGTTGGGTTCCTTCACCTTGTTCCAATTAAAGGAGACAAAGTCACTTTGTATCGGATTCATTTTGGGCTCTTCGTCCTTCCAAGTAGTATATCTACACATATGTATACTTATGCATATGTATGTATGTAGATACAATATAAGAGTTAACCGAATGAATTTTTACTCGTCTGACAAACAAAAAGGACTAAGAAAATAGGTTTGTCGAGGGCTCTAGCCCCGTGAAATGGGACAGAAGAATACTCTTAAGGGATTTGGTGCAATTTCTTGTTTTTTTCTTTTCTTTTTTTTTTTTAAGCCCTAAGGCGATACATTTTTACCCATCCTAGAGTTTCTTATCCGTTTCAATTCAATTTTGAGCTTGGTCACAAGTCAAAAGGATTGGCAAAAAAAAATATTTTTATACGTGTCAACCCCTACACATTTACAGGGTACTGTACATAAACAGTTCCCTATATATATGTATGTAGAGAATTTACGCAGCAGTCTCTTCTTAACTTTCGGTTTTTTTTTGTTTTTTTTTTTTTGGGAAAATTTAGGATATTCTCTTTGGTGCTTTGATGTGTCCCCTCTAAGGGATTGGGGATTTAAAGGATATAACCCTAATATTTTGGTATCACATTAAAGCTTACTTGACCAATAAAAACGTCAAGAAACCGATCCAATTTCATGAAAATGATTTTGTTTTTTTTTTGTGATAAACCACAATTCTTCCCAGAAAGTATCATATTTTGAAAATATTCCCAAGATCTTGATGGAAACCCTTTTCAAAGTTTGAGATCAAGATTTACTTGGAATGAGATAAAATGATTTTACGTAGAGGACATAGAAGGGAATAGTGAGTTCTTAACAATTTCAATCTTGATAGGAATATAATCACAATTTTCCTAAAACTAAAATATTACGTACATTACAGGCCTTATTTTATCCATAAAACTAGAAATTGATAGTAAACCTCACAATTCATTATAAAAACATTTTTAAACTGCGACCCATGACAATGGTTTTTGCTGTCTACCCATTTTATTTGATTAGCTAATATTGACTTTTCAAATTCTACAAACTCAATACTTAAGCTGACTAAGAATGTAAAGATTAAATATCAGCAAAGAAAGCATATATTAAGAGTAGGTGGGACTTTCCCTAGGGATAACGATTACCAAACGCTTATCCCAGAACAATATTGTTGCTTGTCTATTAATCATCTTTCCCGAAGAAATGTTATCGACACAGCAAATTTAAATCACGTAAAAAGCTATAAAGTATTAGAAAGAGCTCAAGTTCAGCCACATATTGTGGCAGGAAAATATATAATCGAAGGGAAATTTCTTGCATCGAAGTTCCCATTAGTTCCTCCTTCTGTTCAGAATATTAACCAGATGAAGTACGAGCCTACATTAAGTCCTGGGATCGAAAACAACTGCTACTTTTAAATTTTTTTCACATTTTTTTTAATTAAAAAAAAAACAGTCATACAGTTTCGTCCAATATTCTTATTAATTATACATATGTAGACGAAGAGTTGGCATTAAAAATAGTTACTTCATTTCCTAAAGACTCTTCAATATTTCAATACTCTCTTAACATTGTTGATAATGGATTCGAAAGTCTGCCTGGCTTCCAGTAATGGAGGGCTTTAGAAAAAAAAATCAATTGAAGACATGATTTCATAAGGGCAACTTTTTTGTGTGTCAGCAGGGAATTATATTTCATGTTCAACCATAAAAATGGCAGACACTCTAGTTGAAGCAAAAGTGGCAAAAGCTGAAAATTTGCGCATCATATGCCCATCGCCAATACATTTTTTACGCTTCAACAACACTTCTTGATGGCTGGTTAAATACCATGATAAATTGATTAAGGTTGAGAATACCATTCCAAAATTGAAAGCACTTTTCGAGTAAGGTGGCTTTGGAGTAAAATGGTCCGACAAGCGGTTCTCAAGATAACGTTTAGACTTACTTAACTTTGGAGCAGAATAAAATCGCCGATGTGGCACGATGATTGATAGGAGGTCACACATTTCTTTAAATTTTAGTGAATATTTCCAACATTTTAGGGAAAACTACATAAGCTTTGTGGCAATAATTTGTGCATCTTTTACAGTGTACGTAAACGAGAAGATCGTGGCAATAATTCATCTTTTTTGAATGAATTTCGTCAGAGATTTATTACACAATCGTAATCATTATACGTTAGAATTGGTAGAATTTCCTTTAGATTGATTATTGTCAACTCCGGGGGTCCGCAGGGCAGTCACTTAGGCTCTTTACTTTTTTCCGTTATTAATGATATTGATGGTAATTAAAATTTTAATAAGTGTTTGATATTTGATGATTTTTTTATATTATTAAGCCAAGCTCAGGGCATACCCTATGCTACAAAGCGCAGTATGGCAGGAAGGAGATAGGGAAAGGAATTAAGGAATGGGAGGAGAGCGGCGGCGGTGCTGATGTATGTCGCTATTAAACTTCCGCAGACTGTATGCCGGAGGAAAAACAGAACATGGTAAATTGTTCCACACTCGATTTAGTTGATATGACAAGTTATTGCCAAATCGCCAATGAGCTTGAAGACAATATCCAAAGAAGCTAAAGCTGTGCGATCAGCCCCGGCCCAGATTTGGGAATTGTATTCCATTCTAGATCTGATATAGGACTTGTAGAGGAGCGCTAGATTTGACGATTTGATTCTTTGGCAACAGCTTAACTTACTGGAAATATAAATGCCATAAATGATATGAGACAGCTTTGGGTATTAGATGCATTAAATTCGGCGCGATTCGCTTTGCCCCAAGCAAGGATATTGACAAGATCGTTATTCAATGATCTAATCATACACTCTCGTTTAACATATGCGGCACTCCCTCTGGAGTTCGCAAGTGTGTCAAAGGAGTAAGGGAAGCCAGGGGTACTGTCATCGGCGAAACTACAGATGGCATTGAAAGTAAGGGAAAGCAGATCATTAATTAACATTAAAAAGAGAGATGGAGAGATAACTGAGCCCTGGGGTACACCAGTATTTATAGGGTAAGGTTCAGATGAAACGCCATCTAGTATATCTCCAGTATGAAAGCTCGAACGAAAGAAAGCTAGAATCGGTCTAAGACCAAGACCGTAGATGAAGGTCCGCATGTAATTTCCTATGGTCACCCATCTGTGCATGTTGGATTTTAGCAGTGGTTTTTCGTATATATTTCTAAAATGGTTCTGAAGAACTTTTCAGAACAAAAAAACGTGTGGGACTGACCGTTTTCGAAGTATATGTAAATAACCTTAATTTTTATATAGTAAAACCAATAAGGAGTTGCGCGATTTACCCCATTTTTATACCCTAGATGAAATCTAAAGGATATACGGAAGGACAGACGGATATATGTTAATATTGACATAGGGTCAACAACCCATTAAATTATAACGATATAAGAAAACCCCTTAGCCTTGATAATGGTCTAAACCAAGGACCGAAATATCGGAATTTTGCAAAATAGAATAAACAATGGCTTAAACAAAAGTTGGAACACCGGGTCATACAGTCGCACACAAAAGCTTCAGAGAAGTCGAGTAAAGTTAAGACACATAGATGATTTATGTCAAGTGATTTTCTGATGTTAGACGTGACTTCAATCAGTGCTGTTTCGCAACTATGCAAATGACGGAAACCATATTGATAAGGACTGAGCAGTTTACGACAATCCAAATATTCAATTATTTTAAGAGACAATAACTTCTCTAGTACTTTGGCCAAGAAACAGAATACTTATAGCGCGATAAACAGCTGGTTCCTTTGCTTTTTGAATCTTAGGAACCGATAAAACTATTGCCGTCTTTCATATAGAGGGGAATTGAGAGGTAGTTAGACATGTGTGTGGAAGAAGTTTGCAGAGATGAGAAATTATGGTTGAATAATTCAGGATCGATATCGCTAATGGAAATATCTTTGCCGTATACACCTACCTTATGTAGGTTAGTCCATAAATTTCTGGCAGACAGATTAGGTGAAAATTTTGCTCCGTAGTACTGCTTCTTGGCTGCACGAATTTTAGTATTGACTTTATTTCATATAAGCTTATAGTATAATCGACTCTTAACGGTTCTTACCCGCTGAAATCTGCAAAACAAAAAATCTACAATAAGAGATCTAATTTCAGCTGTGAACCATGGGCAACTAGTATCCATCCTGATACTTCGTACATGTACAGGAACAAAACGATCATGGAGATAATTTATCAGTTCATAAAAAATTTGAATCTGATCGTTGACAGAGACGCGAGCATAAATACGAGCCCAGGGCAATGATTGACATTCTTTATCAAATGCAGACATATTAATGTTATTATAATTATGAAAGCTAACCATTTTGTAAAGAAGACAATTTCCTATATTAAAGTTGGAAGTAAGGAAGAGAAAGTCAACCACAAGCAATTCAATATCTGATGTAACATTCGACGGAATTAATATTAGTACCTCATCGGTAGATGCTCCTCCCAAATTTAAGACTTCAAGTACACAAAGGTAGGCATCCTCAGAAAGTTTATGTGATAGGGCAGTGATATTGTGGATGTGAGAATGGTATATATCCCAATATGATGATGGTGGAATGTAGCTGACACAGATATATATTGGAAGTTATGTCTGGATAGATTAAAAATTGATATAGATATTTGTTCAACAATTGCATTATTATCTGGTATAAATCTGTATAAATTTAGCAGATCTCACCCATGATATGCAAAGCTGTAGACAATAAATGGAGAAACTGTGAGGCAGTTTGGTCGACGAGTAAAACAACGTCTAGATGAATGTGAACTGAATTTGAGACAAAAATTCAAAACAGATCCAGAACCAATGATAAAAGAATATCAAAATATGGCCACACAAATTTTTAGGAGAAGACTTTTAAGCATGTCGCGTGAGATTTTGTAAAAAGTTTAGTATTAGTGTGAGCCGGATTAGTAGCAATTGAGAAAAGTTAAAAAGTTAAGAGTTCTAAAGTGTACCACAATGCTATAAGATAAGTTTTCAGAATACTGTTTTAAAAATAAACTATATATAACTGTGAAGTTGACTTTTGATTGGAAACAAATAAAAAAAAAAAAAAAGTTGAATTGTGATTCGTGAATCGTAGATAAAGCCCCCACATCCCTTTTTCTCGCGGTGTACGCAAAAGCAAACACCACATTTGGTTCAATTACACCCAACAATATTTTATAAAATATCCCGATTTTTGATATTCAATTTATAAATTTTTTTTTCTAGACAATTATCAAAACCACAAGCTCAAAAGTAAAATAAATGCGTTCTAAGCGCTAGCTATAAGATCTGGCATCACAGATGTTATTACAAGAAGAAATCACTAGCAAAATTCTCTTCACCATTTTTATACAGTCAAAATCATGAAAAACTTGTTATTAACTTATTAATATTAACTCAAGCATAACACGTTAGTTAATTGAATATGAAGCAAAAATTTGATTAGTTAGTTACGATTTTAGTACACAACTTTACTAAATCTCATAATCAAGTTTCCGTCATGAACAAAATTACGCAACTCATTTCTGTTACTCGTTATCATCCTTCCACTTCATAATCTATTACAGTTTGTTGGACCATAATATGACCCGGGAGGATTACAATCGAAGACCCGGGACGAAGTATAATTTAGAAATTAGATGATACAGCAAATGATGCTGCACAACACAACACAATTAAATTTCGACGTGTGTATACAATGGTACCTATACTAAATGGAGCGAAAGAGAGAGAGAGAGAGAGAATCATCATCAGAAGGGTAGGTCCATATATAAACAAAAGTTTCTATTTTATCTGAAAGCAGAAGATATGTAGTTAGGATGTGTAATATAATGCACTATACATACCTATATATATATATTATATATAAAGGTTACCCTACCCCCATAAGATGATGGCCAAGACCCATAAAATCTTATTTCAATGATTCCAGTGTCATAATAGCTCCTTAAGGATTTACCGCCTGTACATTAAAGCTTGCCCTCAAGAGCTTGGAAATGTGAATTGTGGCACTCCGAAAGAAGATAAAGTAGGTACGCTTTTATGTATTTAATAGAGCAAGTCCTTCCCAAAGTCTTTGAAAGCCATTTATATTTCTTAGTATGCTTTACCTTTAGTGTCAGCACCTCTGGCAGTTTTGGTATATATCTATGTATGTATGTATGTATATAGTATAGAGAAGCCTAATTGTATCGTCACTTTGGCATGTATCAGCAAAACTTTGACAAATAACGAACACAAATCACCCTTGAGTGCGCAGACAAATAAAGTTGGACTGACTAAAATATGAATCGGTCCAACTACGTACCGTACGGATGGCAGGCAGGCAGGCGGTTTTGTAGGTTTTCTTTGGAAAAGTTTTCAATTCAAGTGACTCATGTTATGCAAGCGGCTTTGGTTAATCTTTAATGGTTTTGCTACACTATGAGAAACTTGCTTCCATCATCCGAAGCAAAAGTATAGAGAGAAACTTTTCACGCTGAATTATTAACGCTTGATGAGTTGTTGTTGTTCAACTCACGAAACAAGATTATCTTACAAAAGATCGAAGTATGCCACGCATAAGTATGGATTAGTATAAATTCTATACTAAATTGTATATATACTGAAGGATCCATAAATAAGAGAAGCTTTGCAAAATACTAGATAATACTTATCCATATATATGTATGTGTGTATGTGCTGAGTTCTGAATTTTATGAAGTAATAAAGTTAAAGAATTTGTTACTCACGGTGTTGGCTTGCTTGTAATTTAATGCCTACGAAAGGATGGAGCTGATATATTACATATGTATGCATGTCTACATGACAATAAGGAGTACCTACTTACATAGAACTTGTCATACTCAGGGAAACATTTTATGGTCAAAAGTTTTGAATTTTCTCTAAGAATTTCACGTATAGAATGTATGGATATGGAAATATACATATATTTAGGTACACTCTGGGAAGTTTACACGTTTTCATCGTAAGAAAGTTTATTCTTTAGGTAATCAACATTATTATTTAGTTGATCATGCATCGAACGTTTTCCATGTTCATGTCAAATGAAATTTAAGAAACTATTTGAACTTTGTTGTGGCAGTACATATATGTTCTGAAGAAGGAAACTTCTAAGAATTGCGTCTCATAAGACTTAATTAACTTGATCAGTTTTAAGGTATGTGTAGAACAAGGAAAGGCGAAGCGAGGATATATCAAAAGTTGAGATGTGCGAGGCGAAGGATATAAAGAGTTGAACCAGGCGTGGTGAAAATACATCGCGCGCTGTCACATTTTATCATGAACACTCTTATAGTATAGCGTGCCCAAGAAACAATTTATTTTATATAGTAGTAACCGTAAGATTTCCATTACCAAATTATATAACTTAGGTTAGATAAACTAGTACTCGAAACCTCTTCCTAACCACTATAAACCCCTTATAGAGCTAAAATGGACGATTATATAAAGGTTACTGTGACTTGATTTAGGTAACGTTATATAACTAAAAGTTTTATAAAATGAGTAATAAAAATATTCTGGTTACCTTAATATAACTTCTTATATAACCCTTATATAACCTGTGGTACTCTCCATTAATTTACTTTGGTCACAGCAGTGGTTGCGGCAATTTTTCGGTTACCTTTATAAACTTTGTTTATAATGGTGTTGGTAACGTTTCCACAACGCTTGGAATTTTTTCAGACTGATTACTTTTAGTGATTGAAATGTTAGCGAAATTACTTTTCGTTACCTTTATAAAACAATATAAGGCCAATATTTACCCAACCATTATTTTGTACTGCATTTTTGCAATGTAAGGGTTTAATATTTTTACATCTTAGAATTACAATTTATCGGCATGTACGTGGTGAAATTCAGCTGCAATTAAAATTTTACTGTGAGTATCATTATAGATACTTCTAAAAAATACAGACCGCTCCAAGAATAAGTAATATTAAATTATTTTAATTACATATGAAAAAAATTAAAATTATCACTTAGGTGATATCAATTGATAAAAGTTACATTACATAATTTAGAAATGTTATATACCTAAAAAGATGTATTTTCTTCATATAAAATTAAAACGGAAGCCGTGTATCAGCAATTTAAATAATTGGCTTAACCGACATTTTCTTTTTTATCTGCAATGCATAGATGAAAAAATAGCGACTTGTACTTAAATGAACAAATTACCATTATAAAACTGCAACTACTTTTATATAAACTCTGGCTCTGTTATATAAACTCAATTACCCTTATAAAACTTCTAGAAATATTACAGAAACTAATGCAACTACCATATATATACCCTTTAGTCATAATATGTTACGTTTTATAATGTTATATATCTTATAGCAACAAAGAACAGACGTTAGTGATCTTATATACCCTTTGGTTATATTGTGTTACTTGTGGTAATCTTATATATCTTAAAGTAATGACAAAATGTCTGTGTCATGTTCTTCTTATGATAATTTTTGTTGTACGCTCTTCGGTAGTGTAGTGAATAATTTTAGTTAAAAAAAAAAATGTCATATAAAATCGTGCAAATTAAAGGGGCAGGTCAAGAAGACCTACTTTGTGCATTGTCCTAACAGCTCGGGAAAATGCATATTGAAATGGCCATATATGAAAAAATTGACGTTACTAAAAGTTTCCAATTTTTATAACAGTCACCTGCGTTACTAAAACGCCATAAATAAATGAAAATAGTTTTATAATGGCTCTATTCGATACTAAAAGTTATTTGTGTTTATAACGGTCACCGTAGTTACTACAAGGCCACCAAAAAATGTTACGATATTTTATAGTGGGTATATGTATTACCGAAAGTTCCCAATTTTTATTAAAGTCACCTAAATTACTGAACGTTGTCAAGTCATATAAGGGTAACCACGGATACCGCAATAAACACTTATTACCAATCAGTTATATTTCGTGGTGATGAAAACAATTATAAAACTTTCTTATATAACTTCTAGTAATGGTTACCTCTAAGTTGTATAGACCGGTAATTGAAAGATTTCCATCACCAACTTATAAAACCTTTAGTAACTTACTTCCACGAGAACCATTAGTAATCTTATAAAACTCTAATATAACTACGTCACCAATTGGTAATATTATAAAACTCTTATATAACCACTCAAATTCTTATATAACCGAGTAACCATTATATATCCCTTATAAAACTGCTCATCACCTTCAGTCACCAAAAATTGGAAAAATTGTTACTTGGGTGATATAGCCTCGCCTCGCCTCATCACGTCTCGCCTAGCCTAGCCTCGTCTCGTTGTACATGTATACCCTTGGGAAAGTCTCGAATTGTTGTTGAGTAGTTTAGTGCTCCTTAATAAATATAATTAGCCTAATAAGATTCTATATTATTGTTAAAACCAAACTAGCAATTGAATGAAATTTAAATAAAAACTGTTAATTTAAAAAAAGTAATTTTGAAAGATATCAGATTAATAGAACGAATTTTTCAACATAACGAACTGTAGTATACACATTACGTACGTATATACAAACGTACATACATAGCATGAATAATAATAATGCACAATGCTTAATGACATGATATGAGCACATCATTGTACGCACATATATTATTGTGCAAGCGCCATATCATGCTTGTAAGCAAATATATCTCATATTGCAAAACAATACAAAACAAAACAGAAATACAATTTACTTCCGATTTATCAAAAGAAATTACAATCTTAAGAATCAGCAATTTGATACCATTTACAAGTAAGTCAAGTAGGTGACAAAAATGTGTGTCATAACAATTGATGTAAATTATTATTGTGAAAGGTCATTCAATAAGTAAGAAAGCAATGAATTTGCTTATTGGACAATTCATTTCTTGAAATTGCCATTTCTTGCTTATGGAATGATTTTCCATAAGAATCTATGTAAAACAATTATATAAAAGACGAAGAAAAGAATAAAGAACTCAGGCTTGATTATTACTGCATTGAAGTATATTCATTTCTCGTAATTCGGCTTCATAGC
The DNA here is from genome assembly GCA_963930735.1 of Dioctria linearis. Classification (NCBI taxonomy): domain Eukaryota; kingdom Metazoa; phylum Arthropoda; class Insecta; order Diptera; family Asilidae; genus Dioctria; species Dioctria linearis. The sequence continues at coordinate 50,056,413 of OZ005742.1, read as the reverse complement.
CTACTGATCACAAAGCGGCACTCTTCAGCCTGATCAACCGACCTAAGCAGAGGCAGTAAAGCGGCATATAGCCTTGCCTTGCTTACCTTTAAAGCTTGAAGACTATAAAGCGGCAAATTAAGCCTAGTCTTGAGCTTAAAGATACAAATAAACAAAACAAAATATTACAGAACATATAAGCTCTGAGGATCTAGAAGATCCAAATCCATCGAGAAAAAGATCTACCGATAATGGGAAATGTACACATACCACCGATAGTCTGTCTAACCAACTATTCAACCGAAAACTAGGCGATCGCACAAGCTATCGATAGCCATTAGTTTGGCTTTTACCCATATGATAGGTAGCGCGAACAATGATGAATTTTCATCCTGTACCGAACACACCATACTAAAAGGACGGACTGACTAAAAATACCAACCGACTCATTTCCATGTTTTATCAACTCCACTTAGATTCACTTGACTGATATTTAAATAGGGGCGGGGGTAATAGAATATCTGAATTCAGAAAAATAGCAAGGAAATTCCAATTCAAACTGGGCACAATTTAGTTTTACCAGAGCTTCAAACTTGATGACAGAGATTTCCATCAGATGCTTAACTTAACTAAATCCAAATCTACCAACCTTGATAAACTTGCATACCAAAATCGAAAAAAAAGTAGTTAAAAAACCAGTCGCCAATGTCAAAATAAATTATACAAATTCACAAAGCAAAACATAATCAATGCCCATAATGCAAAAACTCAATTACGAAAACTAGTCAGAAGCGATGTGCAGTAAGCAAAGTAACATAACATACTGATTTAATTGACTTGTTTTTTTAAGACAACTCCACCAAGAAAGAGACGGAAGACGGTGCCTCTTTCTATCCGTCTTTAACTAGCTTACCGGTGCCGATTAAAATAATATGACTTAAGCCAATCAGTTTGATAATTATGTAAGTTTCCATTGGTGGGACATCAGATGGCGCTTGTGAGGATTCAGTTTACAGAAAAGCAAAATTTACAGACCACTTAATCACAACAAAACTAAACAAATCAAGAAAAATGTACTTTTTGCTCAAAAGAATTTCCATACTTGATACTAATTCAGGATGACACTCTGTTGTAATCAAATGACGATTTAGGTTTTCCGAAACGAACAAAGTACATAGAGGAAGTATATAAAAGACCTTAAGTTCGAATGGGCGCCCTAGAGCATTTAAGGGTAATGTCAAAAAAGATCGTATAGGTCGTAATGACTAGATGAGAGGCAGAACTTCTGTCAGCATCCCCTCACAGATAACTATTTTTGTTTTTATTTTATGTATATAAGGACTTCAATAAAAAACGTTATAAAATGGCTCTTAAGTATAACAAACAACAAAAAGTGACTCTGAAAAAAAAAAACAAATGAGAAATGGCTCTAACTAACTAAAACAGATTTATAACCAAAATGCAAAAATTTAAAAATGTTTCTATATTTGCAGATAATGGCAGCTTCAAGAAGAGTTTCCCATGAAAAATTCCCAAAATAGATAACAAGAATTTCTGTAAAATCGCGATCAACGCTGGATCAATACAAGTGTTCAGAGAAGTATTAAAACAACGCCGTTCGAGCTAATGGTTGGTACCAAAATGAAATTCCCAGACGACGCGACGTAACTTTAGCAAAAATGATTCAAGAAGGGCTTATGATTATTTAACGACGAACGCTATTCATTACGAGCACTAGCAGCTAAGAAGCAGGCAGAAAGCCTCCGACTTGTAGCTGTCGTGGGAGATTTAGTCGCCATCAGGCGCATCCAATTTGGCCCTTGTTTAAAGATCATGCCCAGATATCTTGGCCCCTATTGAATCATAACAGTGAAAGATAATGAGCGCTACGACAGCAAGAAAATTGGAAATCACAAGGGCCCAAATCTCACTGTTACCACTGTCGATCACATGAAACATTTTGTGCACTACGAATCTGATGAAGAATACAATGAAAACGAAAATGAAGATAAAATTCCGAAACCAACGGCAACAAAGTCGTAACTGTTAGCATTACATAAAACCTCACATAAAAACACACACATACCCGTCCGCATTCTGCCTACTCAATTTAGACGAAAGATGTACATACAATGAAATGAATTGTGTTACCAGATTAGAGAAACTACTTCAACAAAGGATGAATCCATTAGACGTGTTCTTAGAAACGACGATATGATAAGACAGGATCAATCTATTAGATGTGCTCTTAGAGACGACGGTATGCTAGGACAGGATGAATCCGATAGGACGTGTCCATGTATGCTAAGACAGAATAAATTGCTAAAATGTAACAGTAAGAAGACAAGATGTTCCTGATGATACAACAAAGACCAACCGAACACAAAATAACTCAGTATGAGATCGTATATCAACGCAGCAGTTACGGATAAAATAAATCGTGGTTGACTCTGTAGAATGGCCGGGTTGTGGAATCATCTGTCAGAATTCACGCTATTTACCTTTAAGTCGAATGCCGGGAGGCGAGTAGGATAGAGCAGTAGCGAAGGCAACCAGAAAAGAAGAAGAAGAAAAACGTCAAGGAGAAGACAGTCGGGAGTAGAGTTGGCAGCCAATTGACTTTAATAATGGTCTTAGCGATTTACTATTCCATGTGGCACAAATAATGTGTTTCTGTATATCAGGGTTTGACCACCTTTTAAAGCGTTTACTACATAAAAAACATATAAAACTCAACCAATCAAATGAAATTTTACATCCCAAAATCGAATTAAATTATAAAATATCTTTCTTGTGTTCAAGTGATATTTTAATTGCTTATAAGCACTCTTATAAGAAATTCAACTCATTCCGACTTTAATTTTTAAAAGGTTAGTTTTATCTGAATCCAAGAGAGACGGAGCATGGTAAACAATATCTTTACCTTATTCTTCCTGCTGTGATTGCATTTGCAGTCCACATAAAAACATCAAATATTGTTGGTAGCTCTAACTGTGTCATAGCGCATAAGAGAAAACTGTAAAACTTGTGCCATTCTTTCCTATAGGAAAATAACAATATGTTTAGTTCAATGTTATAAGTCAGTGGCTGCCACGCAGAAGGCTAAGAAGGTTAGCGCATCACAGAAAGTAAATAGGTGACGGTAAAAAAAAACAAGGAACTAATAAAAACTGAACAAGTGAATTAATCTCAAAAGAAAACAAAAATGTTTTATTTCCACCTCCCGAAAACAACAGTCAAAACCCACATCTGAGATAACTTACAACTAGATGTGCAAAACTCCATATATACCCGGAAGACTTTTTGAAAGATTTTTAACTTTTTATTCAACCAAAGAAAGCTATCATTGCGAAGAATTTATGTGGCATAATACAGCGAGAGAGAGAGAGAGAGAGAGAGAGAGAGGGACAAAGAGAGAGAGAGAGAGAGAATGTGTAGAGCTTTCTATTAGGGGGCCATTAGCTCGTTTTAGTTGGACAGCGTTTTTGTGAGGTTTTGCACATCTAGATGTAAGTTGTCTCAGCCCACATTTACCTAAGTATATTGTTACGTGCAATAGAAAGAGACAACTGGTGACATCTACTGGCAATGGAGAGTAAACCACGTCAGGTTTGGACTCCGAACTTCGGAGAATCGATCATGGAATCTTCAGAAAGGTTCAGGAATAGTGTTTCGTCATGCTATATATATTTTCTAATTAATTAATTGTCAATTCACCAATTATAATTCTTGCATTTCATATACTACATATATATTGTATGCGATGTTAAATTTAATATTCTAAAATAGTGCTTAAGTTTCTATACTATTCTCTATTTGTTATACTGTACTAAAAATAGAGTTCAGTGAATATTTGGTACTAGCCGTCATTGTAAAAATTTGTAACTTCACTTGCATTCTATACCTCAAGCATTAAACATCTTGGCACGAAAGGTATTTTTTTATTCTTCGTCGACACAAACTGCAAAAAAGCTTGCAGTTTCATCATTTGGCGCCCGAGCAGGGACAATTTCTCAACATTATCATTGCCTTTGGTTGAAATTTTAATCAACTGCAAGCAATAATTATATCGTCGCTGGATTCATAGCATTGATCGTCTGTCGTCGTGGGATCGCTGCACACGTGCATCCATTTTGTTGGACGATATTCTTAAAAATATTGCTGCTGATTTAATCATCGTTGGATCAAATCATCGAGGGAAATTGCTCCAATTGAAACAAAGCCGCCTACACAAGTACCATACTATTTTCTAGAAAGCGCCGTAAGTAAATTAGCGTAAAGGCCTTGTACGTGCGGCACGTGAACAAATAATTTTGAACATTGCAAGGTACATATTTTCAATTTCATATTTTGATCATTATTATGCCTATTGTGTGAATATAAATTTTTTAATGACTTATACATATGAACGCATAGATTATTACTGCAATTGTGTGCGTGAATAAAATTATTAGTTGTCTGGCATTAGAACACATGCATAGAATAGATAAGAACAGTGCTTGTGAATAGAGATTTTATCTTTTAGGTCGCTGAACTTTTATATAATATCTTCATAAATTTACTCAGTCGTACCTAAGGAAACATTCGGTTTTGGATTAGCGTTATAATCGCTATCGAATTAATTAAATTATATTTCCTATTAAAAACGTTCTCGAATATAAAAGCTTGTGAAGGCATCAATGCCAGTGTGACCATAGCGGGGTTGAAAATTAATTGTAAACTTTCTTTCTAATTGAAAAATCTTAAAAACAATTCGTGATATCGTGAAGATAAGAAATATTTCGTTCAATATGAGTGAACTCGCCGATCTTAAACTACAAAGAGCATCTACTAAGGGTTGTATCACGCGGATAAAAAATATCATTGAGTCCAAGGCAAGCTCCTTATCAAACACTGAACTGGAATGTCGGCTAGGCATCCTTGAGTCCTACTTTAAACAGATCTTGTCGTTCCAATCAGCTATTGAAAAACTAACTCCAGAGGATGCTAATGAACAAAAGATCAGGGGGGATCTGGAGGACTTATATTGCGCCACTAAATCTAAACTATTATCATTGATGAATGGCCAACGTGGTTCAAGTTCCTTTCAAGATCATTCATTGTTGGCATCGTCCATTGTTAAGGATAATTTACCGAAACTTAAGTTGCCACAGTTCAGTGGTAAATATTCAGAATTCCCTAATTTCATTGGATCATTTACAAGGCTGGTGGATAAAAATGATTCATTGTCAGCAATAGAAAAGTTTAACCATTTACTCTCATGCTTAACTGGTGCTGCATTACGCACAGTTAAGGCGTTCGAAATCAGTGAAGATAACTATTCTAAAGCTTTAACTCAATTAAAGGAGAGATATGATAATAGGTACTTAACTTTTCAAGAGCATGTATTAGATTTGTTTAATTTACCCAAAGTGTCAAAAAATTCTGCCAATCAGTTACGATATTTGGTAGATAGCACCAACGCTCATTTGAGTGCACTAAAGAGTTTAGGCTCAGAAGCGGACATTACGAATGCGTTAATAATTCATCTGGTGACCGCTAAATTAGATCCTGAATCACAAAATAAATTGGAAGAATCAATGGAACACTCTAGTCTGCCAACCTGGGACAAGTGTTCTAAAATTCTTAACAAGCGTTGTCAGTTACTAGAAGCTAGAGAAACCAAAGCTGAACAAAGGAATGATTTGTCGCCGGCGGCGTCGACAAGACTACCAAATTTCTGTAAAGGAAAGAAATCTAACTCGAATTCTACAACATTAACAATTTCCAAATCTCGTTGTCTATTTTGCAATGACTCTGGTCATACTATTAATTATTGCCCAAAGTTTATCGAACTCCCTGTATTGCACAGGTTTGAACACGTTAAGAAGAAAGCATTGTGTATCAATTGTTTGTCGAAAGGACATAGCGTAAAGAAATGTACTTCGAGGAAATGCAGTGTTTGCTCTAAGCCCCATCATACATCTTTACATAGATACGCTGCGAATACAGTCCCAGCAGTCGAAAGCGCAAACCATACCAACTTCAGTACAAACATGGGGTCCCAAACGTCTGGTGCGGAGAATTCTAACTTAAGTTCGTCGTTATTATCTAAGGATAATGTCCAGGGTCATGTTTTCCTTGCCGCAGCTGTTGTCCAAGTGAAGGATAGTTCTGGTCGATATCATCTTGCTAGGACATTACTAGATTCAGCCTCTCAGCTTAATTTTATTTCGGAGAGTCTTGTTCAAACGCTTAAACTAAAGAAACATAGAACAGATCTAACTATCAGCGGGATTGCAAATGTTTCTTCGGACGTTCGTTGGTCTACCCAAGCTGCTATTAAATCTAGAATCTGTGATTTCGAAACTAATTTATCATTTTACGTCCTCCCACACATAACCGGTCTACAGCCGGAAAAAGGTGTAGCCGTAGATGATTGGCATATCCCATCTAATATTCAATTAGCTGACCCAGAGTTTTTTAAGCCACAGAAGGTAGATATTCTAATTGGTGCAGATGTCTTCTTCGAACTTCTTTGTGTGGGTCAAATTAAATTGGAAAAGAACTTACCCACTTTACAGAAAACTCTCTTTGGATGGGTGGTCTCAGGGAAATATGTTAATCCGCTGCCTCTATCGCCCACTTTGGCTTGTATAGCTTATGGTCAGGAGAAAGCTGACGGGATTGTTGCGGAGGATATATCCTTGAATGAATTAGTGGAGCGCTTCTGGAAAGAGGAAAGTATTGAAGGGACACTACCTATCACGAATCCCAAGCATACAGAATGCGAAGCTATCTTTCGCGACACAGTACGTCGTTTACCTGATGGACGATTTATGGTTAAGCTGCCCTTTAAGGATTCATCATTTCCGTTTACAAACTCTTTAGAAATTGCTCGTCGTCGTTTCTACTATCTGGAAAGAAAACTAATGAAGGATCCGGAGCTCAAGATAAATTATTCTCAGTTTCTAGAGGAGTATCTTGCTGCAGGTCATATGGAGGCACTAGCTATGGAAAATGTGCCGAATTCTCATTACTTTATGCCACATCGTGGCGTTTTGCGCCCAGACAGTTCGACAACGAAACTTCGTGTTGTCTTTGATGCTTCATGTCGCACGGCATCGAACAAAGCACTCAACGATGTACTTATAGTGGGTCCCACTATACAAGATGATCTTTTTTCGATTATATGCAGATTTCGTTGTTACCAATTAGCACTAACCGCGGATATTTCCGCCATGTACAGGCAAATTTTAGTATATCCCGAGGATCGGAATTATCAACTTATTCTCTGGCGAAATAGTCCTAAAGAAGATTTACAAGTCTTTCGTTTAAAAACAGTCACTTATGGTACGGCCTCTGCTCCATTTCTTGCAACGAGATGCTTGAAACAATTATCAGAGGACTACCACTCAAAGCTACCAAAGGCTTCAAAAATAGTGGCGCAGGACTTCTACATGGGCGACCTTTTAACTGGTGCAGATACTCGTGAGGAACTTATGGAAATTCGTCGTAATGTTGATACTATCTTAAGGTCTGGCCAATTTTCTCTGAGGAAATGGTACTCGAATGGCTTGGATTTCTTATCAGAAATTCCGGAAGCTGAACGTGAGAAGACATTAAGAATTAATGATACCGATGTCGTTAAAACGCTAGGTATAATATGGGAGCCCATCGCTGATGAGTTTCGGTTTCAATATAAACCACCGATCGTTTCTACGTCTGGAGTCACTAAAAGGACAATTCTGTCGGATGTCGCTCGGTTGTTCGACCCGCTAGGACTCGTAAATCCGGTAGTTGTGCGCGCGAAGATTTTTTTACAAGAACTGTGGTTACTGAAACTAAATTGGGACGAGTCGGTTCCCCAAGATTTAGAATCTCGTTGGTGTCAGTTCAAATCTCAATTGCAAGCAATCAGTAGTATACGGATTCCGCGATTGGTACTTTGTGTACGCAGGGTTTCTAATATTACACTTCATGGATTTGCGGATGCATCAAGCAGGGCCTATGGTTGCTGCATATATATTCAATCCTCCGATGAGCTTGGAAACATTTTCGTTAACTTACTAGCAGCAAAGTCAAAAGTTGCACCAATAAGAATATGCAGATCATTGCCTTGCCTGGAGCTTTGTGCAGCATTACTGCTTTCGAAGCTCTTAGTAAAAGTTCGTGACAATTTTCCTAAGTCTATAAGTGAACAGTATCTCTGGACAGATTCGGAGATTGTGCTCGATTGGCTGGCCAGCCATGCATCTAACTGGAAGACCTACGTTTCGAATCGCGTGTCGGAGATTCAAACGCTGACCGAGAAAGCAACCTGGAGGCATGTCAACTCTAAAGCAAATCCAGCTGATATTATTTCCAGAGGTATTGCAGCTGATGATCTCCTTAATTCGATGTGGTTTTCTGGGCCAGAGTTCTTAAGGCATTCAAAGGACAAGTGGCCTCCCTTGAAAAAACGGCATATGAGCCCCGATGACTTACCTGAACGAAAAAAGATTAAATCAGTTCTAATGGGCTCTGTCTCGGAGAACTTTTTACAAATTATTCACTCAGTTAGTGATTTTATTAAAAATTGTCGCCGTTTCGCATATGTACTACGCTATGTTCGTAAGCTAAAATCTAAACGTACAAATGACATCGTTGAAAGCGGAGAATTGACGGCAGCTGATATCGACAATGCTTTCATGTTCCTAGTATGGGCTATTCAACAACATGAGTTTTATGAAGAGATTCAAACATTAGAGCAAGGAAGCGAGATATCCAAGAAAAGTTGTCTGCGAAAACTTACACCCTTCCTAGAAAAATTGCCTGGGCTAAACTTGCAATTGTTAAGAGTAGGTGGACGATTGGAACTTGCTGATGCACCTATTGACTATCGTTTTCCCATTCTATTGCCTCGAAAGAACGCTTTTGTTAAATCGTATGTAAGGTACTTACACAATAAGAATTTCCATGCAGGCCCACAAGCGTTAGTTGCGATTATTCACCAAAGATTCTGGATAATAAATGCTCGTGATTATGTCAGAAATATAGTGCGCAGTTGCATTCATTGTAATCGATACCGTCCTCGTTTAACACAGCAAATTATGGGAGTTCTACCAAAGAGCAGAGTGAATTTTTCACTGCCATTCACACATACTGGGGTGGATTTTTGTGGACCTATCAAAACAACTTACCGTCTTCGAGGAAAAGCTCTTTACAAGTCTTACATCGCCATATTCATTTGCTTTGCTACTCGAGCTACTCACATTGAAGTTGTTTCGGACCTAACCTCGGAAGCGTTCATAGCTGCGCTTAAGAGATTTGTCGGTCGCAGGAACTTATGCCGACATCTGTATTGCGATAACGCAACCAATTTCGTTGGAGCTCGTCGATTGTTGGAGGAATTTAGGGATATCTTCTACCAGGAAGTCACTCAAAAGGACATCGCATCTTGGTGTAGTAACAACGAAATTCAGTTCCATCATATTCCCCCGAGATCGCCACACTTCGGCGGTCTCTGGGAAGCAGCGGTGAAGTCCGCTAAGACTCATCTTTACCGCTCGTTACAGAATGCTCTGTTAACCTTTGAAGAGCTGACCACAGTTATGATTCAAATTGAAGGCATCTTAAATTCAAGGCCTATAGTCCCCCTTTCCTCTGATCCTAACGACTTTCAGGCATTAACTCCTGCACATTTCCTGACACAAGCCCCTCTAGAACCTGTCATTGAACCATTGTATGAAATTGATAAAATCAAATATTTTCGTAGATGGCAGCGTGTGTCCGCACTTCACCAACACTTCTGGCATCGCTGGTCAAAGGAGTATTTGCACCAACTGCAACAAAGATGTAAATGGCAATCCAAGGGTGTCAACATTCAACCTGGATGCATGGTGTTAGTTCATCAGGATGACCTTCCTTCTTATAAATGGAAATTGGGCCGTATACTTAAAACGTTTCCGGGTCCAGATGGCAAAATACGTGTAGTCGAAGTACAAACTCCTCATGGTATAATACGACGAGCCGTACATAAATTAGCACCTCTTCCAATGGAGGATTAGAGATTGAAACTCTCTCGGATACTTTCAACGGCGGCGGAATGTTTCGTCATGCTATATATATTTTCTAATTAATTAATTGTCAATTCACCAATTATAATTCTTGCATTTCATATACTACATATATATTGTATGCGATGTTAAATTTAATATTCTAAAATAGTGCTTAAGTTTCTATACTATTCTCTATTTGTTATACTGTACTAAAAATAGAGTTCAGTGAATATTTGGTACTAGCCGTCATTGTAAAAATTTGTAACTTCACTTGCATTCTATACCTCAAGCATTAAACATCTTGGCACGAAAGGTATTTTTTTATTCTTCGTCGACACAAACTGCAAAAAAGCTTGCAGTTTCATCAAATAGAATGAATTAAATAGTCAAGAAGCTTCTGGAATAGAACCCTCCAGAATAATCTGGAGAGTTTTTAGAGTATAAATATAACAGTTTTCACCGCCAGAAAGAGTCTTGCCTTAGACGGTGCAGTGTTAACAAGCGAATTGTAATTGGATTGCGATAATTAAAGTTGAGTTGATTAATTGAAGTTTTATGAAAATTATAAGATTGTTCGAACCAAATTGCTTCGAATATATATTATAACCGATAACTTCTGAAAAGAAAATATCCTGAAAACAAAGCATCAAAATTCTTAGTAAAATTAAATCTAATTTAATCACTCTCAATCAAAACACAGATACCCAACCCAACATAGCCATGTATTTATCATCTTCATAGCATATTGCACAAATACAACATAAAAATATAGCCTCATTGAGCAAATTAATTTAAAATTATTATCAAAAAAACCATTCCTGAAAAGGGATCATATTACAAAAATATCATGCTAAAATTGAGATCTGAAAAGAAAATAAATTCAATCTAATTACAATTTTCATAAAAATAGGTACAACATCTATCAAAAGCATGTGTTGTCATGTAACATACAATGCATGGCACAAATGCAATCAAATCAAGCAGATCAATTTGCAACTCTAGCATTACCATCATTATAAGTACCATCGAACGGGAATTTCTTCTCTACGTGATACGAAATAAAATTTTTGCAAATATAATTAATTTAACACAGCAACATGTGAAACTCTAAATTTCTTGTTGCTATGCATTTTTGTTCGTTGCTAGGCAAATTTTATCGCTAGTACCGTAAGAGCACAGCTGCATTGCCAATTCTTGTAATCATGCGCCGCTGCTACTCTATCAGTGGTGTCGTGGGCAAGCAAGGGCTATATAAACGACAAGCTGACTGAGCTCGATCTCTTTTTGTGCTTGGCGTCGCTTGGGGTAAGTTGGCTTAGGGACTAACATTCATATCGGGTATCGACTGATATTTCACTTCTAACAATTAACAAGCATTTCTGGTCTCGACGGAAATAAACGCATCTTATTTCGGGTCTCGACTGAAGATAAGATATTTACTAATAATCATTTCTGGTCTCGACGGAAATAAAGAATTGTTCTAACCAAGAACAAAGGGCTTAACATTAGCTTACAGCCAATTCTTCAAGTGTCAAGTTTTAGATCGGTGAGTACCAGTCACTTGTAACATTTTAATACTTATTCATATATCTATTTGACTATATTTTGACTTATATACACATATATATATTATACATTTCATGTGCATATCTATTTTATACATATATTTTTATTACATTTTTTGACGATCTTATATTATAACTTGGTGCTAATAAGTGTTAGTGTAATACAAAAATCTCAGACCCAAACTGATATACAGAGTTTTGTCTCGACATATCTATTTCTGAAAGTCCTACATTATGAATCGGTGTCAATAAGTGTGTTTTCTAGTGTATGTTGATCTCTGACCCAACAATTTATATAATTCTGTCTTAATACAATTACTCGAGATATTTAAGTTAAGCACGTGTGCCAGTGTTTTGAAGTTAAATTATTCTAACTTTTGCTCTATATTAATTATATATATTGAATATCTAGTTATATAGCTATTATTAACAATCCTGTGAGTGTGTTTTTCCCATACTTTTGAATCGTTGACCTGAAACCCTTTTATACATAATCTGATCTAAATAGTGGGAGATTCTAAAAACTAAGTGCAGTAGTTTCTTGAGAGTCAAAGAAAGTGAACAGTGTTGATTTGTTGTTAGGAAATAGACCACTGATCTTGATCCAAATTTACCAGTGCATTCATTTCAGTCACTTACTCAAATTTGAGTGTACGTTCTATTAACGGACAGTACAGATAGAAGTGAAATAGAGAACTTGTATATTAAATATTTAATATTGTGTTTTGTATATTTGGTCAACGTATATTCTTGTGAATTATTTCATGAGCGCAGAATTCTCGGGCTTGTATTTCTCTCTGGAAAATGGTTGGTGAGAGCCCCAGTGCCGAACAAAACTAAATTTTGCACAACTCAAATATTTGGAATTTTATTATGTAGATACAATTTTTTTTCTTGTGCTCATATAAATATAAGAATTTATTATACACCAAATTAATTCAAAACAAATATATTTATAAATGATAAAACAAATACAAAATTTCAAATAATAAAGTAAAGATTAATTGAAAGTAATGTGTTTCAACTATTCCATGCCTTTCATATCCATCTGCGAATGATTTTTCTAAGTTTAACTTGTTTACAAGTATACACGGTTTTGCACCGCAGAAACTAATAGCTGGTAAATTTCAGAGCTGAATCCAAATCAGCAGCCCGTTTTTTAAAATTGGTTCTAGTTTTCGAAATATTCAATAAATTCATTATTTTACTATTTTTGACCATTAACGGCCATTTATTGAATTGAAAAGTATAAATCAGAAATGAACAGAGATTGAACTGAGTCTTTTATACTGCTTGGGATCTGTTTCACGCATTAGGGTCCAACAGTAGTCGGTCATCATCATGCCTTCGTCCCAAAATCCTTGGTATCACTTTTCGATTTTCGCTATATCTTGATGTAGCCGCTCTCCTTGCTCGTCGCTCGTGTCGCTCAAGTTTTGTGGGAAAAAATCAATATATGAATGCAGAAAATTATCTTGAGAGACATTCGAGCTCAATCTTGTGGTAATTTTGCAAAAAATTGTCGATTTCTTCTTTGTAATCCGGTGATTTGTGGTTACCGAGAAAGTTATGAACAACACTTTTAAACGATGCCCATGCTCCTGCTTCATCAGGCTCTAAACATTTTGTGAAGTTTGCATCAGCCATTAGTTTTCGACAAATATTCCTTCTTTGGTTTTTGCGTATGACAGTTTTGGATATAATTTATATAATATTTAATTATATTTATATATATATAATTTGGAAAGCCGGTCCTTCGCGATTGAGCGTTTTGACAAAGATCTTAATAAGGCCAAGTTTAATATGAAGAGGTGGCAATAAAACGTCCTGTGGGTTCACGAGTGGTATAGAGGACACGTTTTGTTTTCCTGGCTCATAATGGAACTGGCTTCGACACTGATGATACGTCAGGATATTCATACCGTGCTAGTTATTTTGCATTTATACCGACGACATTCATTGAGCAAAAGTAGCAATCATCTACATGATTTTTCTATTCGCTCCATAACGTTGGCACACAAAATGAAAAGTACAAATTTTCACCAAGTGAACACTTGTACAGCTTTGTTCTGCACGCGTTACAAAACAATTTCGGTACCAATGGCTTGTCAGTGTTTACTACAGCAAAACCAAAGTACTGCAAATACGCATCTTTTAGTGCATTTTTTCATGATTTTTCCACGTTTTCCGAGCATATAACATCCACAAACGTAACAAAAACAGTTTGAATCGACTCTGCAACGTTTTCTCTGCATTTTCACACATTCCGAAGCACAATCACAGTACAAAAACAAGTTCCAAAAGATGTTCATGCAACGTGGTCAGCTGATAGCCGTTGTAAGAGCGCAATACTGCCACCTAGTGCGAACTCGAAAACTAGAACCAATCCTGACACACGGATTGAAGATCTGAGTTCAGGGCATCAAATAACGTTAAAAATCATTCTCATCTGCTCGGCTCCAAAAGTTGACCCGAATTTGTAAACTTGTGAATCTTTGATGGAGCCTGAAGAATTGAATAAAACAGTTAATTTTAGTTAGTAATACCCCACGATTTTCAAAATGAGGAACAATCAGCATAAAATCAAAAAATATCCCTTGTAGTATGCTTGCAGAGAAAAGGTTCCCAAAGGACATTTACAGTTTTTTTAGGGGCAATAGACCAAGTGCTGTCCAGGATGAAAACTTAGTGCATTTTGTTCCTCAGGCCAACACTAATCTATAAACCGAAGTGCATCAAAGTCTATCCGAGGAGTCAAGAAAGTCCCCCTCCCCTCCTTTGAGGGGGAAAATCGAAAATCGTGCTTCGTCTGCTGCCACGAAATTAAGTTCCGCAACCAACCCCCTTAAGTTTGGGAGTACCCTACGTTCAAACGATCCTGTACACCTCCCTATGAATGAAAATAGGAGAGTCCAAATAAAGCAGATACGATAAATAATTCACCAAAACAAAAATACGAGCAGTATGAACTCTTAAAAAATTACTTTAACTTTTTTCCTCTCGAACTGATATTTTTTTTATTTATACATTGGACAGAATTTAGTCCATACTCTGTCAATGTCCTTTGTTTTTTTTTTTTTTTTTTTTTTTTTTAAATCCCATAAATCAATAAAAGATCAAATTTCTGTAAAATCTTACCCCAATTAAATCTTATTTAGAAAAAAGTAAAAATTGAAATTTTATTTTTCAGCTATTGGATACCGCTTGCTCAAAACCTAACTACATTTTTGCATTCGTGACACGAACAAATCCAAAAATGTATATGAAATCTGCGGTCTGTGTTCAAACACCTTGCCAATATGACATATGGGACACGATTACAAGCAATTATTAATAATATTCTTGTTAGCAAGTTTCATTTATTAAAAAAACGTACAACTTAGAATTTCACTACTTTCAAATAGTTTTTTTTTCAGACAGAGCTATGCAAATCCTTCAGTAGATATTCCTCAAAAAACAAAAAAAAAACATTAATTATAAAAAGAGTTACTGATTGCATTGTAAATATTTCAAATTCAAAATGGTTTACCCCAACACTAATAAAACAGCAAACTCTTTCACAACTTTCAAACAAAATAAGTCTTAAATTATGCACATCAACCTGAAAGAGCAACTATAGTAGAAGATACTCTGCTCGTACTGTAGCACAAAATTTCTTCAGAAAATTAATAGAGCCATTTTAAAGTGCAGCTTAAAAAAATTTCAATTATCTCTCTGGTCTGCACCAAAAGCATATTAATATTTAAAAAGCACAAATGGGATTCGATTAGGAGCAATCAGGGTAACACCATTGTTGTTGGTCTCTACGTCGATGTGCTAAAAATATATACCGATTCTGAGTTTGTTCAGTTCTGAATGTCTTTTTCTTCATTTCCTCATCCAATTTCCTTTCCTCACAAAAACAGTGCAAATGCATCAAAAATTATTTCCTGGCGCTTTAGCTACCTTGAAAAAAACAAGCTTTACTTTGTATGGTAAGTGCCGTTTTGTTTAGACTATACAAATTGTTTTCAGGATTTTCATAAAATATTTACACCACTCCGAACATATATGTAAAAAAAAAGTGAAGGATTCATAAAATTTGTTTTCTTAACCACACGATTCTAAATATTGGTAGAAATATTATAAAAATATGCAAATACAATTATGCGTGTACCGGAAAAATAGTTTTCCGATGAAAATTGCCGTAATAGACCTGTTTTTTGTTTTCATTAGAAGGGAAAGTTCTTATGGGTAAGTGGAATCATCTGTACTAGATAAAAACAATTGATAGGCTCAAGCTACTTACTTAGAGGTACCATTAGCTTATAAATAAAACTATTTATCTACCAAAAAAATATTTTTAGTTCAGATTAGATATTAATTTTCAACCAAAGTTTATGCGAATAAATTTACCATCGAATCCCTAATATTTATGGGGCACAATAATAGTCAATTACCT
The DNA here is from genome assembly GCA_963930735.1 of Dioctria linearis. Classification (NCBI taxonomy): domain Eukaryota; kingdom Metazoa; phylum Arthropoda; class Insecta; order Diptera; family Asilidae; genus Dioctria; species Dioctria linearis. The sequence continues at coordinate 50,040,409 of OZ005742.1, read as the reverse complement.
AAATTGTTTAAATGCTTTATTTCTACTCATAATTCTCACCACAGAATAATACGATCAAAATAAACAAATCTATCAATAAATGATTATTTCCGCCCTACCAAACAGCATCCTAAAATTCATGATCCTTTTATAACATTTCCGGTAGAGAATTGATTTTAGCAATTTATCCATTTATGGTGGACGGAATTGGGAACGTATTATATCCTGCCGCGGTTTCACAAGTTGTTATTTCCTTTAATGTGGGTAAATTTAATTTCTGGTTAATAATGTGCGCTTTTAAAAGCTAATGGAAACAATATTATTTTCATCATTTCAAAAATCCTTTCGGTAATTTTAGAGTTTTCTTTCATTTAATGTCTATGTCTACATACATATTTGCTTAGTTATTTAGAAAAGTCTGAGATGTTATTATCTCCTTGGTAGTCTAATTGAGTTTTTTTTAGATACAGTTAAGGAACTATGTAGAATGTCGAGTAGTACTTTTTCTATAAGACTTCACTGTATTTAGTGTTCTTCATGTTTTCTCAAAGATTCTGAGTAGCATAAATTATGCTAAATAAATATTTGAGAAAGCTATGATTATTGCTAAGCGTCCCGAATGAGTGTAACAGAGTAAGCACTGATCGGAAACATTTGTTGAAGAATTTTGAACCTCTAGAAAACGTTGAGCTAGCGCTCAACTACTTTCCTAGTGTTACGAAGAATTCTACTTCCCAATTAGTAATTGTATGAAATCCTCAGTAAAATCAGGCAGGTTAATTTACACCTTCGGAAATATGGGACTTACCAAAATTTAGTTAAATGTCTTTTTTTCGAATTCCTCCTCGAGTCTTGAAAGATGCCACAATCTCCTGTTGGAAAATTATGTTTTACAAACCTAATTAAATAAAAAAAAAATTATAGAAATCCCATTATTTTGGAATATGTTTGAAACCATACCAATTATTTGTGCTTAAAACTCAATGAAAAGTAAAATTAGTCTTTCGACTTATTAACGATGACACAACAATAGCAACAACAATTGATTCCAATGGAGTACGGGCATAACTAGGATATATATCTCTCTTTTATCGCTATTTCTATGGCTATTGCTCTGATGAAATGTTTGTTCTGATCCTTTGCAGAATTTTCTCTATGCGTACCACATAAGCTGTAACCGAGGTCACCCCCACACTCTTCAAGTCAAATTCGGTCGTACTGGGAAATTCTGCGAATCTTTCATAAGCAGAGCAATATGAATATGGATCGGCAAACATTCAAGCGAAATTCACACCATTATCTCCTTAGCCCAATCCAATAGCTCTCAATTCCCTACCCGTTTTTCCTTTTCTGTTAAGGTTGTGCTACTGCTTTATAGGGTATCCGCTGAGCTTTGGCAGCATCATAAAGAAAAAGGATCCTTTATGTGTAATATCTATACATACATATATCCTTCTATATGAAAGGATAAATTTTAAATAATACTTGGGGCTGAAGTACTCTCCAGATCATCACGTGAACTAATTACAATGAGTACCCCATTTCGCCATTAGCACTCATCTCCGAAATTTTTCTAATAATTATTTATATGCAAAAATGCAATATTTAAGGAGAGGCTTACAAAAAAAAAATGTATGGTAAGGTACTTATCGTAGATGGATAGATGGATTTAATAGAGGTTCAGTCCCTCCGAGGGGGGGGGGGGGAACACAGCCCATGACAATGTCCATTGTTCACTCTCCAGACCCATGAGCAATGTTCATAGGTCCCAACCAGATGCTCTTATAAACCATAAAATTGGCTCTCCCATTGGCCTCATGCAATTCACCCAGGCGATGTGAGCCAAGGAATCTATAACATTTTCTGGAGAGAGCCGGACAGTGACAAAGAAATTGAGTCACCGTTTCGGATTCTTCTCCGTATCCTCTACATATTGGATTATCAAAAAGTCCTAACCTATGTAGGTGACCCATGATATGACAGTGTCCAGTAAGAATAGACACCAGAATTCTCAGGGTAGGCTTGCTCACCAACCATTTTGTGAAACCTGGGTTAGGTTTACCCCACAGTTCCATTTTTGTTCTACCCGAAGGGTCGTCTAACCAAAAAACACTGTGTGGGCAATCGACATAAGTCGCAATTGTAGAGACAAGGTGTCCCGCCCTGGTGCGATCCCAATTGTGGAGTATGCTACCTCCGAGGCTACACCAAGACGCGGAAGCTCGTCAGCTTTTTCGTTTCCACCAACATTTCTATGACCAGAAACCCAAAAAACGAGTACCCTGTTACACTGGGAGAGGGAATTCAGGGTGGTCTTACACTCCAGTACTAAGTTGGAGGTTGTGAAAGGCTTTGACAAGGCTTTGACAGCCACTTGGCCGCCCGAGCCGATGGCAATCTCCTTATTCTCAATGCCTGAGTTAAGTAGGTTCCTTCCTGCTTCAAGAATGGCCTTAACCTCTACCTGGAAGATCGTAACATGATTACTAGGTGTCTGGCACGTTCCAAATGAGGCTCCGGTGTTGTCTTCAGATTTGAAGCCGTCTGTATAAATTATAATGGCTATAAAGAGGGGAAACACAGAGTATAATACCCATTCATCCCTAGATGGAATTTTCGATTTAAAATTGCTTATCAGCATGATCTCGAAGTGGTGGTCTCTTTCCCTGTCGATATCAAGTGCGATGGATCACATAAATCAAGAATGGACTCGTGTGAAACCCTGGTTCCCGAATGGATGCAGCTCTGATCAAGATGCAGCCTCAGCGCTGCCATAGCATCCCCCTTCTTAATGTGTATTTGCTCGAGGTGTATATTTAGGATAATCTCAAGAGCGCGAGTGCTGGTAAACTTGAATGCGCAGATTACATTAAATAAGCACAATAGTTATCCCATTATTCATTAAAAAAAATCATAAATTAAAGATTGAGAGAGACCGAATCAACATGAGAGAAAAGAGAAACAGGAAAACTAAGCCAACACCACATACTTTCGAGAGTATAACACAATTTCCGTGATCCTGATTACAATTATATACTTACTTATAATAATAATTAAAAAAAAAATGTTTTTTTAGGTCGAGCTTTTTAAAAGCATTGCCCCTTTATGCCATATTGTTTTTTTTTTCTATATGAATTATTAAAATTAACTACATATATCTCTCAAAATATCAAGCACATTATTTTGGAAACAATTGAATATTGCATTGTCATCGGAAATACATAAAGGCTGCACGTTTCAAAGTTCTAGCTAGTCGGGAAATTTGTGAAAAATTAATGACTAAATTTAGAAACCATCAGCTAAGTAATAAAAAACGTGTACAGATAAAATGTTGTACTAATTAAATCCTGAACGAAACAAAAATTCTGGAAACACAAGAGTTTTTTAAGGAAACTCTGGAAATTATAAAAATGCAAATGATTCTCAATTCTCACGACTTTATTTTTGTACTCCTTTTTAATATTCAATTAAAATTCATCAAAGTCAGAAAAATGTTAAGAATTTGGGTTTGGAATTATCGCGACCATTAGAACTCTTTTCACTGAGTTTCAAGCTTAAATCTAGCTTTGGCCAGAGATTGCTGCAGGTGTAGGAACAATTACAATACAATACAAAAATATTTTATTGAAAGACCCTGGCCAATGCCACGTGGGTACATAGATCGACAGTGGTTACTTAATTATTAGCATGACAGAAAAATAATAAAAAGAAGGTCAATTAAAGGTATTTAAGTAGTTAAGTATAAACATACAAAAAGTTTTTTTTTTTTTATAAACTGATAATTGATCACGAAAATCCATCAAATCAACTAACAGTCGAAACAACACAAGTACCAATTTACAGTACTAAGCAAATACAAAATACAACTTAAACCTAATCAGTTACAATTACCGTTACAGTTACAATTACAGTTACCTTTGCATTATTCATAGTAAATCACACTAGCAAGTGATAAGAGATATCGAACTTACCACAATATAACATCATCAAAACTTAACACGTAATACTCAATAAAATCCGACAAGAATGCCACTATTAGTATAAAACAGACTTGACATTCAGCAAATCAAATGAGGATATTCGAATCATCACAGCCAATGAAGACACAAAGTCCTAGTCAAATCAACATTAACACTAAGAAACTTTAAATACTGTAGAAACACCAGAGCAGTCAGACCACCACTGAATGAACCATCGAGGTAATATGTCCACGCAAGCAAGACCGAGAGGCAGAGATAAGATTCAGAGCTTAATGCCACCAGGACCCACACATATATTTCAGGCAATCGTCCCTAAATGAGCTCATGGTAGCTGATTCCCAAATGTCGTTGGGTGGGAGAGAGCTCTAGATGACCACACCCTTAGAAAAGACCGTTCTTTCACCCAACTGAGTATGCACTCGACGAAGAATGATCCTCGATTTATCTCTAGTATTCCAATCAAACTTTTTGTTTATGTATGCACGCATCAAATAAAAATAAAAAAGAGAAATCTGAACTCAAGAAACTTAGATAGACTACAAGAGAGATCCTCCGCTAGAGCAATAACACGCGCCCGCCTATTCAGACGATACACATATCTCACGCAAGCATTAAGCGCATGAGACAATTCCGAGATAGCAAGGGGGAAAGGAGATAGCAGCATCCGCATACAGAAAATAGGGCAGATTGAATGCCAGCACCAGATCAGGCCGAATCGCCTCAGGGAGAAAGACCGACACAGTATAGAGCGTCCGAAGACCAAAATAAAGTCGCGAGCAAATACGGTTAACATTGGGACTCCAGGTGAATCTCTGGTCCATCTGTAGTCCAAGATTCTTGACTGGATTGGAATAGATTGGCATGTAATGACCGAGAAGAGTAATGGAAGGGAGAGCAGCTGTAGAGGCAGCATTATGCTCACTATTATGGATTATTGCTTGCGTCTTCTCAGGATTTAGATCAACAGCATTAGCTGCACCAATTAGAAACTCTGGAGAGAATCACGTTGATGTCAAAGATCAGAGAATGATGATCACCATGTAACAACCGAGTGATATTATTGATAAAGAGCGTGAACAAGAGCGAAGCACACCACCCTTGCGGTACTCCAGATAAAACTTAGAAGAGGACATTCTCCCATTGGACACCATAGTCTGGGTTCTTTTAAATTCTTTCATTCAAATATTGCAGGAGATTAACCAACATGCAGAAGACGAGAGCCAATATTGACTTCGCAGCTTATCAACCAGAAGCACATGTGGGACTGACTCAAATGCCTTTTTAAAATCAAGGAGAATATGGATGACGTCATTGCCTGAATCACAAAGCGAACAAATATCTGAGACCACTGACGTAAGAGCAGTACAAGTGGAATGCTTACTGCTGAAGCCAAACTGAAACTTCGAGAGGAAATTAGTTATGCTAACGTGCTCTGTAATTTGGTCAGTCATCAATGACTCAAACACCTTCGATATAGAGGGTAAAACAGTTATTAGTCTCCAGTTACCCACCGAAATAGGCAAGGAAGTCTTAGGGATCGGAGTGATGAAGCAAAGCTCCCAACAGATCAGGAAGTCTGAACATGTCAGGAACTTGTTGAATAATTGGGTAATCACTGTTATTAAATGAGGAAGGATAATTTTGAGGAATTCGATTGGAACACCATCGTGGGGCACTAGACCTAATTCGCGAGATTTCAAAAAGAACTTCCTTCTGACTAAAATTTCGGAAAGCAAGGCCATTCCCATCAGTCTGAGTTGCAATATCACGGTCAACATGAGAGTGTCCAAATACAGTCAGCAGTCGATGTGAAATGAATGAACTCACTAAACTCCACCGGATCAATACACGAACTCTTTCCAGTCTTAGATCCGATGCCCAAGCTCCTAATTTTCTTCCAGTTAATTGGACCCTTGAAGCTGTGCAGTGCGAACTCTCTGGCTTTAAACCCTAATGAGATGACTTGTCGCAGTTCGAAGTCGCTTGAAGTCTATATAAGTCTCATCAGTTTTCAGCCTTTTTCAAGCTCCGTACGTAATATCACACATCTGAGAACTGAGCCGTACATCTGGTAGTAAGATGATTTTGGCAAAGAACATATATCTTAATCAGAAGCTTCATCTGGCCTCTAAAAAATGCCCACGTTGTATGCTTATATGCCGATGCGGTCAGGAGGTAACAAAAGGGAAGGAGAAGCGATTTGTGACTGAGAGAATATTTCTCTGTTATCTTTGTCTGCTTCACGCGATAACTGTACATGTACATACGGCGATGCCAGCCATGCACATAGTTTCATCTTTCATATTGCTACCTGACTGCTTGCCGGGCATCAATTCTTATCACAGCCGCTCATCTTACTATACTTAAATGAAAATTATCCCAAACAAAGTATTCTTGATGAAACCGGTTTCCTAGAGAAGAGGTAAAAGAATTAAAGAGCATGCGTAATGCAATGCATGGGCATGATTCGGATTGCAGGCACTGGTTCCGGTGTTGGTGCTTTGACGACCCACCATTCGCCACCGTGGTGAGTTGCGGCTCGTAAAAAAGCAGAGAATTTTCGTACAATTTGTGAGAGCGGATCGTAATATCACCACAGGTGACTGTGTGGTGAGTGGGAGGTCGTTAAAAGGTAGAAAGTTTTCGTAAAATTTGTGAGAGCGGGTCATAATAATACGACCCGCGATATAAAAGTCTTGCGTATTCTTACCGTTAGATGTTCTTTGATTTTGGCCATCAAAAGTCTGGATCGAATCAATTTAAGAAGTAAGTATAGAGCCTAAGGGCCCTTAACTTCCATTGATGTTTTTTATAATTGGTACGTTTTATAGGTGTTTTCAGCTTAAGTTTATTACCTAACGTACACATATATATATCAAATACACAGATTTGAAATGGATCCTACATCATCCTGGTTTCGACAGGAATGCATCAGTAGTACGAAATGTAAGATATCTTTTTCCCTGCCTTTACATTATGTAAATGCATATACATATGCATTTAAATGAATTATATCTACATGAAGGGATGCATATAATTCAAGCCTTGAATATTGATTAGTATAATTTATTAATGTGAATAAGAACAGAAGGAGACTATCGAATATATTGTGATACAATCTTACATACAACCCAAGGCAAAGTACTACCACCACTACTAAAAGTGCTCTTGTTGCATCTTTCGGATACACAGATGTTTATGTTTATTCACCTGAGGCTAAGATACTTCCTTTATCACTAATACTTTCCCTTGAAGAATTCAATATACAAATTACGCCCATAGGCTGTTCCACATGCATACATACATACATATAAACGAGGTTACTTTCGTATGCATGAAGGTTTTCAATCTATCAAGGATTATGCAAATTGCTTAATATTGATTGCCGTATTTCATGCGTACCTGATTGGAACCGTTAATAAATTGATGAAGTTATAATCACAACAGAGGCAGGCATTGATTCCTGAACATAAAAAATGCAAAATTTTAATCTAAAGAAATTGGGAAGGTTTATGTACAGGATATGCTTGATGAAAAGGATATTTGCCTAAAAATGTTTATGTACATGCCTTTTTCGAAGCTAACCGAAATGTTCAATTTTTGAAAGTCTTATGTTAGGAGAAACGATCGGAAAGTTTTCGGATATTTTAATCTGTAAACATTTTTGTTGGGATGGTAAATTGTTGCTTGATCTGTGATGCATAAATAAGTAAAAACAATGTTTTAAGACTGAGTAATGCATGGAATTTTTTTAGTCGACAAAATCTATCTGGGGAATATCCCCGAGCGGCACGTATGACAGACAGATTGTCACGCATTTTGGGGTAGTTTTATATGTATAATTTTTTCATTCCCTCTTTTTAATCCTGGGATGTTGCTTCTTCCGATATTACTTTCAAGGCCACCCAACACCAACCCGCATTCACTCTAAAAGATATTTTAAAAAACTGGCCTTTTGACGTTTATTTTAGTGGGCAAGGTACTATACTACTACTGTTCCAGACTAAAAAGACTATATTTTTCCAGATGAGACCTCTCGTCCAGACAAATAAAAAATTGTATGGCAGGGGGGAGGGGCAAACTATCACCCTGCCGAGTTACAGGGTGATTAGTATAATATGCATTATTTTCATTAAATTATATCTTCAAAAGCACAGGGTGAACCGTCTATTTTAAGACGGCATTGTTTTCACAACCTTGGGGTCTTTCCTGTGAATGCTCCACCCCCTCACTCCCCCACATTTGGCAAAATATAATGATATTATTCTGGAACACCCTGTATAGCAACTTGAAACAGCACCAGGATCTGCTCGCTATGTTTTTTTTTAAATACGTCTTATGCTATATCCTTATTATAAGTGGTGGAGTGGGAACCGGTGATCTGACCAATAAGCACTGCGACCTACAACAATTTTCGAGCTATACCGCATATAGTGGTAGGTACATCTCACGTTCGCCCTTTTTAGGAAGGTTTATTCCTCAGTTGGACCAGTTTTCGGGACTTCTGATGAATTCCTTATCCAGATATTTGAATCTTTGGCGAGCAAGTCCTGCGCATTTGCAGAGTACGTGTTCGTCACAAAATCGGCAGCTATTTTCTATAGTTTTGTGCATTTTCTTCTTAAGAATATGGCATGGATGAGGTGATTCGAGAAAAACAATATAAGCACGTCTTTTGCTAATGATTTGCTACTTTATTTGAAATGACTAATTCAATTCAAAACTTACATACTAGAATACCTATAACCTATAGAAGATTGTGTGACTATATGTGAATATTTAATATAAAAGTGTGTTACAACAGCGTTGGTTAGGTTTATACCGAGACTATATTTGAAGATAGGAATTATACACTACATTAAGCATTAATAACTCTGGTGTCCTGGTACCCTGGATTACTTTGTTTGTCTTTGATAGTAGATCTAAGGATATCACTTTCTATCTATATCTCGGGAAACTGGGTGCTAATCGCAGAGTAATTCTCTAATTGCTGCATGATTGCAGTGATACGCCTGGAAACGAGGCAGCGGATGGCCTGACAAGAAAGGGTTTCGCTATGAATATGTGTCTAGCAGAGGAACTTGTAGGTCGGCTCCTAGAATCAGTGAAGAGGATTCTAGACGTACTGGCCTGCAAGCTGGCAAATCACAGATGGGAAGAACTGACTTCATGCGTGAATCCAAGACATCTTTGGGCAGAAATTTGTCCTGTGAAGACTGAATCTCTGCTGAGGAGGAACCGTAATGATGTGCGTAAATCTTACTGCAGTTATTATGGTATACTGCCTTTTATGGCAAACATGCAGAGCGCATGCAAGCTTCATACAATGACTACTGCAGAAGCTATATGGACAAAGAAAAGGTTCAGTTCACTATGAACTTGCTGTGCGAATGCCCTAACCTTTCTAAGCGTACAAGGAATACACTTGGCAGCTACTTTGCTCCGAACTGGGGGGGACATTACCTGATGAAGAGTTCGGGGACTTGATAAGGTTTAGTAAATCTTATGGCTGATTTCATCGCACTCCTAGCTCTTAATTATCTCTACCAGGTAGGATTCCATTATAGTGGCATCACAATGGACCATAAATGATCTAAGTGTGGCTGATCGTACAACTTCTTACGATGGCCACCACTCGAACCTAACTTAAGGATATCTCTACAGTCCCAAACAAAGATTAAAGTGAAACCATTTGATTTTAATATCTGTTCTGTTGAGGAATTGGAACTTAATGTTCTTGTATTTTGCCCTTGTTGTGGGAGTTCTTGGCTCATGTGATGGTGTAGTACTGGTTCTCAGAACAGTCGTTAAATGGGGCTGTTCTAATTGTGTCACCTCTGGTGAGGGACAATCAGAACTTCGTGGCAGCCTAGTACTAAAAATTCAACTGATTTAGCTTGAATGTCATTTATTCAAGTGAGTTATACCCATTACCACCTATATAAATATTATTATGGATGGAGAATAAGAATTTTAAGAACTTTTATTTTTAACGATTCTAAATCAAATCATAAACACAAGAGGAAAAGCAACAACCTCGTCCGGAGCTTGAACTCAGGACCGTCAGCCTTCCGAGCGACTGCTTTTACCACTGAGCTAACGAGACAGATGATTTTTCCTCTTGTATTTCTTAATTTGTAACTAGCCTATTAAGCCGTGGTTGCTTTCAGCTGGCATTAACCAATTAAATTTTTTTTCCCCGGACGGGAATCGAACCCGCACTTGTTAGAATCGGTCTCGGCTTCAAACCCTGAACAAGGCGGTTGTTTTTCTTCTTGTATTTATGTCGTTAAAAATAAAAGTTCTTAAAATTTTCTACGCTCCATTTTTGACCGATTCTAGTAAGTGTGGGTTCGATTCACGTCCCAAAAAAATAAATTATTATGGTTATAAAAAGGATAGAGCACAAATGCGACGAAGACATCATAATGTTTCATGACATCCTAAGAGATTGTTTTGAAGCATTGAACAACCTAAACTGCTGGACAGGAGAATATTGTCCAATTATTGCCTGCATCACCATGTTTGAAGAAAGTTTTTCTAGTCCCAAGAATATGCCAACCACAACAAAGTTACTTAACTCCCTTGAAAATCGTTTCCAGTTCTTAGATTGTACAAAAAGTACAAAAAGTTCAAAATAAGTTATGACAAAGACTATAAATTATAACAAGAAGACGACTTTGTACTCTTCTAGTATAACAAAAAATTCATGAGTCTTCTGTAGTAAAAATCACAGCGGATTTCAACGTGTACAATTTAAAAAATTAAATATGATATATAGAAATTCATTTCAAACAGAAAGGGCACAAATTGTTTATCTCACAAGAAAATGTAAATGTGCAGAGCCAACAAAACTTGTTTCTACTGCAATAAGAAACATCATACTCTCTTGAACAATACCAGTGATAATTTTGCCAAAAACAAAAGTAAGGGTGGAGCATTGGTCCCATAGAAAACTGCTGAGCTTACAACACAATTCACCTTTCAAAATGAGGATATTGCAACATTGCAAAACAAAATCAAAATCGCAAGCATGTTGCTTGCAATTGTAATAGTAAGAGTATTAAATGGGCTTCGTCAAACAGTAAGCAATGAACTATAAAACAGTTATCGCTAAGGCCGACTTAATAGAAAAATGTTTACCAAAAAGTAATAATTTAAAAAAATTTTCTAGGGACCTTATGGATTCTCAAGTTTTTACGTAGCCCATAAAAAAAAGGTTGATCTTGAATTAAAGGTAAAATGTTGATAATATATTTTACTTTGTTACCGATCTCCACCAGTAAAAAATCTAAAAAAATCTAAGCCTTGTCTCGCAGGAACAGTTTAATAATTGGATATTAATCGAGCGTTAAATATTTTCAAATAAAATTATGTCATATTTCAAAAATTCCCTTTTCCTTAATTCATTTATTTTCCTTTAACTTAATCTAATGAAATTATTTTTGTAAATTATTACAATTTTGCAAAACACAAAAACGGAAAAATTCATTTGCATAAAAAAGGACTTTACTGGCGCACATCCCCAATTAGGAATACTTTTAATAAAGGTAAAATGAGAATATCTTACTTGCGGTGTTGGAGAATTTTCTTATTTGTAATCATAAAATTAAAAATTTATGAAGGTTGTATTTGTGTCGATGAAAATGTTAACGCCGCCGCCGCCGCCGCGAGCCGACCGGTTAATGAAGGTACTTTATTTACGGAGTCCTTTACGAGTTAACAATTTGTTTACTCATCCTTTAAATCCATAATTCTGCCTTAAGGGTTGTAAAAGGTTGCTCCTAGAGTATGCTAATGAAGTCTAAGTTTCGTATATTTATGTACTTTATATGAGAAGGTATAAATTCAATTGGTATATGAAATTCACGGATGTGACTTTTCGTTTTAGGCCTTTATGATAAACTATAACAAATATGTGTGCTTTTGTAGATATACCCACCCTATGATGTAATATAGGTATGGAGAAATATTTATGCATATAAAAAGGAATATACGGGAAAAGGCAAGGGCGTAGTAGGGCTAATTAGATTAAATTATTTAACTTTTATGATGGTTTAGTGTAAAAATTCATTTAATATCACAGAAGCTAGTATATATGGTAAATCAATACTAATACATATTTAAACAACTCTCCATGGAATGAGAGTATAGAATATTAGAACATCTTAAGGTCGATAAACAATGTATGATTTTGCAGTAATGTAAAATTTTAAAATGTCAGCTAAATACAGAAATAAGGGATCTTTTTTGTGGGCTATTTTGGTGTTTCACAGATTTTATTTTCTTGTAATATTTTACACAATTTTTGTTTCTGTTTTTTTTCAATAATTTCTTTCTTTATACCTGTATTTGTTCAAGAAGGAATTTTTTTTTATTCTCCGGTATATAGCAAAAGCTCAAACAACCCATTTGATTTTGGGTGACAAGTTTCAGGTTCCAAATAGCGAAATTGATTGACTTGAAAAACATATGAAAACATACACAAAGAAAATAAATGCGAAAATGAAAAAAATGGAGAAATATATAATTCACACCCAGAATTTATTCTGAGTTTATATGAGATGAAATTTGATCTGTTTCAAGCGTCTATGGCAGGCAGAAAACCAAGCCGTACCGATGAGTGTAAGGTTTTCTGCTAAAACGAAACGCTTTCTCTTCTTCCATTTTCTCTTTTCAGCCCACTGCGGGCGTACACATGTTCGATTCACTTCGAATGAATCTGTTTTTTTCTATTTTTCTCAATTTTTTGGTTTTTTCCATTTTTCCATTTCTTTTCTTTGTTCTTTTTTTCATTTGTTTTTCAAGTCACTCAATTTCGCTATTTGGGACCTGTTGATGAGTCGAAACCAAGACTTGAAGCTTGTCACCCAAAATCAAATGGGTTGTTTGATGATATAACAGCTTTTGCTATATACCGGAGAATTCGAAAAAAAAATGCCTTCTTAAACAAATATAAGTTTGCCCCGTTAAAATTTTTTAAAGAGTAATCTCTAATTTTGTTTGTTTTTCTTTATACCATGGATTTTTTTTTTCAAAAACAAGGAGAAATTGATTTCTAAATAGTTTGAATATTCTTATATTTTGCAAACATAAAAAACATAAATTTCAAAATTTAATTTACTTTGGAAATACGAGTTACAAAAATCATGTAATATAAATAAAAATATATTTTAAACATTGATAACACAAAGCTGTAGTAAGAGGTTCACGTAGTACGACTAATATCTGGTTTTAGTCAAGGGCGGATCCAGACATTTGATCTAGGGGGGCGATAAAATAAAAAAAAAATAAAATTAGAATTAAAATAAGAAAGAAATCTATTACTTATGTAAGCTGAAGAGTCTAGGGTAATTTAATGATTAATAATTTTACAATGTAACGTGTGCTGAATGAAGTATAAAGAAGGAAAGATTCTTCATTACGTTTAACTATTTCATTTTATTTCACAAATGCGAGATTGGTCTCTTTTACAGGCGTTTTAATTCTGCTACACTTTTTTTCGGATGGATAGGAGGGGGGTCGGAATGATTTTTTTTTGCGAATAAGACCACTCAGACACTCAATACAAAAGTATGTTTTTCATTAGTTTTTATTTATTTTTACTTGTTGTTAATAAATATTTTAGAAAGTGAGGTAAAAAAATGGGGGCAATCGGTGTCCACGTTTGTGGCCGCAGTTTGCATCAGAAAGAAAAAAATCAAATTGATTATTAATCTGTAGGGAAGCCGCTATGTCACTATGGAGGGCTTTTTTTTTTTAATTTGACAAAATGGCGACGGCTTGAGGTAAAAGTACGAAATTTAGCCCTGTTTTTCGTGTGAATAAATAGGAAGATTTAAAAAAGAAAAAAAAAAGAACTTCAATCGGGACATATGAAGAAAAGAAAATTCCGTAAAAATTTCCAGTCGAAATCTTGAAAACTCGCCGCTCACTGCTGGCTTGTTTCAACTCTGGCGTATAGTAGTGCACCTATGTTTCATCGCAGGTGATAACGTCAGTGAGAAACGAGTCAGCGTCTTCCTGAGATTTCGCTGGGAAATGCTCACAAACCTGTAGACGATGAAATTTCTGCTCAGATGTGAAAAGGCGACGAACCCTCCTGGAGCACATCTTACGGAAACCTAGCTCCTATGTAGTTATAGAGAACGTACTTCCATAACTTATACCAACCTCAGATACAATCTCATTGATGGTCAGACGCCAGTCACCCTTGAGAAGTTGCTTTCCACAGACGATATTGTCGTTGGTGATCCTCGCGCAGGCAGGGTCGGCAATCATAGCTCTCTTTTTCAACGTTTGCACCACCCCCCACAAATTGTTTATGCAATGCAAATACTATAGCTCGTGAAAGCGTCTCCTCCTTGAACTGTTCAGACAATCGTCTGAAGATTTCTGCTGGTTTTACACATTCCGTGGTAAGAAAAATAATAATAATACGCTCCGCAATTGACGAGGGAGCCGCCTGCCCAGACATTTTCACGATGGGTACTGACGAGAACGAGCAAGGTCGCTCATATACTTCTTCCACTCTCGATATCTCCCCGCCCAATACCTTACCAAAATCCTCGTATCAAAACGATTTGGCGGAAAACAGAGTAAAGTTTGAAAAACAAAAAAGAGTGAAGCTTTTCTTGGAAAGCTTGGTCAGTTAGTTATCATCTCGGATTACAGGATGCTAAGAGGAAATATACCAAAATCATAAACACCCTCTCCCTCCTAAAAGACGCATATTCCTCTTTCATAACTCAACGTCCGATATCAGCTCCTGAAGTTTGAGCCATCAGTTATGGACCGCCCTTTATAGCTTCCTCTTTCCGTTTCAGCATGGACATTTTATTACCATCTAGATATCGCCGGAGATATTTTATTAATATAATAGAAGTTTTTTTTTCCCGTAAGCATAGTAAAATTTGGTACACCATAAAATAGACATTATACAATTCTTGCCTTGTCTTACTACTGGTGTTTTTCACATACAGCTATAGCTTGCATTTCGTTCAAACACCATAATCTCCTAGGCTGGGCTGCAATTTGTTACAAAAATTAATAATAATTTCTTTTCAAACCGATACTCAAAGATATTTTGTTGGAGTGCTTATTAGGTAGGGTTAGGAATCTGATATTAATTTGCCCGGCTCTGATGATTTTCCCAACATATTACTTTTCATCAAGCTATAGCTTAGTTTTGTAAGCTTTCGATCACAAAGAAATGCAAACATTTTTCTTTTACTGGAAATTCCTTAATAATATAATTTTAAATTTTTTGCGAATAATTTAATAAATATAAAAAATAGATTTTTAAAAAATCTTTGCTTCAAAATCCGCACTAAAAAATAGAATATAATTTCTCCCTTCACTTGTACCCTATATCTCAAAAGATGTCTAGAGTTTCTCTTCATTTTACATTTAATTAAATTTTAAAATTATATTACATTTGCGCATAAAATTTAAAATTTTGAAGGTGCACAAAGAAAACAATGTCAAAACAAAGTAATTTGATTAAGTATTTTGATAAACATTAGAAGCTCCAAATTTCAATTTCGAAAAATGTTATTCACCGTAGTATTAAAATTTCAACTACCCAGACTTTGTTTTCTTTGTGTACCTTGAAAAATTTTAAAATTTATACAGAAATGTAATATAATTTAAAAATTTAATTAAAAGCTAAATGAAGGAAAACTCTAGAGAACTTTCGTCATGTATACTCATTAAGTGAAGCGACAAATTATTTTCTATTTTTTAAGTGCGGACTTAGAAGCAAAGGTTTTTTAAAAATCTATTTTTTATATTTTCTATTTCATTTGATTATAGTATAAATTTTGATTTATTAGAGTGCTCTACGGTAGGGGTGGGGGCGATCGCCACCCGCCGTATCCGCCCTTGCTTTTAGTTCAGTTTTTGACTTTAATACGTAAAGTTTTGAATCTTGAATTTAAAGTAAAATGCTTGCTGTAATAACTAAGTTTCATTTAGTCATTTTTTTTTACATCTTATTGTATTTGTGATATAAAAACTGAAGATATTTGAACTGTTCTTAAGAAGACATACGAAAAAAGCTTCCGGAAGTTTCAACAAAATGTTGATATCTAAAATTAGAAATTTCCTGATTTTACAATTAAACGTCATGTTCAAAAAATCATATCTCGAGAACAAGGCAATCGATTTTTCTTATCCAGTGCAGCTTAAACTTTAATTTTTTCATAATAAAATACAATACAAATTTGGGATGTAATTCACCATTCTGCCGATTTTCGATTAAGAATCCATTTTTTTTCTTCTATTATTCATTGACTATTTACTTTTTGAAATTCTCTCAAACTGCCACAATTGACCGAATGGTTTTCCATCACTTTTCGGTCGTCCAAATATAATCTGATTAATTTTTAGAATTTTCAAATCTGAAATCCTTCTTCACCCAATTGATATGGACACTTCACATTTACAAGAATAATTTTTAGATCGGGGTATAATCTACCAAAAGAATCTTAACTCACTCATGAACAATACCAGATCCATTATTGCAGTCATCTCTCTAGCTATCAAGGCAAGATCAGCTAAATTATTCGATTTTCATGTTATAAGTACTTTTTTCTTATGATGTTGCCAAAGCTCCGGGGATACCCTATAGTCTAAGAGCTAGCAACGTTTTCGAAAATATTACCAAAAAACTGTTTTTGGGTGCCATTTTTTCAATATGGCGGGGAGAGCGGCAAAAATACGAGGTGGTAAAGTTATAGAATTCGGAAAGAGCACGTCGATATCTATAAAAATACCAATTTTAAAAACTACCGAAAAACTTTCCAGGTAGAGCTACCAAACGACAGGACTATAAGTAGATTAAAATTTCAAGTAAATACAACTTGCTCTTGAAATTTAAGATCAAACAATAATTTTGGTGTCACTTCAACCCTTGTCTAATCATTGTATCCTTTCTAAAGTTATGCGACTCTTCTTAAGCTTTCTGTAGTAATTTTTTTAAGGCCATTCACCAAAACCTTCCTGTCCTCTTAATGAAGCGTATCAGGTCTTGATGAGGCAAGTTTTTCACCTCATCCACAGATAGAAGGGCAGACCCTATACTATCCAGCCTGCACCGAGCGAAAACCGGCCCCGCACATAAAAAGTGTTCGGTTGTCTTGGGCTCTCCCTTCAGACAGGACAGATACTCAGGGCTGTCAACAACTCCCATACTTGTTAGATGAGCTGAAGTGAGCTGTGGCCGGTAATGATGCCAACCACAGTTCTACGTTGTTTGCTTCCGAGCCCCATGAGAAAATCGGAGATATTCGCATTGGGCCCATCAAAAAACAGTTTTGAAGGTGTAAGTATTCAAATTCGCCCATCTCTGCTGAAACCCGATACTCGAGGTGGCAACGCCTATGGCGGGTTCCGGTCTGAGGAAATAACCTAAATATTTGTTATTTCAATACTTGAGTTACGATTAAGCTGATTTTATACAAATTAGGTAAACTTGCTCTTATCTGATTGTTTTGTAAATTACTTTTAAGTTAACCTTTAGCTTTTACTTAATTTTATTTATATTCTCAAAATGTAAAATTTTACTATTACTTATTTTTCTCTGAATTTGCAATACAATTTTAACGAACTGGAAAGAGTTAATGAGCCGAGACACTCTACGCTCCTTAACTTCTCTATCTCTTATGACCTTCTGATGTGACATGTACTTTTTCCTTTTTTATTATTTTAAATTATTCATATTACAATAAAAGTTATAGTTGCTGCTCACTGAAATTACGAAATTGTCCATAGATTATTAGAACTTTAAATAACTTCATCAAATATTCATTTAGAAAATTTCAAATTCCTAAAAATAAACGTAGACCCATCCATGTACACGACTACTGGACTATCACTGGAAGGCAATTTTTCATCCAACATTAAAACTTTTCCAGATATATTCGCCACAATTTCATGTCGACATGTTTTCAGCATGGCATGGCCCAGCATAAAAACGAAAAAGAAAAGTTCCAAATCCTAAAGTTGTTCCAACCTTTCGAGCAATTATTTAAAACAGATGTTAATAAAAGTTTAATTAAACCCCCAACATCATTCCTGTAGCTAGGTTGCTGGAATAAAGTTGAAAAGCACGTTGAAGTTACATAGATAGGTACATATATAAATATACTTACACAAAAGAAGCTTTAAAATATTATGGAGCTCCTCTCATTACCCAAAACTACAGTAAATATTTGACGTGCACTTCAGTCTCTATATACCAACGTGAATTTATTTTAATAGTAAAAAAAAAAACAAAAAACTCTGCTCTATGCTTTGAAGCGTGGCTAATTTAACTAGTATACCTCGGTGAGAAACGAGCGTTAAAATGTTGCCACATGACTTAATTTCCACAAGTAGTGAATTGGTGTAAATTTTGTATGAGAGGGCACCAAAACAGTTCCTAGTCCTCCGTAAAAGTATAGGTGAAAAACTGGGAAAATAATGGAAATTCGTTTTTAATGTAGTATAGTTACGGTACGGTAGAAAAAATAAATACAGAACGCATTAATAGCCTTAGGCCTATTCCACCAAAGTTCGTATAAAATTGATGCTTGGACTTTGCTAGCTTTCCAATTCAAGATTTCCTAAAACTAAAGTCAGCCGGTAAGTAAATATTAGGTTCTACTTCATTAATGGTATTTAGATAATACCTATGCAGTCTGGCATGGTAAATTACACTTATGCCCGATTTCACAGTGTCGGTTTAAGTTTTCGCTCAGTTGAACATGAGCTCAAGTCAAAATTGTTTTACAGTTTGTTTTTATAATTCAGCTCAGCTGAGTACACTGCGATGTAATGAGCTGTCATTTTGTACTGAAATTTTTCATGGTTGATAAGCGATGTAATTTAGAATGTAATTTAGCTTAGGTAGGTTGCAGTGGTTTTTCGCGTCGCAAAGATCATGACGAATTGAGATAATGACTTCCGGGTTTTTCTCAATCAATTATAGATTATTTCAATGGAAGAAAGTACTTAAATTTTACGAAATGGTGGCATTGGTTAAATGTCAAGTGTAATGCAATTTCGATGAAAAGTAGTTTGTTACGGAAATCAGAAGATCAGAGATGCGTTAATTACAATCGAATCTAAATTTGGTGAAACATTGTTTTTTTTTAACAATTATAGGGGTTACCCTATCCAATAAGCTTTATTTGATACTTTCTGTACTAGAATGTAAATAGAATGATTGGAAAAAAAAAGTCTACAAATTTCGCCATTTTTGCCTCCATCGCCCAACCTGGCAGAGTCTACGGCGACACGTTTGTCTCTGGTCGCACTTTCCTGAACGCGTGACCAACCACCGTGTAAATCGGGCAGAACTTATTTTTCAGACTTCCCAACTAGTAATACCTTGTTAAGCGTAGAAAGTCGTAGCTAAGTAGGCGTTGTTTAGTAGTTGTTTAAACAAAAAGTTAATATTAATAAAAGAATAGAATGAAAACCTGCAGCAACAAGCAACTTTCAATCTTTCACGATTGTTCAGGAAACTCATATTTATGCCCGGTCAAATAGCGGTTTCCATTCCTTTTTCATTTTAGGTGTTTCTTTTTAGAACAGTCCGGCTGGAGCGGTGTTACAACAACACCGCAGCTAATTAGAGGATGTTAAAGAAACTACAGAAATCCGTAACTATCACATCGGCATTAGATAAGAACACTGTCGACAGCTCGATCTGTCACCGACTAAGTTCCTAGGACTGCTTCAACCAGTCTCAACGGCTGAATTACTCAATCCGCCTTGGCCAGTTGGTCTTGGACAATTTGGAATTGGACAAGCTGGTCATTTACACTGCTTACGATTGTCCGTGATTTAGATAACGGTATTAGGAAGTATACTTGACAAAGTTAGCACCGATACTAACTACACTGAGGCACTATCGGTTTTCTACCAAAAGTATTCACGTGCTGGAACGCACTGCGCATTCTTTTGGTCCTATAAATTCTTTACCGAAGCTTAAGGTGTTGTTACGTCCATTTTAGGCACAATCCGCCCGTATACTAGTGACACACCAAATACGTTCTGGGTTGTAGCTGGCATCCCCACTGATACTGAAACTGGCTAGTGACTTCCATAGTTCCACTTCAACTCATGATCTACTTAGCTGGCGGTTGTTACTCTTGTACTCTGTTACTGTACTAGAACTGAAATTATTCGGATAATTTGCTATCAGGATTGTCCGGAATAACTACGATCCGATTCCTCAAATTAGGGTATCTGATAATCCGAATCCTAGTATCCGGATCCGAACTATTCGGATCTAGATCCAAACTATCCGGATCTGAATCCAAACTATTCGGATCTCACTTCGAACTATCCGGATCTGAATACGAACTATCCGGATCTGGACCCCAACTACCCGGATAAAGACTAGCCACAAAACGTTTAGAATTTCCTGCAGATTGCATTGTTGAAAATGGATTTTTATATTTTCCCAGTGAAGTAATGGAATTTGGAAAAAATGTTGAACCTCTTTTACTTAGTCTGGATCCGGATAGTTGGTATCCAGAACCGGAGAGTTTGAATCCAGATCCGGATAGTTCGGATCCAAATCCGGATAGTTCGGATCCAAATCTGGGTAGCTTGGATCCGGTTTTTAGGAATCGGAAAGCTTGTAGATCCGGGTACCCGTATACCCGGATATTAGAAAATCCGGATCCAATTTTCAGCTCATACAGCACTCGATCAGAAGATACCCTAATGTACCCAAACTACACTACAAGCTACAATCCATAGGGCACGCTTTATCAAGTTAACTAGTGTGTAGCGAAGACTCAAGATTTCAGCACACACTAATACGACATACTTCAGTTGAACACAAGTCATAACTCAAGACATCTGGTGGACCATGAGGTCACAATACCTTAGGCACCCCTAAAAGTGCCGTGTATAAATTGTCAGTTCTCTACGTCGACGCATTCTCAGGGAGTGCCCAAATATATGTCGTGAAAAACAAAATTTTTGTATGGCAACCATACGAAGGAGTTCCCGATTGGTCCCATTTCGAATTTAAATGTAGATATATAATGTACCATATATAAATTAGTATGGTTTTTGGTGTCTCAAGGTACTCAAAAAAATTTTTAGATCACACGAATAATGGTCAATTTGGTCGTCTTTGAGCACAGAAGATTTGCTATGAAAATTTTTACGATGAAAATGCCCAGCGAGAGAATTTAGGCTTCGGTCCCTGAAGACCCCGAGCACCATGTGTATCGACTTTGGAGATACTAATAATCTATTAAGGGATCAAATTTCTAGAGAGTATTTTAGTCTCCAGTCTCCCGTCATGTATTTCAAAACAAACAGGTCTCCCTCTATGTTCGGTCTCCGGTCTCCGAAGTTTGCTCATTTTTCGTATCCAGGGGCTGGGTTCTATAACAGGGAAAATTATGGAACTTGGGAGATGAAAGTTGATTTGTCAGTTAATTCTCCACTTAGAATTTTGTAACTTGACGAATTCGTTTTGAGAATTACCAAATTATCTTCTCCACTTGATAAAATTCTCCGATTTTTTGCAAGTGGAATAGTAAGAAGAAGAATTCGAAACTGAGAGTATTGTCTATGTATTTATGTTGTATTTTGAGAAGGTAAGTAACCTAGGTATCCCATAAATTTTCAAATAAACCAGTGGGATGGGAATTGAAATCTGCCTTTTCGCATTACTCTCACGTTTTCCCTAATTCTCCAAATATGTTAGAGAACTGGTAATGGAGAATTATGGAGTTTTAATCGGAGCAAACGAAGATTCTCATCGTCGTTGAAAAATACATTTTATTGTCTAATTAGATATCTAATTATTTCTTGAATCTGATTAATAGTTTCGAAAATAACTGCAAAAGAATTGAATTAGTCGTTTAATTAACGAAAATATACCCGTTTTTGGACATATTTTGAATTCGTATTGCGCAGAAGTCCTGGCAATTCGGTCTATATTAGAAATATTTTAATAACAGAACACTTATGAATATGAAAGGAAGAACGGAAGAATTGTATGCGAAATATAGGAACTGGGGTGTATGTGACCCCAGTGCAGTGCAAAAAGGGCGTTTTTTTTTAATTTAAAAAAAAAGTATATTCGTGGCGGCGCGTCCTTTAATTTTATATAATTGATATACAAAATAACGTGTTGCAACCACCACTCGCCAGAGGCTCCTAGCACATACCCTAAAAGTACCATAGGTAAAAAAAAAACTCTTCCCAGGACTATTAGCTGAGACAAACAGAGAAATCCGTTTTCCAATCAGACTTATTCCTACAGAGTTGAACATTTCTTGAAAATCAAAGGACCAGGATTTTTATTACTCTCTAATTTATTTCTATCCTAATTATTTACCGAACACCCTGTCGCCGCATTCCATTGTATTGTAGGAAGTTTCTAATTTTTTACTTGAAGAAGACATAGAAGCATCCAAAACTTGATGAGCCTATCAAGCGGACACATTTTGTTCTATTCCAAAAATTGGAAATCATTAAATGCGCTCGAATACCTCCAAGCATTTCATGGATTGAGGCAAATCGGTTACTGATACAAATTCTGATCTTCACAAGAATTCTGCCAATTGCTTTATTTGGGATGAATCATGGAGAAACAGATAGCTGCGTGTATTGAAACACTTAGAAAAGAATTCCAAGGAGTTGATAAAGACATCGATAAAATCTCTTACTCATACAATATTTCGGCGGGCATCAGAAAAATAAATTTATGATTACAATGAATATTTTTACTGTTCAAAAATTCAATAAATCATAAAAATATAATTTTCAAATGTCATATACAGAATGAAGTGGACGCAGCATATTCCTTAATAGAAAGACAGGTAAGGAAGCAATTCAAAAGTGGACCCACGTAGTTTACTCTCGGGAATTAAACGTCTTGGAACAAAAGAAACTATACTCAGAAGATTTTTTCCAACTGGAAAGATGTGAACATCCAAACGGAAGTAAATTTTACAACGAATCCAGAAAACGAGACAGTGAAGTTAATGGATATTAAAATAAAAAGACTCTCCAAGATTCTTCTCGTTTCACAATTTCATAATTAAAAGAAGCCTTTTCTATTAAGAAAAAGAAAAAGCGTGGAAGTCGATTTAAAGAAGACTTGCGAACCTGAAATTTCTTATTCATTTCAAGTAGGAGGAGTTATTAAAGAAAAATTTTATCCCGTAATATTACAGCTCCTTTCATTATATTTTGTAATAACAATAATGAAAAATTAGAGTACATTTCATGTGATTTTTGAATTTGTATTGAAGGACTTTAGGTGATTGAAAAACAAAAATACAGAATAGGTTTTTTTGAACCTGTATGATTTCGGGGAATCGCTTCTAATCGTTGGGTTTTTCCGCGGTCAGTTGCTTGTGCCACAGTAATTTTGCGATTTTTTGGGACTTACAAGACAAAAATAAAACCCCAATACTATTTTGATTTTTGACAATCTATATCGACATAAACCTAATATTATTCGATACAATATTAACCTTTGGTATAACATTTTGTGGTGACACTTTCATGCTTGACTGTATATCCGACAGAGTCGTACAGAAAAACTATCGTAAGGCGGGGCGAGGTGAGGCTATATCAGGAGTTAAGAAATAAAATGATTGCACGCTTTATGTTTGCGATGTATATCCACCTCGCCTCGCTCAACTATAGATATAGCCTCGCTTCGCCTCGCCTCGCCTCGGCACGCTTCGCCTTGTTGTGCACATACCTTTAGATGTTTGCTTTTTCAGCATTGACTTTGGAAGTGTGCTTTCCGATATCAACATGTAAGGTAATCGAATCAACTGTAGGCACATTTATTGAGAGTGATAATTTTTACCATTGATTGTACTGAATAGAAATAATATTCAATTTATGTCAGCTATTACACTACATTCAACAGCAAGTACAAATTCACTGGCATCAACAAATACAGTTGCACTATCTAACAGCAGCTACTTTTGCACTATATTATGGAAGCAGCTCCGTTGCACTTTCAACTCAATAGGACTCTTCTCGCTGTACAACTGGGAGTTTAATCATCTGTACGAAGAACCTAGTTTCATGTGGAAACCACATCTTCTACATTTTATATTTGCTGAAGCAGAATCTGGAGAAACCGGCTAGCTATACTCTACAAGTAGTAGTAGTAGTAGAATTGGTGAAAGCTGTCATACAACTAGGCATTTTAGAACAGGTTTTCACATTAGCACAGGCTGAGAATTAAGGAAATGGAAACCTTAGCACAATACTGAACGTGATAAAGTTGAACAGAAATATCTCATTCGAAATTTGGTTGTATCATATTTGCTTGAAGCATTCTAAAATTTACAAGAACTGAAGTATGCACTGTAGTGTAGACAGCAGGCAGTTAAGGGTTTCATTGCTGTCCTGATGAGATTGCTATGTACTCCTGATCGAAACACACAGTATTCTTCTTTTTCTTTCTTCATTTTGATATGCGGCTTTAAGCCAATAAACTGACAGTACCTCAGTACTTATCTTTTAATTGTCTGCTTAATGCAGTAGGTTGGAAAATTGCCTGTAGATTCTACATGGGTCTCGAAAGAGTAAAACTCAATCCCCCAATCTATTGAACATTTACATTTTAAAACTTTGTACTTTTCTTTTTACGATAATTGTATAGAGATTAAACATTTTCGATTGAGTATTATTAATCGTTTCTCAATGGTATAATTTATGCTTTTCATTTTTGTGAAGTCATTTTAATCCCTGATTTATGAATGTTTGACGGAAAAAACAAAATATCTTTAAAAGCTATTGCATCTGGTTAGAATAAAAATTACAAATTTTGAATCGGCTCGAAAATATTGTTGAAGTATCATAATATGTAGGGGAATGTCTCAGGGTGTGCCTATCGTCTAGATCGGCCATCAGCGATTTTTTTAGTTTTGACTACTAGCGTCACCATTGTTTGAATGAAGAAACACTTTTCTTAGTAACAGCGAACTTTTTGTGACATTACAGATTTGGAGCGTAAACGCTAAGCACGTGTTATGCACTCAGTGTTTTCAAATTCCAAAACAAGTTTTTCTTTTTAGCAGCAGTGAATACGGCCAGAACATTGAATAAATAACTAATAAGAAAGCGGGGTATTGCGCGAATACAGTGTACGTGTTTAAGCCACTCAATGACATTCAAACTCCCTGATCCGGTGGTGGAAATGACAAAATGGCTGTACATTATTTGACAATTCTGCTTGATTTCTGACATTTCATTGTGAGAAGTGCATTAAATTATTAAAGGCAACGCCAAGAAATATTATCTGAAAATATGGAGCCCTAAAAATTTGTTTATTTTACATAGCAATTTGGATTATAAAAAATGTCCTCCTTCAAAATGTTAGAATTTCA
This sequence comes from Dioctria linearis, assembly GCA_963930735.1. NCBI lineage: Eukaryota > Metazoa > Arthropoda > Insecta > Diptera > Asilidae > Dioctria > Dioctria linearis. Next base: position 50,015,073 of record OZ005742.1, on the reverse strand, counting down.
TTGCTGCCATGACGAAACAAATACAAAAACAGCACACTAATCGATTTCGCCGAGTGGCTTAAGTTTTCTTCCGATATGCCTTTTCCTTATTAGTTATTTATTCAATGGGCCAGAAAGTGAGAAGAAAAAATGCTATCATCAAAGTAAGCATTGTGATTGTGTTGTGTGGTGCTCGGCCCACTGTGATTGTGTACATGGAAAATGTGGAATAGAAAAATGCAACAAATTCGGATTTATATTTCATTAAATTAAATTGTTCAGGATATTTTCTATCATTTCAATACATTTTTCGTCAACTGCCGAACGTAGACAGCACTGGTTATGATTGGCAGCATTTTACTTATTTTTAAATGCATATGAAAAAATGGCAAAAAATTGTTCACCCAATCAATCTGCAATGTTCAGTAAAAATTTTCCTTTTTCGCAGACAGATAAATATGCTTGGATTTACCAAATTCTACCTTAAACGGAAGTTATGAGCAAGAGTCAAAAAGGTTGTGTCCAACCCTGATGACATTCCCCTATATAGGTATGTCGCAAAAACATTGGCTTCAAATGTAGCAATAATCCAGACTGTAAAGAAAAATTAACAGAATATTATGGCTTCAGTTGCGCTGGTTTTTCTATATATTTCCGCAAATATAATTTAAGGGATTAGTCTACTTTGCGCGCTAATGAAAAAGGATATTCTTACTAATTTTTTGAAAGTTTTTATTATAGATATTGATATAAAAGTTGTTGGACTTAAAAAATACGCTTTCGAAATATAGGAAAAAAAATTTATTTTTTATTTTAAACACTTTTTATATATGTACAAAAATGATAGACAAATTTAACATTTCAAAAATAAGGCAAGTGAGTTGCGTCAGCCATATCTCTGGAACGAATTATCTGAAATAAAAAAAAATCACATGGAATTAGATTAATAATATAACAGTGAATTGGTTCCAAACTACAATCATTAATTTTTATCATCGTTCGTAAATAACGATTATTTTTTAAATTCTCATGGAAAATATCACACGGAAATATTTATCGGATTAAAATCTCTTCAGCACCTACATGCAGCTATTGACTCTCTCTCTCTGTTCATTGCAAGTAAAATTATAAAAATTTTCATCATTCATGTAACAATTATAATAAACCAATTATATTTAATTTTTAATATAAAAGTCCGAACGAAACGGTTAAATTTTACTTATGTAGGATTTCAGTCCTACGATTTCAGTCCCAGTTAAATGCTTATGAAAGATTTTTATTTTTTTAAGTCAGCTAATAATCGTTATGAGATGATTAATAATTTTCCCATCATGAATAAAAATCATTTCCTAATTTTTATTTTTCCTGATCACAAATAAAAGTCACATCGTGATTTTTATTTTTCTTGATCAAGAATAAAAATTATGAAGTGATAAAGAATTAGCCAAATCGCTCCAGTCGTTCTCATTGCGACTATCAACGAATATCATTTCATTTTTATTATACAGATTAACTGATAACTTAATCATTCAAAAATAAGTATTATATGTCGACTGAAAAAGAAGAAAATCATTTGGTGATTTTTATTTGTCGACCAGAAAAATAAAACTCACTTCATGATTTTTATTCTTGATCAAGAAAAATAAAAATCACGATATGACTTTTATTTGTCAGGAAAAGATTTTTATTCATGATGGCAAAATTATTAATCATCTCATAACGATTATTGTTGACTTAACAAAATAAAAATCTTTCATAAGCATTTAACAGGGACTGAAATCCTATGCAAGTAAGGTATAACCGTTTCGTTCAGATTTTTCTACATAATTAACAAAATGGCGGACTTGATTTGAAAAAAAAAAGATTTTTGCTATAAAAAAGTAGTAAAAATTAAAATTTTGAGGTGCTCGTAGTTCTGGACGTTCTGGACGAACTCATTGTTATACTTAATCTAATTCCATGATGTGATTCTTTTATTTCAGATAATTCGTGCCATAGATATTGCTCAAGCAACTCACTTGCCTAATTTTTGAAATGTGTATAAAAAGTGTTTAAAATTAAAAAAAAAAAAATTTTTAGAAAGCGTATTTATTAAGTCCAACAACTTTTATGACAATATCTATAATAACAACTCCACAAAATATAGTCAAAATATCCTTTTTTGTAGCGCGCAAAGTAGACTAATCCCATAAAGAGAAAACGTATCAACTTGTAATATCCTAGAAAACTTGTAATACCATAATGACCAAATTTTTAATGAAATTAAGTCAAATAAGCAGTGCGTCAGACAAATGAGGTGCGCAAAACATCTATTTGCTTTTCCAATAACGTCAGCATAGTGACAGCCATCAGCTGATCATGAAATCTCTTAATTCCTTGAAATGACTGAATTTCAAATTGAGTCATTTTAGAGACTGTGTCCAGGGTATAAAGAAGCCTCTAAAACTTATCGAGAATATTGATATTCAGCTCATTAAGATTTTAATACCGACGAGATAATTTTAATTGCGAAAAATTTAAAAAGTTTCATCAGATTTTAAGGTAAAATATTTTGTACCAAGTTTGGAAAACCACTTAAAGAGGAAGAATATAGATAATACCTAGCCATCCAGAAGATGTAAAACATCCAAATGTCAAAACACTTTTTTTTATCCCCCCAATAACAACTTTCTACTTTAACGTTAGATCAGGGATTTATTGCAACATTTAAGAATATTTACATCATTACAATGCATTTTGAATAAAGTCGTCGATGAATTTATTGAAGTCATGTTGGAAAGTTAATTCAAAGTAAAAATCAAATCGGCCAAAAGTAAAAAGAATGAATGCAATACTAGGAATTGCTCTCTAGGAGGGGAGGGTTTTTGACAATATGACAGTCGAAAATGTGTATAAGAATTACTGGAGGAACATTTTACTCAGCCTAGCGTAAAGAAAGTCCAATGTTTAACCAAAAGATTGGAATTATATTTCCTAAATGAAGATCCTTCCACTGACAGAGACAGAAAGTTTCAGAAGGAACTTCAAAAGTGCTCTGCACGATATAACGAAATTTATAAAGATGTCTCAGATAAAATCAAGATCTCTAAAATTCGTATAACACGAATTCGCATACTACGACATTTCTTAGAAATATAACACGGTTATATCTGTATTTGAAAATCGAAATTTCGAAAGACATAACTTATATCATAAACTCAAAAATTTTCAAAATCAATATGAAAATTTTCCTGGAAGACAGTAATAAGTAAAAAAAAACGAATTCAGGGGTTTTCTTATTTGATACTAATGATACCTTTGCTGGAACACAATCAGTTCCCGAAGTAAAAACGTATTATTAAAGAGATTTTTAACACTTTTATCGCTTCAAAACTTCCAAACGTACTTCGTGAAAAATTACATCTTTTAAGTCATGTTGTTCTTCTTGCAAATATTGTAGAAAGGTAAACAAATTTTTACAACGTTTTAGTTTAAAGATTTGAACTGTTACCTAACTTACGTGTATGAAATGAAGTCTTTACATTCTATTTTATGTCATCGTACCTGCAAATAAAGAAAGAAATTTATTTAATAAAATATTCTTTAACATTATTAATAAATCATTCAAATTAAATAAAATTAAATTCAAATTTTTATAACTGACTAAATATAGTACATTTCATGTGCACACAATATTTTATAAATTGTTCATTAAGTCATTGAAAACAGTGACAAAATGTAAACAAAGAAATATTTTGAACAATTATCATCAACAATGAATCATCGAAGAAATTATAAAAGGATCTTGGTTAATTATAGCGAATCAGATTTCGAAACTTGTGATGATGCCGCCCCCTCTTTTATTTCACTAAAGTAGTGATGTAGTGAAGTACATAATTTGCAATGTATAGCAGAATAATTTCTGATTCATCAGAAAGTGAATCCTCTGAGTTCATTGGACCTTTAAATAAAAATATAAGTAAAAAAAGTAAAAGAAGATCGAAAACCCATAAAATATAATATCGAAGAAATTGAGAAACTCAGGCGAGAAATACGTAAACGTAAGGGGACATACTGTTAATGAAAAATCATTTTCAAATACTAATTGCGGATGTAAAAATAAGTGTACTGAAAGAATAACATCGGATGATCGGCAAGCAATATTTAATTCGTTTTGGCAAATGTAGGATTTTCGTAGGAAGGACATCCTACAAAGAAGACCTCAGCAAACAGGAGTAATTTTATGAGGTGGCTCTTATAAAGTAAAATCTCACTAATCCGGCACTTCAATAGATCGACATGTCCAATAATCCGGCACCATCCATCTTCTTAAATATCACCAAAATCCTTTCAAACTATTCATAATAAAGTACATCAGGTCACACTACCTCAATTTTTTAAGAAAAAGATAAATTTCGCCTCGTCCAAGGTGCTGAAAGGAGACGTAAAATTTCTGTCAAATAAAATTCTCATTTCTCCCAAAAACATCAGAGAATCCAACATGAGTCCCACCCACTTAATCTCTTCGGAACAAAACGATAGTAAACAAAAGCATGTGCTCTTCAAATATCATACGATTGCAGCTACAAACATTGGGTACAACTCTCTCAAAACATATTGCAGAAAAACGTGTTTTCACAAAAACGCCATTTTAGGAGCGTATAATCTGAAAACGCCGCCCCTGCTTATTTATTTACGAAAATGAATCATTAGCCAATCTGTTTCGTTGCATGTAATCTCTTCTTTGCTATCGTCCTCAAGCAGTTTAAACGCAAAACTTATCACGTGCACGTGCGTACGTATTTACCTGCTGTTTTCAAACACAAGACTCTTGCTTTGAAAGATAAAATGGACACTTTAAAGAAGTTAGCTAGTGGAGAAAACAAATTGTACAAATTGGCAAAGAATATGGAGTGAAGACAATGGAATCTGGACAAGCAAAGCGTAAAACGTTGGTGATTGTCCAAAAAAGGAAAACGCTCTCTACATGTGGTTCATCCAAGAGCATTCTATGTGGAGAAATTCTGAAAGCAAAAACAATCAATTTTTATAAAAGTACCAAAAAAGATGATTTTCGTGCCAGTGATGGGTGACTGGATAAATTTAAAAAGCGATCCGGTATCCGTCTGTTAACAATACCGGGTGAAAAATTGTCAAGCGACGAATCTGCAGTGCAGACTTTTATCCAGCATTTTAAAGACAAAGTAGAGCAACTGGGTCTTCTTCCTGACCAAATCTATAATGCAAACGAGAGCGGTCTGTTCTGAAGACTGTTGCCCAATAAAACATTCGTAGCCTCTAAAGAACCGAGCGCACCAGGTCATAAAGTAAGTAAAGATAGAATCACAATTATGCTGTATTTAAATGCACTGGAACACACAAATTGGATTTATTAGTGATTGGTAAAGCTATAAATCCCAGAGCTTTCACAACATTTGTCTGCCAGTCTGCTACAAGTACCAATTTAAAAGTTGGGTCACGAGAGAGGTATTTAGTGAATGGTTCCGTAAAAATATTGTCCCAGAAGTGAAGAAGTTTATGAAAAGATCCAACTTGCCCATAAAAGCTTTACTCGTACTTGACAATGCTCCAGACCACCCAAATGAACAAGAACTTAGATCAAGTGATGGGAATATTCAAACCATCTTCCTACCACCAAACTGCACACCTTTATTGCAGCTGGATGGATCAAAATGTTATCCAGAAAGTAAAGTCCTTGTATAAAATAAATTGCTCATCCATATTATTTCTCGGGATGGTGACATAGCGCAGAGCTCAAAGAATCGAGTTTGAAGAATGTTGTATTCCCTCTCGGTCAAGCATAGAGCTCTGTTTCACCTAACTTAATCCAATCATCATCGAAAAAGCTACAATTAATTCTGTATCACAAGAAACAGAAGAATTGGATCCTGAAAATAATCTACTTATTGCCGATTGGTTACAAAATTTATCAGAAAGAGGATTCGAGACAAGTGAAGAAGATTTAAATTCTTGGTTTGAAGAGACCGAAGAAACAGAGCAAATTATGGCGGATGAAAAAATATGTGAAGCAGTACAAGAAGAAGAAAGCCTTGTAGAAATACTAGAACTGTAAAAGTAAAACCTGATGGAGCATTTAATTGTTTCAATACCTCCATAATATTGACTGAAGAAAACGGCGTATCTGCTAAAGATATTATAATTCTTCGAAACATGCGAGAAAACGTTTATAAACAAGGACTACAAGTTGCCCAAAAACAGATTATTTTAAAACTATGTAATTACTTAATTGTGAGACATGTTACAGGTATAAAAAAAAACGAACATGAACTAAAATACATTGTATTCCCTTTATGAAACGCTTATTTCATTTATTATGATTTTTTCTATACAAACCAGTAATCCGGATTATATATGCACCCAAAATTTGAGAAAAGAAATTGTATGAAATGCTTACTTAAGTGGAAATAAAATATTTTAAATATAAATTTGTTAAGAGTTTAAATATATTTGCTAAAGGTTTAAGTCTTTTTGTTAAAAGTTGAAACTCATTCGTTAAGGGGTTAAATATATTTGTTAATGGTTTAAAATGATTTGTTCAAGGTTTAATTTTATTTGTTAAGGGGTTAAAATCATTTGTTTAAGATTTAAATTTATTTGTTAAGGGTTTAAAGTCATTTGTTTAGGGTTTAAATTTTTTTGTTAAGCGTTTAAAATCATTTGTTCAAGGTTTAAATTTATTTACTTAAAGTTTTAAACTCATTTGTTAATTAACCATTAATATATCTAAGAATGCTACATTAGACCTGCAGGAAGAAAAGTTAGGCCATTACTTCTTCAAAACATTACCAGGGAATTATTATATCCAATGAAAAAGCCTGTTAGCGTACTGAACAAACAGGATATGATTGACCTTCTACCGTTTACACCACCAATACATCACAGATTTTTCCAAAACCTGGTTACTACTGGTGTTCAGGAGGATTTTGGACCTTTGAAGCCTTTTAGTGCATAGTGATGAAGACTAATTTTTTTTACATATTTTTATTTAATTACATTTTTATTACAAACTGTCTTTTGGTGTTTTTACATTTTATTATTATTGTCATTCACCTTCCTTATTGATTTTATTTAGTAGATGATTTATTTTTTAATAATAATCATTTTTTTTCCTTTCTGACTTTCTTTATTACTATGTGTATATGAAATTTTTCATGTTTCGTAAGAAATATTTGAAATAAAGTTTAAAAACTGTGCGATATTAAGTCTACGAATTACATGAAACCTGGTCTTGGCTGAGAATGATAGTGGCGCGTAAGTAAAGTTGGGTCTTCATAAAAGTGATTTTTATGATAGAAAAACAAAATAAAGCCTATATATTATAAGATTTTGTAGCAATTTGGTCTGGAATAAGGAAATTAAGCTGATTTTTTTATGGACTGAGATGGAAACTTGAATTACGCCAATCTGATTCTCACCGGCTCATATATGTAAATCCGTTTCGATTTCAAAGAAAGTAACATGAATATTGTCCCTTAGATAATAGATCATTGGTGATTGATTCGTATAGATCTGAGCCTTCAGCTCATGTCAATATTATCATTTCAAGAAATTAAAACGTTTGGGAACATTCTTTTGAATAATTCGATCGTTTCACAAACAATATGAGCTGTAGTCCCGTTTTGCTGAAACTGAATTCTTGATCAATTCATATTTTTCTATTCTCTGTTTCAAAATGTTATTTAGCATAGCAAGTTAGCCATCATTAATGGCTGTATCAACTTAGCCAACATTATTCCCAAATAAAACATCTCATTATATTGTCTGCCAGAAATTGCACCAAACACTCACTTTTGGCGCATGCGTTGGTTGCTCTTGTTTTCGTTGGCCCAGTACAGAGAGTTGCGCCATTGCCATAGAAATAAGCCATGTCGCTTATAATAATTGTCTTTCAAAAGTCTTTACTTTATTCGACTGCATTTAAGAGCCAATTAACGGACCTGCGGCGACGTTTAAGGTTCATTGGCTTTAACTCTTGGTGTTTTAATTGGATTGTATAGGTGACATTTTTTTCACAAAATGCGATGTGTAGGTACATACCTGCGCTAAAAAGCCCTAATTCACCAGAAGTGTACTTAATCGAGGTGTTTGAATGTTCGTTTATAAAATCGTTCACACTTTCTCGAAAAAGTTTTATAAATGCTAGAAAGTAGGCAATTATCTTTTGGGAATAAGCTTTTTAAGCCATTTTCGCTGGATATGTTAAACAAAAAGTTCAAAAAACGCAGAAGTTACATTTTGAGTACAAAGTGCGATAGGTCATTTTAAAGCAGGGGAAACATTTATAGATCATTGGAAACGATTATCAGTTAGCTCTACTATCTCGGAAACAGTTAATATTGTCCACCCCCCCCCCCTCCCAAACAATTTTTTGTTTGTCTCAGCATGAGGATGAGCTATTTTCGTTTCCCACGCAAACTTTGAAAGTTTCATCCAAATATTTGAAATGGTCTGGTCCAAAACAAGTCAAACTTGATCGTTTTCGAGTGGAATGGCTAGTGTGAAACATGAAATCGTAGTAATGAATACTTGGAAAGAATCCTGATGTGCTATACAGAAGTCCTTGGGGGTTTAACGTGAGCACCTGCCATCATGGCTTAATCCCACTCGGATTGATTTTGTGACGTCAATCATCGCCCTCCAGTTGCATTTCTGCTTCTGAAGTATTAATCGACGCCAAGTGCATTCCTGGCACCCTCACTGATGGGAGCGAGACCTATATAACATCTCTGCCGATCTATGGGTCACGGCACCCGGGACGTGGTATACAATTCGCTTGACTGACTCGAAATGACAATCATCACAATTCGAAAAAAAGATCTTCTAGTTGATCCAACTGTCCTGAGCCGAATATCAGCCATATCTAAGAGTTTCTCCAGTGGTCCTGATGGTATTAGTGCTACTGTATTGAAAAAGTGTAGTCTGTCTATGGTGTTCATTCTTTGTTATTTATTTCAATTAGCTCTTCGTAATTGTTTCTTCCTCAAAATCATGGAAGTTATCTTTAATTATACTTATTTTTCCCGGACTGGAATCGAACCCACACTTGCTTTATTTTGCTTGCATTTATATTATACTTTCCCTTTCAAGTTATTGTTTTGTATTTCTTATATCTAATTTTGTAGTTGGTCTCCTTCTTCTTTTTCTTCTTAATCAATTTGCATTAGTTTAACGGTATTGGATGTATCTGTTTACTATCGCATTAACTTTTTAAATAAAAATATAAGAAAAGTCCAGAGCCTGTCAGTAATATGTTCGAATCCAAGTAGGATTTTTTTTAATGAAAACTATATTTAAAAAATAAAAAAGTATTTAAAAAATTAAAAAATATTTAAAAAATAAAAAATTAATATAAAAAAAAATTAAAAAAAATTAAAATAAATTTTAAAACAATTATAAACTTAGGCTAGGTTACCGCTCATAACGATGAAAAATTCGATTAATTTTTACATAATTTTCATCCTCAAGTGTTTAGAACATGTGGATAAAAGGAACCGTCCACCGGCTGGAAAACAGGTAGCTAGGCGCTCGAAGCACGATTACTAGAAGACCTTTTCGCGCTTACTGAGGTACCCTCATAGATTTCATGAAAACGTTAACCTTCAGATTCAGCACAATTAGTTCTTGGAGGAAAGAGAAGGCCACTGTATGGTGCTGGAATAACTGAAGTAAGTTGTGAAGGACCTTTTATAATGTTAAACTTTAAATGCGTTTTTCTAGGAACATCATTTATCAGCGCGCGGGGCGCTCTACAGGTTCAACGAATGAAGCGCATCACATGAATCTCTACGAAATTGAAAGGAAATTCATGCAGGTGTTGAATGATGTAAGTTGCAACAGCTATTCGACCCTTTTGCAGCCCTTTCGTAACTTTTTTTCAAATTCATTACTAATAGAAGGATTATTTTGCAATAAAAAATGATCTTGCGGAGGAGAAATAAGTTGCAAATTTAACATATTGTGCAAATTATCAGAATAAGCATTGCTTTAAGTCTGCAGGAATTTTGGAATTTTTTTATGGATGTTATAATGACTTTTCGGACCTTTTTGATGGTTGCAAAATTAAATTTGTAGTTATTTTACCTCACTCAATATTCCATAAAAATTGCAAAATTTTTGTGATTAATGCGAATTGATTATCTGGCCTATCAGTTTTTTGAGAGCTTATTCAATACATCAGATTGCCTTCAATGAAGTTTGATGAAAAGAAAAGAAAACCAAGGAAAGGCATTCTTTGTTCTACGTCAGAAAGTATTCAGCCTCTAGAGAGTGGTAAACCCAAAACATTACCCATCAATATTTAATCTAGAGAACGTCATCTGGTACCTACGAGAAATCAAATATAAAATGAATTTCCGTATTTTATCCAATTTCCATTTAAGTGCGCATTAACGTTAGTGCAATCTTATATAAATAAATCCTAAATCATCTAAGGTGTAATAATGCCTATTATACGAACGTCGCGTCGTTTTATTGACAATTTCCATAAAAATGCCCTTAAATAGATTTATTAGAACTTTGGCACGTTAGAGTGAGCATCTTTAATGAGCCCCACATAAAGAAATCAGAATTCAAAAGGCACAGTCTTCCCTTATCACTAAATCATATCCCCATACTTTTCATTTCATACACATATTTTAAGAATCGCGAAAGGAGCCATAAAATTGCTATTATAGCGCCATAAAATTATCTTTTTATAGAACTAAAGTGAATTTGCGTTTTGTGACAACACGGTAGCTATTATAGCCTATCTATACACACACATACACTACACATACCACATAGGTGAACATCGAATAGAATAAAAATTCTCAGATAAATAAGGAAGAAACCTTATTCATTGGTAGTCAATTGGAAAATTGAGGGCCTTTTGTAAACGGAATAATTTTTTTTATTATTAAAATTAAGAAAGGAGCAGGAAAGATTTTTTTTTGATTTATTCAAGGAAAATGTAAATTTTCGAACTATGCAGAAATATTATTACCGACAACAACAAAATTAGAGCAATTAGTAGAATTTTTTTTATACTAGTTAATTGGCCAAGGAGACAAAAAAAATTTCATATCCCCAAGTATTTGTCCGACTGAAAACATGAGGAAACAGCCATGCAGAGCAACATAATATAATATGCAGGGTGATTCTGTGATTCTTTGGTGGCAGCAGAGAATCATTTATAGCATAGACGGGAGGACAATTTTCTGTGACCTTAAGATGACCTGAAAAAAAGGAGCAAGATGGGTTTACTATTTTTTTTTTAAAGATGTTGCCGAACCTCGGAGGATACCATATGATGCCGTAGCACAGCCTTGGCAAAAAAGGAAGAATGGGTAGGGAATTGAGGACTATTCGGTCGACAGTGCGTATTACGCTTGAATATTTTTGGCTCATATCTGGAAGGGGGCGGGGAGAGGGGCGGTAAGCAGAGGATGGCAAACTGTTCCACATTCGTACTATTTAGAAATTTCGTCAGAGCAATGACCATAAAAGTAGCCGACAGACAGCAGACATTACGCCGTTGCGCTAGGGAATCAATAGTTACTTTTTTTTTGCATTTTCTAACGGGGACAATGGAGTCCGTCGTCCAACTCCTGCTCAAGTATGGGACTTATATTCTAATCTAGACCTGGTCGAATAAAATATTTCTTTCATCTTTGCAAGAAGACCAGGCATTTCATCGTGTTTTTGGCAATACGAAAAATGTGATCGGACCAACTAAGATTGTTGAATATTTCAATGCCTAAAATGTTAAGAGATGGTGAGTTCATAATATCTTCTCCATCGACTGAAATGGGTTGAGTGGGAGTTAGAGTACCTACCTTTGAGTTATAACAGACAACATTTCATTTTGGAGGCATTAAACAAAACTCGATTCGCTCTGCTCTAAGCGAGTATTGTTGTAAAGTTATAGTTTAGTGAACTGGACACATCGTTTGTCAATTATAATATCCTTCGGAAATTAGCTATAGAATCAAACGAGTACCCCCGAAATCAAGGGTGCTGTCATCTGCAAAACTATGAATAGGATTAAAAGTGAGAGCTAGCAGTTTATTAATAAAAATGAGGAAGAGAGTAGGAGAGAGACAGAACCTTGCGGGATACCGGCGTGGATTATAATACGGTCAGAAGTAACTTCATCCAATATAACTTGAATTGAACGGTGGGAGAGAAAACTTTCAATCCATTTTAAGAAAAAAATAGGGTCTAGACCTAATTCCTGAAGTTTAGCTAAAAGAGTAGGATGCCAGACTCTATCGAAAGCTTTCGAGAAATCTAATGCGATGATCTCAGATTCAGCAAATTGATGGAGGAATTGATTCCAACGCTCGGTAAGGACGGTTTGTAAACCTCAAGGAGAGCGCCCAGCACGAAAACCGTATTGGCGGTAGCTAATAAGTTCATTAGTTTCTAGATATTTCATCAATTGGGTGTTTCGAAAACCTTCGAAAGAATCGAAGTAACAGCAATTGGTCTATAATTTGAGGGATCGCTTGCCTTTCCTTTTTTGGATATTGGCTAAACATGTGTAAGTTTCCATGCCGTAGGAAAGACTCCTGTTGAATAGGAGAGGTGGAATAGTGTGCGAAGAGGTTTATCAAAAGAAGAGGCATAGTACTTGAGTACCAGGAGCGCAATACCATGAAGCTCAGCAGTCTTAGACACATTGAGACCTGCGAGCACTTTAAAGGCCTTCCTTGTGCGGAAATGTAACGGTCTTTGACAGTTGGAGGAGAAGAAGGAGCTTGCGAAGAAGGTGGCAAGAAAGAATTCGCAGCAAAGTTTGCTGAAAAAAAAATTGGCTTATATTTGAATCTACATCTGTTGATCGCCAAGTAGAAATTTTGTCCTCTCTATCTAGTTACTTGTTCACTAAATATGTACCAATCCGAACAAAACGGATATCTGCTGATGGTTGTCCTTAGTTTTCATCTTTCGTTCGCTTACTCATTGCTGAGCGCGAATATCTCTATCAACGTTATAGACGGCTGCGATCTGACAATGTTCGAGTACTGTTCAAAGTTGCTCGAAATAGCGTCACAACGGCATTTAGATGCGCCAAACGTCAATATTTCACAGCGAAGTTCGACAGTTGGCATCTACGGAAAAGTTGAGAGTAGATGTGATATTTCTCCTGATGACCTTAATACCTTTTTCGCAGCATCTAATAATTTCTCAGTGACGCCTGGTCAAGTTAGCGGACATGGCGAGGTAGATGAAGATCGTTTCGATATTGTGTCCAATGGTGCGGGAAATAGTTTTTCTTTCTGTGGGATTGACCTTCTCGAACTAACTTCGTCAATGCATTCAATAAAGTCTAATGCTACCGGCCCAGACAATATATCCCATAAATTTATTAAGTTATTATTTCCATTAACGGCACGGTATATCCTTCATATAGTAAATACATGCTTGATGTCATCCCCCTTTTCCCAGAGAATGAAGAAGTTCCACGGTCTTACCGATACCCAAAAACTGTTCACCTGAATCACCTGCTGATTTCAGACATATAAGCATTTTATGTTTTCTGTCCAAATTGTTGGAGAAAGTTGTGTATAGGCAACTAATTTATTACTTGGAGAGAAACGAATTATTCTCGTGCTGGCAATCAGGCTTTCGTAAATTTCATGGTTGTGAATCGGAATAAGAATCGCTTTAGTGCAATGATACTACTTGATTTTTCGAAAACCTTCAACAGTGTTGATCACAGCCTTTTCTTCTTCAACCTTGAGAGAACTACATTAGGCTTGATAAAATCCTTTCTTGATGAGCGATCACAGCGAGTAAATGTGAGTGGTACCTTTTCCAATCTGGCTCTTGTTTCACATGGAGTCCCACAGGGATCGGTACTCGGACCACTACTGTTTAGCATGTTCATTAATGATTTACCACAAATGGTTAAAGATATAAAAATGCACTTTTATAAGCGGATGATATTCAAATATATCTGAGCAGATCAATTGAGCTTCTTGAGGATTGTATGGCCCGCATAAATGAAGACGTTGACAGATTTAGCTCCTTGTCTGTATACAATGGTTTCGCACTCAATCCCAGGAAACCACAATATATTTTTTACTACAATAGTAATCTGAGCACAGCGTAAATACCACCAGTAAATCTTAATGGCTATACTATACCTTTTACAAACAAAGTCAGTAATGTTGGGATTGTCTTGAATAGCAAAATTATATGCTGTGACAATGTAAATGCAATGATGAGGAAAAGAACTTTGAAATACCTTGCTGATGTCAAATGAGGTATGACTTAGGTAGAGTTTGAAATTTGTATAAATGAAAAAGAAAAATGTAATTAATCTTATCTCACCTGGCAACTAGATCGGATCTCCAGAAAATAAAAAAATAATAAATAATCAGTGCAAAAAAAAACTAAATAATCAGTTAAAAGAAAACCCCAGCTTTAATAAAGAAAATCCTGAGAAAAACAGGCGTTTCAATTTATGGCTTTGAAGATAAGTTCTCTTTCAGAGTCCACGATTGATTATGCCTTGTATAACGGGCTGATGATCGATCCGCTGCGGAGTAATGGATACTCACATACAGCTACAGGAACCCCGGTATTGTCACTAGGATCACCGCATCGACCTAACGTCGACTGGGTCAGACTTTTAGGTGAAAATTATACAGACAACACCAGCGTAATCATTACTCCATCAAGTTGACTTAGGGTCGTCTAGATTTTACGCATATTCTGGCTGTCATAGGGTCAGTTTGGGCAGAAGACCTTGCATCAGATCTGTCCCACTCAAGCAGATTTGGGTAATTTACTCTCATTGCTGGTCCCCAGGTTGCCATCAAGTTGACATAGGGTCGTCTTGTTTTTCACGCATGTTCTGGCTGTAATAGGCACGGTTTGGGCAGAAGACGTTGCGTCAGATCTGTACCACTCCAAGCAGATTTGGGACATTTACTCTCATTGCTGGTCCCCAGGTTGCCATCAAGTTGACATAGGGTCATCTTGATTTGCACGCATGTTTTTGGGCAGAAGACCTTGCATCAGCTCTGTCCCACTCAAGCAGATTCGGGACACTACTCTCATTGCTGGTCCTGAAGTTGCTATCAAGTTGACATAGAGTCGTCTTGTTTTGCACGCATATTCTGGCTGTAATAGGGTCGGTTTCTGCAGAAGACCTTGCGTCAGATCTGTACCACTCAAGCAGATTCGGGACATTTACTCTCATTACTGGTTCCGAGGATGCTTTCAAGTTGACAGAGGGTCGTCTTGATTTTCACGCATGTTTTTGGGCAGAAGACCTTGCGTCAGCTCCGTCCCACTCAAGCAGATTCGGAACACTTACTCTCATTGCTGGTCCCGAGGTTGAACATCACTAAACTGATTGCTAATCGAATATTCGATCCGCCCGTAAATCCGACACAGCACCATTGCCTATGGCGCGTAGCGTATAGCCGAGGCTCCAACTACTAACGTTAAGTGCGCGTATTTTGGAGTTGCCACAAAACAGGCCTTCAAGACTTTACAGTCGCTGCCGTCAAAATTTAGTTTGTGTAGCAAGACTTGGTATTCACTTCAAAAGCTCCCCACTGCTCGCCTCCTCAAGAACCAACTAAAAAACGATGTAAATTAAGAATATCAGACATTCAAAAAATCTGTAGAGATAAAATATTGAGTAATTTATTTAAATCTCTCGAACATTGAATCTAGTTTATAAACTGCACTTAAAAAAGTTCAATTACCTGCATGTTCTCTGTAATGGGGTATTATAGGTTTCAGCATCTATGATCCAGCAAGACGAAAGGAGCAGTAACTTTGGTAATTGAATTTTCAAAGCGTTATTTCTATTGAAGTCTCTCTGAACGAAGAGGTAATCGATTTTGAAACATCATAGAAACAAGAAAGTACTCCTCCGTGCAGACATTTGTTCCCGATTATATGCCATCCAGTATTTCATCATGTTTTCCGATTTATAAATCTGTTGGAATGGCAATAGATGCAACCTGGTTAAAGATTATTTCCAATTGGATTTAGTAATTGACAAAATCTAAGACACCCTTTGATAAATTTGCTCGGCTTTAGCTGGAATGGAAGTAACCTACCTAAGTTATAGAAGGAAGAAAAAGTCATTAAGAACTGATGAATCGATGAAATGGTCATAGTTTCAGCACATTGAAACCTAGTTCAATCTGTACATTTTAAAGAAAAATATTTCTGCACAACTACCGTTATACCCAGACTAAAGCTCAGACTACAGCACTGATGGACATTTTTGTAGCGGCACGTTTACTAGCTGAGCTTTGACCAACTCGAAAAAGTGATATTTCACTCGGTGGTTCGGAGCTCACCTAATTAATTGTTGACTTGCAATTTGTTAAACTAATTGTGTACCATGTCTACCAAAGGGATTCAAGCGATATGAAACAAAAACAAAAAGCCAGAAAATTTCTTAAAGGTTTAAATTAAGTATTGTCCCCATAGACGAAGTTAGTTCGAGTTTTCCCATCAGTTCTTCCTAGTCAGCATTGATAGACATAGAAGACTCAAATTATTCCAAAATCTCAAAATCACAAATGTCAAATTCCTTCAGACGTGACCACCAATTATCTTTAGTCTTTAATTAAAATTTTAAAGACCTACGAATCCCTTTTACAGTGATTTTATGGTCAGCAAATAATTTTGCACCATTAACTATATAAATTCATGTCATATTTCACTACATAATTTAGGGAAATTGAAATGCTTTTCATTGAACCAATCAGTTGGATTTCGGTCTCACGTTCATATACGAATCCACTTTAGATGTATTTTACTTCCTTCCGGATTTCTTCATGACAGCGGCGAAAAATTGTGACCTGAATTCTTTTAGGTTTTCCCTCATTTTTTTTGTATACACAACGGGCCAAAAAAAAAAAACTTTTATTTATGTATAAACTCTAGAGAAGAATAAAAACATTAAGGAGAGTGGGCGTTCACAATAGAACGAGGATTTAAGAGGAAAAATTGTCTTGCTCGTTTTCAGCTCCAAGCTATTTTATTATTCTCATTATTATTATTATTTTATTTTTCCTTTATTATTTCCTTAAAAATCTAGATAAAGTCCACAATTTTCTCTGGCCGTTTCAGGCAAAATGTAAGAAAGAATATCAATGAATGTTGGTTTTACATTAAAAAATAAATTTAATTTCTAAGTCACTTACAAATATTGGTATTTCTTCGTCAGTGCAGTAGGAAGATGTAAGACACTCAAGATCGCTGATGTGATTGAGTACTGGGCACAAAATTAGATATTGCTTTCGCCCCGTAAGGATTTCACGTCTATATGCATCATTCATGATGAAAAAATTCTCTTTAATATTTATGTATAAATTCTCCGAAAGCAGTAGTCCCCCTGTAATTTAATTTCAAGGAACACCTGTTGAGATTTATTTTTGCAGGTTTCAATGAAAATTCGCTTCAGGATTACAGAAAAATTGCCTCTGGCATCATCTGACTAAAGATGTTTCTGACTTATTTTGAAAACTCTGTTTTTTTTCTACTTCTTCTTTTTTTATCATCAGGGGGTGTATTTATTCCATGAAGGCTGATTTATGGTTATTTTAATGGAAATTGCGGTATGTGGTAATTTATAGTCATTTGACAAGAAAAAGTTTTTCTTACCTTTTCGTATTTTTATATTTTTGTGAGATGAGGCACATTTTTTTCTTTTTCTTTTGGAAATAGAGTGATTTTTTCCCGTACCTATAGGCGAATATGAACATAACTAATTATGTAATTGCGTAAGTTCTCGTGGACAGTTCAATGTCAACAATGAGCAAAATATGTCAACAACGACTATAATGTAGGTACTTGGCACTTTCAAATTCGAAGAAAAGTGCTGTAGAATGTCGTTGTGGAAAAGCATTGGGAAATGTTGATCGACAGTTTATCGTCTAGTCAGCGAGCTCGAAGAGTTAGGTGCTTAGAAAAATTTTACTGGTTACTGGTTTACCTATACGAGAAATTCCCACACTAGTAAAAACCTAGCAGGACGTAGATTTTCCTAAATTATATGTAACACTGAGGCATGATACAAAGGCTAACAAGATATGCCCGAATTATCTGTCAATTGGTTGCTTGTCTGTTTTGACAACAATTGTCACAAATTTGTTTGTCTTAATTTCAATCGTCCTTATCGAAGTGAAAAAAATATTCTATTTGGAAATTTCTTTGCTTTCCCCATTACCACATAATTCCTCCCCCCCCCCCCCCCCCCGAAGTGATTTAAACGAAGAAACTAATGTTTGGTTAAATATTTTAATATATTCAAAACGTTTTTCAGTTAATGAAATACGAAAAACTCAAAACAAATTCGCTGGAATTGACATTGTCACTTCATGACGTAGCAACACAAGAATATTCTCTCGATTCGGCCATACCTGGTTATCTTTGTATCATGGCATTGAGGTTTGTGTGTAATATTCTGCCACAATACTTTCCTTGGTAAGCCATGTGTTAATTTCCCTCCCCACCATTCTCCCTTCATTGAGGTTAGCGTGACACATATCCTGCTGCACTTCGCAACATTGTACTGGTACGCTGTGCGAAAAATACCCGTACCTGTTCTAAAAGTAGCGAAGCGAGGCATGTGCGAACCATCCCGCCTCCGCAATATTCTCTCCTTGGTACGTCAACCCGAAGTCTCAGGTTATTATAGGGGTACGCCGTGTAAAGTTTACCCTTACCACTACATAGTCTCTAGAACAGACGATAAACAGACTTACGTTAATTTAACTTTTGTAAATGTTAGGCTGTTTCATTGAATAAAAAGTCATTATTATTTTTATTGTAATTGAAGTATAGTTTCATATTTCAAGAAAGCCATGTCTGACGAGCTATCCCACCGAAACTCCGTTACAAATTTGACTAATTTCACTAAAAATTTGACATATCTCCACACGGCAGAATCTCACATCTTATATAAGGTATTTTCTTCAAAAGTGGTGTAAGTCCATTTTGACAAAAAATTAGTTAATGATAATAACCGGCCAAGTGCGAGGTGCACTCCCGCACGAAGGGTTCCGTACCATCGCATCGCACAAAATTTAACAATATGTACTTTTTATTTATTTTTTTCAAATGAAAGTAGGCATCATGTGAAAAAATAATGCCTACTTATGATAATAATAATGAATAAGAATAAAACGAGGAAAAAAGCGCCAAAAAAAAAAACATTTCTTGTATGGGGTCCCGCTGTAATTTAATTTTATTTAATTTTTATTATTATTTGTTGGTATATCGTCAATAGCAAAAATTTCTACTATCTACCTATTACGGTTCATGAGATACAACCTGGTAACGGACGGACAGCGATGTCCTAGTAATAGGGTTCCCGTGGTTACCCTTTGGGTACGGATCCCTAAAAATGAATGCAATTTACTATGAACTTCTTATTTATAAACTTTTTCCAAAAAAATCTGTTAATATTTTTATCATTATAGAAATTTTCGTAGTTAATGAAATTACAAATATAATTACGTTGAAAATGGTGCAATTCCACTTTCCTCAAAGACATACCTATTTAGTTCAAAATTGTACTAAATAATTTCTTTAGTGCGTTTTTATATGTGTGGCAATATTGTGAATGACATAAACATTGTTATAGTTTCCCGGAATTTCGGTTTTTCCCCGATTATTATTGAATATATAGTCACTGTATGAAATATAGTAGTGTGTCGTATTTGTTCACTTATCTTGAAGGAGGTGAGACGTATTATTACTTTTAAAACTATTAAGTGTTAAGTTGGTAATAAGTGTGCATTTCATATTATATAATTATTAAAATGGAAAAATTGCAATTTAGAAGTGGACAGTGATTTAGGTGAGTATTTACAGAAAAAAATCTTATTTTGATACATATCCCAGGTTACAATCTTTTTCGAAATGATCGTAAAGATCGTGTGGGGGGAGGTGTGGCGATTTTTGTAAGTAAGGTTTGAAGTCGAGGTGGGTTTTTTCATCGAGGGGTGAAGTGATCGAATTTGTTGGCATTAAAATAGTGTCGGGGAGCTCTAAATGTATCTTATCAATCGTGTACTGTCCGCCAAATGGCTTCAGATTGGACCTTGTGCAGGAATTTGAAAGTATATTGTCTGATATATCGCATAATTATACAAATGTTATAGTCACCGACGACTTCAATGTAAATATTCGCCGGCAAGATCCTTCAGCCGACCAATTTCTACATTTTCTTGCTACCTTGCACTTAAATGTTATTAATTCATATCCCACATACTTCAACTCCACAAATCCGTCACTACTTGATTTGATTCCTTCTTCTGATGTTACCAAAGTTAATTTTCAAGATCAGCTATGCCCATTTAGTAACTTGGATCACGATATTTTATTTTTTTCTTACGACATCTCGCTAAACCCTGAATCACCTCACAGATTTTCTTATCGAGACTATAAAAATATCAACGTCAACGTTTTATCCGAAGAGTGTGTGCTTTTACCCTGGGCGCTCTATATTTGACTGTTCATCTATCGATGACCAAACCGCAGCTTTTTCTTCATTGCTCAACTATTAATATCAAAAATATGTGCCGTTAAGAACTAAGACCTTGCAAGTTAATGTATGTCCCTGGTATACACGTGAAGTTCAGTCTATTATAGCAGAACGTGAGTTTCTTTATCGCCGCTATATGCGAACTAAAGCTGACCATGACCGTTCTCTTTACCGAGCAGCTCGCAACATCGCTACAACTGCAATACGTAGAGCCAAACGCCGCTACTTTAGCTCCAAATTTAATTGCCATCTCCCTGCCAAAGCTCTTTGGCATAACTTGCGCCAAGCGGGAGTTTGTGGTATGGATAAAAAAAGCTGTGAATTTGACGCGGATGTACTCAATGCTTTCTTTACATCTCCCACTAACACACATCAAGGACGTGTGGATGAAATGCAAGATAATCGAAATCTAATGACTTCAAATTTCACAACAGGTAATGATTTATCTTTTTCCTTCCGCGGAATCGACCGCCGCGAATTAATTGAAGCGATTTTTTAGGTCAAGTCTTGTGCTATTGGTCCAGATAATATGTCTCCGCGGTTCGTTAAGTTGCTGCTTCCTTTCAAAGATACCTACATCTTCCATATTATAAATACATGTCTTATGACTTCGTCCTTTCCTAGCGGCTGGAAAACCGCTACTGTGTTGCCAATACCAAAAAAATCTTGTCCTCAGTCCCCTTCTGATTTCAGACCTATAAGCATCCTATGCTTTTTATCGAAAGTTCTGGAAAAGCTAATGAATAGGCAATTAGTTGAGTATTTGGATTCGAGGGAGCTTCTAAGCAAATGGCAGTCTGGCTTGCGTCGTGAACACAGCTGCGAAACAGCAGTACTGCGAGTGTCCACTGACATTAGAGCTACCCTAGATCAAAACAACTTGGCTGCCTTGGCACTACTCGATTTTTCGAAGGATTTTGACAGCGTTGATCTTGGGATCTTACTTCGGAAACTCAATTGCTGCTTTGGTTTTAGTCCTTCTGCCGTCGCTCTTATCCGGGACTTTTTGGTCGATCGGAAGCAGGTGATGAAAGTGGATCTTAATGCTTCCTTTTCCCTCCCTCTTCTGTCTGGCGTTCCACAGGGCTCAATACTGGGCCCTTTGTTATTTAGTTTATTTATAAATGATCTCCTTGAAACCGTTCGGGACGTCAGCGTGCACATGTATGCTGACGATGTGCAGGTCTACCTAAGCAGACCTGTTGGTTTGTTTGAGGACTGTATTGCTCGCATTAATGACGATTTAGAGAGAATCAATATTTGGTCGAAGGCTAATGGCCTAAAGCTAAACCCTGACAAATCCCAATGCATTGTTTTCCATAATGGCACTTTTGACCCGCATGATTCACCTCCTGTGGTCTTGGATGGTACAATTTTAAATTTGGCACCCAAAGTTAAAAATCTAGGTATTATTTTGAATCAACATTTGCAATGCTGCGACAATACAAAGTTAATTATCGGTAAGGTTTATGCTGTACTTCGTAGGCTCTGGCTCTCTGCTGACTCATTATCTTTCGAAATCCGCTCAAAACTGATTAAAAGTTTAATTCTACCTTACTTCACTTTCGGCAGTTTGATTTACCCTAGACTCGATAGCATTTGCCTTCGAAAGACGGAAGTTGCCTTTAATGATTGTATCCGCTTCATTTATGGACTTCGTAGGTTTGACCATGTTTCACGGTTGTTCAAAAAATTGTAGAAATCTTGTTAGCGAAATTGACAGAAAAAAAAATTTTCGATTTCGAAATTTTTTGGAGCCTGGCAGATTTTAACAAGGAAAATGTATTTGTCTTAATAGCTGTTCAATGGTGTAATATGAAAAGGAAGACGTAAAATCAATTATAAAGCAGAACAAAAAAAAATTTGTATATAAATATAATTATTTATCTGTTCCGACTGGAAAAACTTGAGTTTGCAAAAAAAATTTTGTAAATACTTTTAAAATATCAATAGGCCGATTAGATCGTGTTTTAAAATATAAAGATGATGGAATGGATAAGCGTGACCAGATTCCAAGATCATCTAGAAAGATTTCAGATGCCCACTCCTAACCCATATAAAGGAGCATATCCAAAGCTTTCCGCAGTGTGAAAGGCATTACACGCGATCTCATAATCCTAAATGATACACGCCTTTTGGTGCGGAAACAAAAATAAAAAGCCAGATTGGCTTTTTATTTTTTTCGAACTGGAAGTAACAGGTTTTGAAGCTGGTTATTTTTTTGAGGAAGTATAAAAAGTCAAGCTGGTTTCTTACTTTTTCTAGCCGAGTATCATTTTTGGCTAGAAAAAATTAATTTCCTTTCCATTAAAAATAATTCGGATATGGGAACCCTAATCACTTTTCAAAAATAACATTAAAAATGATAGGAAGCAGCAGACAACGATAAGCCGTGCTCGTGCTATTGTTAAATTTTTAAAAACTCCCTCTTTTCGGTTAAGTTAATGACGACATCCTAAAAAAAACTCAAAAGTAGAGCACATCGTAAATCATACCTTCCTTTAGTTATTATTATTGATAATACTTAACTACACATATATTACCGTATACCGAATAAGAAAAAAAAAATCATAGCTGGTCCGGACCCTGAAAATAAGAAACCAGCTTGGCTTTTTACATTTCCGGCTTCGAAACCTGTTACTTCCAGCCCGAAAAAATAAAAAGTCAAGCTAGCTTTTTATTTTTGCCAGATAAAATAAAAAGCCTTTCCAGCTTGGTTTTTGTAGCTTTTTTTTAATAAAAAGTTAAGTTTTCAAAAGCTTTGCAGGAATCGAAACGGGGTTCCACGAGACATCTTTTGGTATATTCCACAAAATTCTACGATCATGATTTATCCCAGCTTTTTTTGTTTAAAGTTTTCAAAATACCAGTTATTTTCGATCCCTGGAATTAATAGATTCAGTGTTCAGTAATGCTCGAGGTTTTGAAGCTGACACGCATACACTGACAGTTCTCGGAGATTTTATTGATATTTCTGGAAACTGTCGAATAAACGCTAACACTTCACAACTACACGACCTAGCTGCTTCTGCGCGGGAGAAATTTCGCCAAATTGGGACCAGTAACCCTGATACTAAGTTGGAAGATGCTTTCGTTCTGAGCAGACCGCCTCACATACCTTTCAGCACACTTACAACACGTGTGGTCCGTGACGTTCTTATGTCCATAAAACCTCCGGAGTACACAGGATACAACAGATGGGGAACACACCTCGGGGTGAATATGGGCGTGATGCGAGGGATAACTTGCACTAGTCTACAGTTATCCTTCTAATTACAAAGATGCTGATGTAGCATTCAAATTGCTGCATCACAGTCTTATGCATCCTAATCAGTTGTCACATATTGACCAGCGAGTTCAGAGGATTTGCACAGTTTGTGCTGGTGAAGGCATCCTCTTTCATAGGTTCTTCACTTGCCCGGCTTTGCAAAATCTAATGGAACTCGTGTCAGTTGATCCACCCGAATTTCGGAATTACTAGGACATCGTTTCTATGGGGACCAAAGGTCTGTAGTCGGGTGAATTGTTTGATTAGCTTCGTGCTAACACTGGCCAAATCTACAATTCACTTGTACTACATGAGAGTCGAAGATGGAAATCAGGACACTGACCCACAACACCACGCACAGCACTTAAATACCACCTCGTTGACAAATCGAAGAGACGTTTACGTCTTGAATATCTGGCAAGGAACGCATTCAACTGCACATGGAAACCACTATCGTCGGTGCAGGACGGAGTTCTTGTCTTTCGCTGGTGATAACAGGCCACAGGATTTGCAAAACTAGTCCACGGGGCTTCTCCCCGCCCCATTCACTGCCAGAAAAATTTAGAGTCTCTTGTCCTGGATGCCAAGATTTTATTTTAAAGAAAACACGGACTTCAGCAAAATCTAGGAATATTAAGTTAGACATATAGTATGGAGATGGGATTTACTGTAATTTGAAAATAAAAAAAACACTACGAGATAACTGGGTGGCGTCGGTGAATAAAATTCCTGTGCTGAGTGCCGCTTACGAGATATCTCGTAGTGTTTTTTTTCAATCAACTTTTTTATATTCAAAGATATTTCCTTTTACTTTGCCTTCACTTATTTGTATCTCGTTATTAGCTAAACATAATCCACTTTTTATTCTAAAATAATGCACAAATCGAAATATTTTCCATCTACGCACTTTTCCCTTCCTTCATTGTTCTTAGAAAAACATTGTAACTATATGACGCTTTTTCGACCTGAATGCACTCCCTCCATATCCTGCAAGGTACCTAGAATACATTTACACATCAACACATAACGCCTGCCTTCCTAAGCCAGTACAACGTAAGGTATGTCCAAGTACTCATTACTCATTACTAAAAACTATGGACCCCGGAAAAATTATAATTAAGGAGTTATAAGGAAAAAATGTCGAAAAAAGGGGTTAAAATGAAGTTGATTAAAAAAAAAACACAACCAAGCAATAGAATCCGCCAATACCTTTCAAAATGTACCCACATGCCGGGGTAGGGGTGAAAGTAAATTTCACGAAATTTTGATAGGGAAAAAGTCGAAATTTTCGCGGGAGTTGTCGCACTTAAATTGCTATAGATTCTAAACCAAAGGGCCGAATGCCTATAAACAAAGTGCCAGAGATAGGAGAGACCTGTAGGTAGCGCGTAGTGTAACTATCATTCCCGTTAGTTTCGTAAAACTGCCGTTAGATGGCGCAAAGTGCGCCTTAAAAATTCTGACAGTTTTTTTTTTTTTAATAGGTAAATAACACCCTATGTTGCTTTAATTTTGTATAAATAATCCTGTAGTAAGCGAGCATCCATAAAAAAATCAAAAATTGAATTTATCTGGAATTCGTAGAAAAAAGTTTCCAAATGAAGTTTTTTGATTGAAATTTTGGCCGTGGAAAAAGAATTTTTGCAACGCAAGAGGGAGGGGGTGTGAAATAGGCTCACAAAATCAGTAAATAATCAAAAGGAATTTTTGAAATCGGATAATATTTAGGCGAATTATGGGGTGGGGATGAATTAATACATATGTACAGACATGTAATTTGAAAACTTTGTTTGAACGAAGGTTGCTTAATAAAAAAAGAGTTACACAGGTCGATAGTACTCGTCAATACCTTTCATATGATATGCGACATGGCATGATGGAACTTACCCCTCGCCGGGGGTACCTACTCACCATCCCAAAATACCCCCGGGAAAAAAGTGTTCTTGTATGTAAGATAGCTACTAATTATATGAGTAGAACTGCATACTCTGTTTCGCGATCGGACGCCCCTATACCGAGTTATTATCGAAAAACGATATCCCGCCTCGGTGATTATAGCAGATAAGGCGGTACACCATACGATGGATCATCACGCCCTACTCCAAATAAACCTTTGAATCATTAAAATCAGTTAATATTTGACCGATTTATAGAGAAAAACGTAAAAGCAATAAATTGAGGTAAAAGTGCACCTTAAAATTTGTACTAAACTTCTGACGAAAAGTTTATCTAAAAAATGACGCCAGTGGAAAAAAGTTGTTCTACGAATTGTAGCTATTGGCAGTCCAGTGGTAAAAGTGAAAACCGTTCCTCGATGGGACTTAATTTACGGAAGTTATGTAGGTATGTAGAAAAAATCTAGTACTACAATAGGGAAAATTCCACATACTTACAGGGGTGAGGAAGGCCGATTTAGTATTTTTGTTCTAGTACAATTTGAAATTTGGAAAGCAGTTTTAAAAAGCCCTGATTTTTTCATGAATTTTAAGTATACACATGACTATGCTGTGAGGTGAAAGAAGGAAGTTATGGCGTATCGAGATATGAAACTAATTCAATTCCCCCCTCGCCGGAAAAAAAAATAAAAAAAATAAAAAAAAACGTAGGACCCTATACCATGCGGAATCGAAATATCTTCGAGTCTGTAAGAGGAAATTTGTTTCCGATCAAATTTGTGGGACCTAAATGGTCCCCCAGTTTTAGACGTTTGTATGGAGCGGTGTATGGTGGGGAGCTTCGTCTCTTCTCTGAATTTCGTGTTCTAAAGTCAGTTTCTAATAAAAATTGACAATTAGTATGTTTTCTACACTATATAAACTTTGCATTCATCCTTTCTAATAATTCCTAACTCAAATGGCCATTTGAAATTGTAGCACTCACTACGGGATATCTCGTAGTCGGCAGTTTTGGTACATACGCTTGCTACGAGATATCTCGTAGTTGGCAGTGAATGGCTTAAGAATGTTTGCACGGGCTGTGGGAAGGACAAGCACTGTGTTAGAGATCCTAAGCTGGAGGGTTGATGTGGGCAGTTTGTACAGGTCTATGCTACTACAGGCTGGTCCCGCGGGACTCTATAACGGTATCGTATAAATTTTCTCGTTCGTTCGATTTCTCTTATTTCTAATTCGGTTTCGGTCTCGGTTCTAAATTACAAAATATTTTGTTGAAAATTCAATCGTTTAGGAAATTACATTTTAATTAGATTATTTTGGAAATTTGGAACTTCTTGGAACTGCCACTTACCTAATTGTTAAAATTGGGACAAGCTAAAAAGTTTTCTTTTTTGTTTCACCTTTTAGGAGCCTTTCAAAATTCTTAGTATCCGTTATACACAGTTTCATTTTGTTATGTTAATTGTTAGTGTCTAGTATGTTTTTATTGTCCCTATTGACTATGTTATGTTTGTAATTTTTTAGATTAGTTAATGTATTTTTATATACACATTGTAGAACCTTTTGCCACTTATTTTTAAGGAGTTTGAAAAGAGCCAAAGAGCCACAAATAAAAGAGCATATTTAAATAAAAAAAAAACATATTTACATCGTGAGTTAAACGTCCAGCAAATGTACAATTTATACATAGAAAAATGTGACGAAAGTAGTTTTTATCCTGTAAAAGAAATAGCATATAGGAGAATTCGATTTACATTTCCACCAACCGCTAAAAGACACATGTCAAAAATGTGATTTTCTAAATTTGAAAATAAAAGCATCATGCAACAATGTTGAAATCACTAGCCTCACAGAAGAAAAACGCACAAAATCCAGATATATATTTCGCTTTTTCTTTTGACTTATAGAAGGCATTACCCTTCCCAAAATTGTCGGACGAAACTATTGCATCCATGGGTGCCCAAGAAATTGCTTCTTGTTGCTTGAAGCATTTAGAAAATGTAACCACGCAACAAAATGTAATAGCGTACAGCGATATGTGCACTGGACAAAATAGAAATTTGAAATTGTCTTTAATGTACTTAAAGTTGTTTAGTCCCCCAAGAACGTCGTAGAAATTATCGACCATACATTTTTATATATTCTGGTCACTCTTATCTACCAAATGGGTCCAATTTTAGAACTATGGAGAGTACTATAAGAAATTTATTGTATGTATGTCCCTAAAGACTATTATACTATCGTTTAGCCGAAAATCTAAAAATTTTATTCTGCATGAAATTAAACAAGCTAATTTCGTTTCTACAAAAGAAAGCGAAAAAATATCAATGGTGAAGAAGTAAATTGGTTGAAGATATATTGGATAAGGGGGTCTTAAAAAGCAAACCATATACACTGTTCTATAAAATTTTATTTAGTGAGAATAAGGATTTTAAATCACAAAATTTATTGCCCTCATGTGGAAGACAACAAAATTTTGGAAATATAGTACTAACACATTTATATCATCATTCCAGACCAATCACATTCGAAAAATTTACATCATGACTATTTTCAAAAACTTGATCATAATGAAAAAAGTTAAAATATTTTAATAGTAGGAGTAGAAATAATTTTGGCTGAATGGTAAATATTGAAATAAAGCCTTTTTAGTGGAAAGTGGTAATGAGGTTTTTACTTTTTCGAGACCCGTACAATATACGAGTCTACAGGCAATTCTTAACCTACTGCATATGAGCAGAGAAAATTCACATTAAGATTTTTAAATAAATCTATTTATATCCATCAGCGACTTATTATCATCTGAGCTCACTGTAGTGTAGACAGCAGACAGTTTCAGGGTTCCATTGCTGTCCTGATGAGATCGCCCTATTTCTGCTGATCGAAACACTTACACACAGTAGCTATACTCTCAAAAATTTCTTTATGGAATTTTTGATCTTCAGCTTTAGGCCAGAAACTGACAGTACTTCGGTACTTGTTTTTTAATTTTCTTAAACATTTTTTTTTTGTTATTATTTTTTTTTATTGTTGAAGTATTTAATATTTTGTAAATGTAAGATTTTTGCTTTTTGCTGACTTTGAAAGTGGTGCAAGTCCTTTTGAAGTATAAATTTTTGTTAACCATAATTTTAAAAAATGACAACATTTACATCAATTTAATATTTAAAAAATTCAAAACTAGTATAATAACATATATCCATATTTTGCAAATTATTCAAGTGAAAAACCTTAAATATCTCCATATAAAATAAAATACACTTACACCTCTTTCAAAGAAAACGGCTCATATGTTGTTAGATAAAGTTTATTTTCCTAAAGAAGGGTTGATTAAGGTCTTCTCGTGAGAAAAGTTCAGATGGAGGAACGGAGATATAATGCTATGCACGATTTTGTTCCGTAAACAGTAGAAACTTTAAAAATTTCAAAATTCCTAAAGGGAAGGAGAAACATAAAAGACACAGGTATTATGCCGAGGAAACACAACCTCAAGTATCTATTTAAAGCTGTCGTATACGCTACAAGGTGGACTGACTCATATGAGAGCAGACTTCGAATTACTTATCTAATATCAAAATATACCCTGGACTGGAAGAGCCTCCGCAAGACACTAACCATTATTCCTTAAAGCATTGTGCCAAGAAATGTAATGAAAGACATTACCAAAAGTTTAATATCTACTTAATATTAGACAGTCTGGCTGGTTACCTTAAAGACGGAAATGAGGAAGGTCAGTTCAAATAGATGCACAGTTTACGTTTATTCTTGTTTTCATATTAAGTTAAGCCTACGCCACATAATTGATTTGGGTACCCTTATATTCTGCTCATTCGAATCGAGCCTTTATGTGAATTAATCAAAATTCTCTTGATGTAATAAAAGGAGGAAATTCGACTTGTTAAGCTTTTCACAATGGCAGATTGTCTATCAGTATGCGTCAGAGATTTATGTGATATACAATGGGTAGCAATTTATGAATACACATAGTGGACACAAATATTAAGGCTGATATATGTATAGTAAACTAGCCGATAAGGTATATTACGGAAATAGGTTAGCGTTAATGAATTAAAAAAAAAAGAACAAGACTAACAAAATATGATAACGATGCACAAAGAAATTAAACCAGTATCTGCCAGTAAAATTCCAAGTAATCGGTTACAGGTTGAATGCAAGAAGTTTGATGTTTTTGAATGTCAGCTTAGGCAATTTTGCGAAAAAGTCTTGTACATCAATATAAGAGCAAGTTGACTTAAGAACCTAAAGTCAACTGCGACTATTTGTTCTATGGTAGATTTGTTGATTGAGGTTTTGTAAATCAATCAATCAATTTTGATCAAAACATTCTGTTCAGAGATAAAGCTCATTTTTAATTAAATCATCAACAAACAAAATTGAGAAATGGGGAGCGACATAAACCAATTCGCACTATTTATCATCTCAGTTTTTCACAGACCTTGCAAATTTTAAATAATGTCTACAGTATGCAACAAAATTCGAAGTTTCAACCAACATCCATAGCCGAAATTAGCAATTTGTTTGCATGATGGGAATTTTTAAATTTTCGCAGGTCACAATGTTTTGGCAAAAAAGGAACTGCATTTCAAATATTCACGAAGGATATGTCACGCAATCCATTTTATGCACTTCGTACACATTTGTATCTAGTAAATACAAAGTTGATACCTAATAATACCCTAATGATAAATTATATCGTGTGCGGCCGATCATGGATGCAGTTCGAAAACGTTTGTTGGAGCACCAATTCGAAGAAACTCTTTGTGCTGATGAACAGATTATTCAAAGCATTCAATCATCAATGGAAATTCAAGGCATTCCTATATATTTCTGGACAGATTCTTTAACTTTCTTCAGCTTATGCCATCAGTCAAATGGCGGTATGTACCTTCAATTTGTAATCCTGCTGACTGTGCATCACGAGGTGTCTTACCATCAAAACTAGGAGATCTCTCACTCTGGTGGGAAGGTCCCCCGTGGCTTAAAACTTCTTCTACTACCTGGCCTCAGCATCCTACCGTACACAACTGTGTCCCCGAATCGGATCTCGAACAAAGATGACTAGTTACCAGCTATGCTGCAGCATCTTCTCCCATAGTATTGCATACTGAAATTAACTTCCTTTAGTCTACAGCATACTATAAAGATAATACAACACCGAGCAATACAGAACTTCCACCATGGGATTAAATCGCTAGGTATTCATCATTAAAACGACTATTCCGCCTCACTGCATGGTACCACCGCTTCGTAGTAAACTGTAAAACTGCTAAGGACAGAAGAGCATCCGGAAACTTATCTCCATTAGAATTGAAGCAATCTATGCATTTTGGGATACAATACGATCAACAACGATTATTTCCTGATGAGTATCGCCACCTGTCATCACATCGGCAAATTTCTAATCGCAGCTCAATTATTCGCTTGACTCCATTCTTTGATGTTGATACAAAAACGATTCGTGTATCAGAATTATCAGATGACACAAAACATAAATTTCTCGTAGCAAAAACTAGCCCCTTTGGCCGAACTTTTTATTGCAGACGCTCATATGCAAACCCTACATGGCGGTGTTTAGCTAACGCTTAGTTTTGTCTGACAACAGCAGGATCACGAGATCTTGTTCGTTAATTCCTCAGACGCTGTGTAGTCTGTTTTAGACAACGAGCCACTGCAAAAACTCAGCTTATGGGCATCCTTCCATCAGAACGAGTTCAACCAAGTCGACCATTTTCTCATTTAGGATTAGATTATGCAGGTCCTATTCTAGTACGGTATGGCCCTTTCCGAGGTAGAGCAGCACATAAAGCGTATCTAGCCTTATTTGTCTGCATGGCGACTAAAGCCGTACATTTAGAGCTGGTGTCTGATCTGACAACTGAAGTGTTTATCGCAGTGTACAAAAGATTTACAGCTAGACGAGGACTCTGCTCCAAGATCTTCAGTGACAAAGAATCCGAGGAACGCCTTCTCTACACTCCACAACGAACTTCCAGGCGAACTGGCTTCACTGTTATCTCTTCATGGCACAGAATGGCATTTTATACCACCAAATGCACCTAATTTTGGTGGGCTTTGGGAATCGGGCGTCAAAAGCGTTAAGCATCATCTAAAGCGATGCATTGGAACCTCAACCCTTACGTTTGAGGAGCTTTACACCTTGCTGATACAGATAGAACCATGCGTCACCTCTCAACCTCTTTACCATCTAAGCCCAGATCCCAATGACTTGGAACCTTTGACTTCCGGTCATTTTTTAATAGCATCCAGTCTTCTGACAACTCCGGAGCCTACGCTTCAACATGAACCTCAAAATCGCCTTTCCAAATGGAAACTTGTACAGCAAACGTACGAGCATTTTTGGAATTGCTGGTCAAAGGATTACTTGAACACCCTGCAAGACAGAAGCAAATGGAAACAGCCGTCGCTTAATCTTCAACCAGGAAATCTCATCGTTCTTCGAGAAAATCATCTTCCACCTTCATCCTGGGCACTTGGGCGTATAGTTAAGGTCCATCCTGGATCAGATGGACTAGTGTGAGTTGTCTCAGTTCAAACAAAAGATCGGGTACTACAACGACCAATAACTAAGATTTGTCTACTTCCAATCTCAGACAGTCGATATGACAACACACAGCAGGTTCTCTCAGGGCGGGCGGCAGTTTCCATATCCAGTCCTGTGATAATCAACCTTCTACATTCTTTCGTCTACCGGACAAGGCGGGCGGTGATGTTTAGAGCTAAAACATTTACACCAAATATTACTGCACGCTTCCTAAAAAAAAAATCAAAGTAACAAATATATTTTGCTACATCGAGATAAACAGGGTTAGACACACCGTTAATCTTTGGAATGTTCTCCTAAAATTGTGTCTGCAGTCAAACTAACCTGGTCAGTTCAATTTAGAGTCTCGACGCAAATATACAAAATCACGCTACTGTGCTCAATGTGAATTTGTTCTGTTTAATAAATTAACATACCTATCAAACTGAGTGTCTTTTAATTCTTTGAACCTTTCACATCAAATTTTTGTATAATGATCAGATTGGGGTGATCACTTTTTCTTTTTCGGATTACACGGAATTAACTCATTAGTCCAGTCAAATTGTATTAAAATGATGCAAATAGAAAAATTAACCGGTAAAAAGCAGTAAATTGTTGGAGACCTTTATTTTGGCATACTTTTATTGGAGACAGTAAAAGTCCTGACCTCTACCTCCAATTGGCTCGATCGGCCATCTTGAAAATGAAAAGGTGCTCCAATCTAGTTTTTTTTTATCATATCTCGATATAATCGTTGATCCGATCTCGATAAAAATTATTATATAAATTAAAACTCATTAAATTCTACAACAAAGGTATAATTCATTTTATTTATATCTTCAATAGTATTTCTGTAATACATCGGTAAACACAGAAACTATTTGTTTTTTTATATGATGTGCTCTTGAACGCGTTTGTAATATCAACAAATTGTCTGTCGGCCTCCAATAATACATAATGCATGTGGTTATCTGCAAAGTCTATATATAAAGTTGCGGGAAGCTTGGCTACAAGTAAAGTTTTTTTTTTAAATGAAAATATTTCGAAATAGACAATTTACAGAACATTAAAACATTTTAAATATAGTTTACCATGTGTGAACAAAGAAAAGAGTGCACGGACAGAAAATATAGGTATTCGAGAAAATATCTTGAAATCGTGAAAGCTCTTGGCACTTCAGCTCGACGTTTGGCACGAAAATTCAACATGCGAAATACAACAATTCATCGTATTTCAAAGAAAAATAAGGTCGACAATTGAAGACGTAAAAATAAACTCCCCAGTGCACAGCTAAAAGTTGGAAAAAATTCCTAGGGTATCCTGCAACAACAAAATATTGGCTTCGAAATAATGAGCGGCTACTACTTGGGGCGAACATTGGGAGAATATCAAATTGAAAACAAAAGGAAAATTAAATAAAGGTGCCATAGCTGACCTGAGAAGTGTGACTTCCAAATGATCAACCACCTTCCGTACAGTCCAGTCCTAGCTCAGATTCTAAATATGAAAAAAAGAAGCCTGGATGAAAGAAATTTGGCGACGAGAAAGAAGTGAATTCCGAGATTTCGGCCTATTTGAAGGTGAAAGAAAAAAACATTTTTTTGGGAGTATTAACCCTTTGCACTCCGTTGTCGCCGCTGCGGTGACAATGTAAGGTAAGCATACAGCTCCGTTGTCGACATTGCGGCGACATAGTAATATAAGCTACTACTCCGTTGTCGCCGCAGCGGCGACATCTGAAAAAAACATTGTTTTTTATTTTAATATAAATATTTTGTCACCATTTTTTGTGAATGAGGTCGTACCGATGTCGCACATCTTTTAATGATATTGGTTTTAGGAGTGGTTCGCATCCGGCGGGGCAGGAGGGCAAAGTCTCAACTTCTTTTGTTTATAACACCTTATCAAAAACGCGCACAGAGTTCATTGAGGACTTAAATGAAAGCTATACCATCGGGGAAGCTACAAGTGGTCGCTGGGAGGTAGTGGGTGTGGAGTGAGGTGGTGGGGGTGGGGTGAGGTGGTAGGGTGGGATAGCTGGTGGGCGAGGGGGCGGAATGGAGGGAGCCTAAATCTCAATTTTTGTCCTATACATGTGCAAAAAAGGTTGCAGGGGTAATCTCCGAAAGATACGCATCTGATTGACTTGATTTCGGTTTTTAGATAATCGCCTAGAAGGACAAGTGGGGTACTATATTTTTCGATTTTTTTGGAGGAGAGGGAAACGGGGGGGTATTTAGTATTTCGCTTATAACTCAGCCATTTCACCTCGGACCATAGGGGTGTGGGTTCTCAAAATCCATTAAAAAAACATATTCGAATTTGTACTAGGTGTTCCAAAAACGTACTAGAATAACTGTTCACCCCTCTGCAGGGAGCGCAGTATACTTTCTAAACTTTTTCTAAAAACCGTTATAATTCTTTGTTTTCACTTCTCTTTCGCTTTTCATACCCACTTTTTTTTCTAAATTAGGTACTAGATTTTTGCACGTTAAATCACCTCTAATCCGGTAGGGTTAAGTCAGATTGGAATATCGATTCCACTGTTCATCTCATCTTCGTGGCAACTACAATTCGTAGAAGATCTTTTTTACAAGGGGTACTTTAAAGGGGGGTTCTTCCAATTTGGCATATCGCATATCAAATGAAAGGTCTCACTGAGTACTATCGAGTAGGTTTATTTTTTTCCCGATACTAAGAACTTCATCGAGATGGTTTTCCGCCGAAGAGCCCATTTTCATACAGCTGGATCCCCTTGCCCTCAGTTCCTACATTTAGCATATATTTCATCAGTTCTTTCTTGTAACGGCATAAGTGCACTGCTGTGAACATTCTTTTCATGGGAAGTTTTTTTCCCCGACACGCATCAATTCTTCACAATCACGAATGGAAGAAAACTCAACATTTTCACTCAAAAAAACGGTCATTTTTCTCCTTCAAAAGGACGCACTTTTTTCGATTATCTCAAAAACTATTTATCGCACGCAAAATAAATATATACACACGTTGAACCCAGTAAACTTGAGGAAAAACTTGAGGCCAACCTACATCAGGTTGGCATCTTTGATTTTATATTGGATCGAGGCATTGCTGCCTGCCGTTAATATGCATAAATTTATAAAAAAAAAAATTTCCAGCAAATTTTTCACTCAAAAAATTAATCAAACGGAATTTTGGAAATCGGAGTATATTTAACTGAATATGTGGTAGAGATGGATTTATACACTTATACACAATTAATTTGAAAAATATCTTTCAACGAAGTTGACTGAATCGGTACAGAAAGTACTCACCGAGACCTTTTATTTGATATGCAACATACTGTATAAGAAGTACCCTCCACCGCGGGTAGTTACCCCGCACCCTTAAGTACCCCCGTGGGACTTGAATTTCATATTGGTGATAGCCCTGCTGGGAACTTTCATTTAAACTATAAGCATTTGAAGTTGAAACTTTGCCGCCTCGCCCCTCCAACAGCTTACGCCTCCGGATAAAATGGATAGAAGGAAAGAAGCGCGCGAACGGGAACTATGTAATACCAAGTTTGGTAAAAAAGTGTTTTTTTTTAAATTATCCCTCCATTTCCGAAATCCGCAGTCGAAAAGTACCCTATGGAACCGTAAATTAAGTTGTGAATCCAATGACATAAAAATCATAGTTCTCGGTTAAAAAGCGTAGGAGGAGATAGATTCCTAAGAAAAGACGAAGTGGATTGCAGTGAAAAAATGGCTTTATCGTGTTGGCGAAGAACGTTGGCACAATTTGCCACCCAAACAAAAAACGTTCACAACAAACCGCTAATGCATTCGCAAGAAAGAACGGGCAGAGTATATGCAAAATGAAGGAAGGAGCTGTATATGACACCAGTCCCAAAAAATCCTTTTTTAAGGATCAAAACAAGAACCTCACCACTCGATCACACTCTGTTCTCTCTTTAATTTGATACCCCACACGCCCCATTTTGGACAACTCTTCGGAGGTACAGGCCAGCCTCCCCTATACACACAAACCCCAAGACAAATTTTTCCTCATCTATCTTTTTCTACCGAATACCACAAATACAACTAAAAAACCGCATTCCTCTATGGCCATTCCACATAAAGTTATTTTTTTATGGATTTTTAAATTCACCGTATACCGTAAAATCACGAAGTACTATTATTAGCAATATTTGTTTTTGTTATATTTTTTTATTAAAAATATAAAGCATTATGCTTCAGTCGGCATATGTATCAGAAAAATCGGTTCCTCCGTTCTCGAGATATGATTTTTTGAAAATGACGTATCACTGTAAAATCACGTAATTTCTAATCTCTCTAGCGGAGAGATGGGGCATGGTAGGGGGAAACAAAAAATACGTGAGAGCTATTTTGGTATCCTATACAAACTGTAAAAGTTTCATTAGAATCTCTCGTTAGAAGCTCACATTCAACACATACAAAAGCCTGACGACTTACGGACGATTATGTTCCGAAGTAGCTGGTAGCCCATAGTAAAAATTTTTCGGAGTTGCTGATAGGTCATATTAAAAAATTTTCGGAGTGCAAAGGGTAATCTAATTGATAGGTTTCAGAAATGTATTAGTATTAAGGGAGAATATATGTATATTGAAAAATGAATAATAATACCATGAGATTTTTTAACCTTAGCCTTCCCCTGCATTTCGCGAACTTATCCCGCTTGTTCTGTTAGGCAGAAAAGAGTTGCTCAGAATGCTAACAATTTTCTATCCTATAGGATGTCCTACAATGAATAATATATGATTGATGTTCATTGCTTTAATGGAGAATGCCATTTGAATGATATGCATTTTTTTGTTTAACTTTAAAATGATCTACGTATTTTGGCTCTTGTATCTTTTAGGCTTTTTTTTTTTGTTATTCACTCTTTATAGTTATTTCATGCCCATATGCGAGTATCAAAGAACAATAAATTCTACAGCGTATGGAGCACTTTATGTCTGAAAATAAAATATGTATTTTCAATCTCTTTTCAAAGCGTATACAATAAATCTTTCAATTGAAAGACATTTTATATCTGTCAGAAAAAGGAATCTTACTTTTTCAGCAATTTAGATTACTTGAAAAAAAAACCCCCAAAGGCGTACCTTGAGTTTGACAACATTTTATAAAGAAATTCCTTCTTTTATGATATTGACAGTTTTAGTACAGAAAAGCCATTTGAAGGAGAGCTCTTGCTATTTTTGAAAAGGAAAAAAAAAATCTTTCCTATAACGTCAGTAGCATTTGAGAGAATCAATTCTACTTAGATGCAGTATATCGCGTGGATAGGTAGATTTGTTTACACTAGTATAAAATAAAAATACCTACGTATATATGCATGTATGCATATTACTTAGGTATGTATGTAAATTAAATGTGTAAAATTACTGAAATGTAAAATTGTTAAATGTGGCATTCAGTTAGAACATGCTGCTTAAATTTATTCATTTGAGTAAGAGACTTTGATATTCGGAATGCGATTTCAAGAATGAAGGAATCTTTCATTACCAAAGCAACTGCAGGTACATAAGAAATTCTTTCACTTGGTATTCAGAATTTATAAATGTTATAGTTGAGATATTTTATTGCTAATGTCTTCAAATTATTGATAAAGTAAAACGAAAAGATGACGATTCAGTTGAGAAAATAGGAATATACTCGTTCATATTAATTTCGGATGCTTTCTAGTATCGAAGAATACGACAAACAATTCTTGAACTAATAAAGAATCTGGAACAAGCACAAATAAAGATTTTTTTTTACAGCAATCATACAGGAACACTATAAAGGAGGACACGTCTTAATACTCAAAATAAAATCGAAACTGGAACGATATACGTATGTAATATATAATATCGAGATAACTCACTGGTTAGCTATTAAGGCAGTGGTCTGGTCTAGAAATTTATGAAAAATCGATTCTTTTTTTAATTTTATTATTCCTTAAACATTCCTTAATACGCTCGTTAAAACTATTTGTTGATATTTGCAAGAATTAACAGAGTAATAGAAATTATATGCAAGCCGCGCGCTTAGGTACCTACCGCGGTCGGAAAGCAGCTGACCGACAGGGGCGGATCCAGGATTCTTGCGAGGGAGGGGCGCAACTTTGGTTAAAAACAGTAAAAGCTGGAAACAGTTCAAAAGTTCGAAGACACTCGCCATCACTCGCAAATGTCAGAAACATACAATTTATCAATAAGATACGTGTCCATCAGATAAGTGAGTGGCTACCACTCGCAACGAAGAAAGCTGCTCAACGTTCAACTTTTGCCACTCGCCAATGTCAAACGAGACCTTGAATTATTTATTTTGTTTTGATTTGTAAATAATGGAAGTGTAAAACTTCCAAATCATCCTTTATTGTTAGTAAAAATAGGGAAACACATTTTTTTCAAATTGACGAATTAATCATAAATTGTAACTTTGCAAAATACAGGAACTAAAGGGATGCGTACTTTACCTCTACTAAAGTCAAGTAAAGATAGAGATTACTCTATAGGATTTTTTACCGGGTTAAACTTATATTTGCTGAAGAAGGAACTTTTTTTGGTTTTTGAATTAGTCTAGTTTTTTCCCCCTTCTATTTTTCATTTTTTCATTTTTTCATTTCTTTCCATTCTTCTATTTTTCATATTTTTTCAAGTCACTCAATTTCGCTATTTGGGAC
The DNA here is from genome assembly GCA_963930735.1 of Dioctria linearis. Classification (NCBI taxonomy): domain Eukaryota; kingdom Metazoa; phylum Arthropoda; class Insecta; order Diptera; family Asilidae; genus Dioctria; species Dioctria linearis. The sequence goes on along the minus strand of OZ005742.1, from coordinate 49,976,167 downwards.
CTGTTGATGAGTCAAACCAAGACGTGAAACTTGTCACCCAAAGTATAACGAGTTGTGTAATGAAATAACAAATTAAAAACATTTTTTAGCTTTTGCTATATACCGGAGAATCCAAAAAAAGTTCCTTCTTCACTAAAGTCAAGAAAGTTTGATTTTTATTTTTTATATATTATTCAGCCAAGTTAAGGGGATACCTTATGATGCAAAGCACAGCATGGCAGGAAGGTGATATCGAAACGAATTAGGGAACGTGAGGAGAAGCGCCAGAGGTGCTGAATGTCACCGTTAAACTTTCGCAGATTGTATATTGGAGTAAAGACAGAAAATGGTAGACTGTTCCACATTTACACAATTCGGGACAAAAACCAACACGAAATTTTTCTGCATGGCAGAAAGTAATTTGATGGGCGGTTTGCTGCGAGAATTTTGTGTGCAGGAATTATTCTGCAAGTAATCAGACGAGATATTTCATTAAACCATTGACCGCGGATATAGCGGTAAGGGATAGAAGGGCATCCATCATTGCGGCGTTGTTCGAGTGAGTCGATATTACAAGTTATTGCCACATCACCAGTTAGCTTGAAGGCTCTCTTTTGGACAATATCCAATGAAGGTAAGACTATGCGACCAGCCTCTGGCCCAGATTCCATATCTATTATATTATATTTTATCCTAGGTCTAGTGTAGGACTTGTAGAGGAGCGCTAGATTCGATGGGCTGAAATATTTCTACACCGTTTCAGAAATCCTAGACATTTCGCTGCTTCTTTGGCAAAACAAAAGATGTGATCTGTCCACCTTAGCTTACAGGAAATATTAAAGCCAAGAATATAAAAAGACGGTGTATCGCAAATCAGTGTTCCATCAAAAGAAATTGGAGTGAAAAGCTATGATTTTGTTTCGAAGAGATGTGATAGCGTTGGCACTTAGATGCCTTGAATTCGACGGGAATCGCTTTACTCCAAGCGAGATCGTGATCAAGGTCGTTATTCATTGATCCAACCACGCAATCTTATTTGACAGATGTGACATTCCCTCTGGAGTCCATAAGAGTATCAAGGGTACTGTCAATGGCAAAATTTGATATTTTCAAGGTCGTTATTGAATTATATAATCAAGCCATCTCGTATGACAGATACGGCATTCTCTCTGGAATCCCCAAGAATGTCAAAAGAGTAAACGAAATCAAGGCTACTATCATAGGCGAAACTATGGATCGGATTAAAAGTACGAGAAAGAAGATCAATGATGAAAATTAAGAAGAAATATAACAGAGCCCTGGGTCGTCTCGGCATTTATAGGGTGAGGTTCTGATGAAACCCCATCTAGTACAACCGGTATTATGCAATCAGGTAAAAAGCTGTCAATCTATAATAGAAGAAGAGGGGAGAGACAAAGTGCTACCAGATGAGCATCCAGATCGGAAGCCATATTGGTGATTGTTGCTGAGTTGATTGGTTTGAAGATACTTCATTATTTTGGAGTTAATGATAGATTCAAAAAGCTTTGAAAGAATCGAAGTGATTGCAATTGGTTGATAATTTGATGCGTCGCTACCCTTACCTTACTTGGGAATAGGCTGAACGTAAGCTATTTTCTATTTGAAAATTTTCCTGTCGAATAAAACAAATAGATACGGCTTTGGAGACGTTGATCCCCTTAAGGACCTTGAACACATCCCTCTTACGGATGTGTGTCTTGGCTGTTTCATAGAGAATTTGAAGCGAATCTACCAGTGAAGATACTAGCTTGATCAAGGGAGTCAACAACCACTTCACCGATATTAAGTAGTGAAGGTATGGAGGAATCGCGGAAGTTGTTCTTGATGGTCTTGACCGGGGACCGGAAGCCTTTTCAATCTTTTCGGTTTGCCAACATTCTGATCAAAAGGAAGTTTTTCTCTCCGGATAATGGACTTCTAGGTGTTCTGTGCAGTCTTGTCGACTTGTTTCAATTCTAGACATGAATGCAATTGATATGCGCGAAAAGCACACTCTTTCGCTTTTCTTACATTACTTGGTTGAACTTATACTTAAACCAAGAGCGATTTTACTGTTTTTGAGATCTGCTGTAAGAATACGGAATGTATTCACGCATGCCAAGACGTCTCTAAGGCTCTGATTTAGAATTTCCCAATCAGCATTTAATTTTTTTTTTAAGGTTTTAGCTAAATATTCTACTATTTCATTTTACGAAATAATAAAACTGTTTTTTCCAAAATAAGTGTCTTACTTGAAATGTAATAACTCACTACATCAATATACAATGATTTGTTTGCCGTTGTGTTTTCAATTAAAACAAATCTTCCATCGATTTTACCCGAATAAATTCTGCTTCAAATTGAACGTTTCCAGAAATTTTTATGTCTTGTGCAATAAATGCAGTGGAAGAATTCAGAAGATCTACTGCAAATTTTTTGTGGTCTTCATGGAGGGGCGCGCGCACCCGCGCCACCTAGCTGGATCCACCACTGCTTTCAGCCTGTAAGAATTTACTTTCTTCAAACCAGCATGGGTTTTTTTCGGGCAGGTCTACAACCACTAATTGTTGGAATTCGTCTCGGATACCATTGGCGGGTTTGCAAAAGGCTACCAGATAGATTATATTTATACTGACTTTAGTAAAGCTTTCGACAAGTTATCTCACTCCGTGATATTATTTAATATTTAATATTCCTAAAATGGACGGAGTCATATTTAGATAACAGAACATACCAAATCTATTTCCGCCATTCCATCTCTAGAGTCTTGAAAGCTTCGTCCGGCGTAAGTCAAGGTAGTCATTTGGCCCCGTTGTTCTTTATTCTATCTATTGCCGACATTGTCCCTATTGTAAAGCACTACAAAGTCTTGATTTATGCTGACGGCATTAAACTTTTCACTAAGATTAATCTTTTAACGATTCTGAACAGGTACAGGGTGATCTCTCCAAATTTTACGATTGGTGCAAAAGCAATAATTTGGTACTCAATATCGACAAAAGTGTGATTAAAACATTCTGTCTGTGACTTGGGTGTCAAAGGTGACCAAAGATTGAATTTTGTCTCCCATATAAACTTCATGGTATTAAAGAGTAGTACTAGGATGGGCCTTACAAAACATTGGTCTCAAGAGTTCTCGATTCCCACCCTTACACTTCGTTTATAACCTGCTTTGTGAGACCCATTCTTGAATACGCTAGCCAGATCTGATTTCCATTTTACGGTACACACATCGACCGTATCGAATCTGTTCAGCGAAAATTATTACGATTTGCTCTCAGGAACCTACCCTAGAATAATTTATGTATGTATGGGCTCCATTACCTGTAGTCAATGAAAACATAAGTAGAAATTATCACCTCCATTTAGAAGAACAGGAAAAAGTAGAACACTTGCTTTAAGAGTGTTTAGCTATCATGTGAAGCTATTGTTGTCAGTGGCAGATCCTGCATTGAAATTAGGGGGGCGGTCATAAATATATTTTTTCAAATGACTCAATTAATGAAATATTTTGTTTCTACAAATTTAGGGGGGGGGGGGGGGTCATGACCCCACGACTCCCCACGATCTGCTACTAATTGTTGTTCTCCGTGGTCGTTCGGGTACTGATGCCAGGATTCCCGCTGTCGGGTTCTTAGAGGTTACTCTCTTGAGTCCCTTAAGCTGGCTCTGTTCTTAGGACAAATGTTGAACACTCGAAATCAGAATATCACAAACTTCTCGGTTCTGTGTAAAGTTCCAGCTGTTGCGGTCAAGTAGCAATAATACGATTTCATATTAAACTCTCTCTCTTTCTGTCTATGGTTTATTTGATGCGTAAGAATTCACAGACGACTTTACAATGACGATAATTAGATGATAATACACTTAAAATTATCTATTCAAGAGAAAAGTTTCACACAGGAAACTTTCCCGGATATTTAGTTCAATTATCGCCTTTTCCGTTAAAAAATTCACGAGAGGGGCTTCTACAAGAAAAAGTTTCCCCAGATAATTAAACTCAAAGAAAATTACTTTAAAATTTAACGCGAGATTTTTTATCTCCAACCAAAATAGCCCTGCTAAGTCAAATGCAAAAGCTTAATTAATTTTTTTCCTTTTGTTTTTCTCACACGTTACGAGAATGACAGGCCTACTCAGATAGGACCTTTTGCACTTCGCACAGTAATATTCCGAATTTCTCTTAAAATCTACAAATGTTGTTTCTGACTACAGCTGAAAGCCCGAATACAGTTTACGTCATCATAAGCTAAGGCTTGTCACCACAAGTGTTTGCCTCCCTATACAGTATTCCTTGTAATTACACACACACACACACACACACACACATACACAACCATTTTATCGAAATTCATCAAATTTATCCACGAAAAGTAAAATATATTTTCCCCATAAATATCATAATAAGTTTTTTATCCAATACAAATTCGATTTATGGTGGACTCATCACGCAGTATACTTTTTGAAAGTTTTTGAAAGCTTTCAAAAATTCTTGTTCAGAAGAGCTAAACAAAAACATCAATTTTTTGCTGGAAGTCTCTTAGGAAATTAGTCGAGACAACTTTCAACAGTCACGTTCCATGAAATGAAGTTTCAATAAAAGTAACTAAACTGAGAAAATAAAGTTTTGTTTGCTAATTACGTAAAAATCAAATAAAAACCTCCTCCTCTGGGAAAAAGCTGAATCACCTGAGATTAATAGTAGATGTCTATACCTACTACTACTACTACATATACATATTATATACTTAGAACAGGAAGTCAAGTATGATGGACTTTCCGGAAGTTCTGGAAATTAATTTAAATTTAAGGCGAATTATAATGACAAAGCCGCCGTAAACAGGAAGACTCAAGTATTAATTTCATTGTGATATCGAATTGTTTTTGGAAACATCAAAGGAAAATCCTCTAAAATTTATTAAAAGCATAAAATGTACATAAATTCATACGTACCTATACATACTTACTTGTGTTGATAATTTTATATATATATATATATATATATATATATATATAACAATAGATGACAGTATACGTATGCCATGATGGAAACGTATGCATACATATATGTGCATAATATTTCCTGCCATGCTCACAAAATGAGATTACTTCAACGTATTAAAATTTAATGCATCATCCTGAAGGATGATTATTGCAGTGTTAATCTCAATTAGTTCCAACACATTTGAGCAGGAATATAATGCTTTTCGGATCCGATATACTGCAATCAGTCTGTAGTAATCTCGCAGTGAATGATTGATGGCATGCCTTTCAATATATTTAATCACCACGTTTTACGAGAAAGCAGAGCCTCTCAAAAGCATAAACACAGACAAATTCATGATTTCCAATATATGTAAATGCCATTACCATATAGCCATTAACATGTACATAAAATTAGGTAATTACTCACTTTAGCCATTACATGCCTTGTCTACATGTATACATATGTAAATCCGAGTTTAAATTAATAAAATTAAAAATTGTTTTCAAAAAAACAAAAAACACTCAACTACCAGCTGGTGAGAAGCAGATAAGTAAAAAATTAACATTTTATGGTCATTTCGCTAATTGGAATAAAATGTATCGCATGAAAATATTTTTACAGGAGAATTATATGTATTGCAAAAGGATTCATGTATTTCCACAATTGTAATACAAAAATTGTGGGTGAAGTATGAGTATTCGTTTTATTTTTCTAAATAGTCTCATTTTAGCATGGCCGTCTTTAGCCAAGTGGGGCTCCTGGGTACTTTAGGATATGGGGGCCCCTAGGAGAAATTATTTTCTAAAATACTTTGAGTTATTAACAGGAATAATAACGTAAAGTATGCAAAGCCTGGAGGCTTTTTGTCACCACTCCAATTCCATACGCTCTAATGTAAATGTTCGGATGAAGTAACGTGACCGTAAGGTAACATTTAGCTTCCTCCGGCTAGCATCTTTTAGGTGAAGAAACTATATGAATATGCACACACTTGCCGCTTAACTGTCATCATTGTGGGAGACGCAAGGAAGATACTTACGCATTTTTTTTTTTTAAATGGCTGCTGCCACAATAGTGTGAGAGAAAGACATTAATAAGTAAGAATTAATACAAGAAGTACAAATGAGATCACTCTCAATGTTGAAGGAATACTCTTAGAGCAATTTGAAGATACAAATGTTGGGAGAAATATCCTTGAAAGTATTTATAGACCTTATAGCCAGTTTCACAGTCAAGGCTTAAGTCACACCGATGGCTTAAGCCAAGGTTTAATAAATATTTCGGTTTCAATGTCAAGGCAAGCTTAACTTAAGCCCGTCATCTCGAAGGCTTAAGATTCAGATGTTGCTGTGAAATACATATGGAGATTATTGCTAAATATATATTTTGCATAAATATTATAATTTTTGTTGTTAAACGAACGTACATATTTCAAAAGTTATACTTTAAAACTAAATTGAAATATTCGAAGTTAGCAGTTTTGATCAATGTCTGGCAACTTGTGTTAGCATTGCATTTGACGTTTTAGAAAGAAACCAAGCAGTTTAAGACAAACATAAGTTATATATCTGATGCGCAGAGGATATTGTAAGTGACGAGAAATGTATAAAATAATATCGCAAAGTGTGATCCGTGAAAAAATTATAAGAAGGCACCCGTAACACTACTAGAAATCGGATGGCATTTGTTTTTATACTCGGTTCCGATTGTAGACACATTCGGCTATGATGGTTTACGTTATCGAAACATTCTGCAACAATAGTTTTTGGATTTAATATCCTTTTAGATAAAAACCACAATAAACTGGTTAATAAACAGTTCTTCTTCCTTTCGCTGGGTTTTTAATCCACAATGACAATTTTCCTTTACAAAAGTTCACAATTACAGCAGTGCTGACAATTTAAAAATTTTCATCTGCAATTTAACTCAATTACCGAGAACTGTGAAATCGAGTAGGCCTAAGTTCTGGGCTTAAGCCACACTCGTGGCTTAGCTAAGCTCTAGCTTAAGCCTGGACTGTGAAACCGTCCATTAGAGTTACAGCAAGTCTCTCTCTTCGGGTTCAATCGATGATCGCATATTGTTACTTTGAAAAGCTCTAGCAAGTCTCTAAATCTGTAGTAGTAAATCATCAAGTCTTTCAATACTCATTCGGAAATATCAAAATTCAATTATTCAGGATCATCGGTTGGTCTACTACATATCGCAGAGGCTAGGAGCTCCATGGATCGCCGGTCTCAAAGGCTCTGGCACTGCCTTTTAGGTCAAGTCAATACAGTTTATCCAACGTTTTTTCAACTTCTGTAACCATTCCAGGAAATACGCTATTTCAAACGATGACATTTTTTTTGATCTACCAAGCCATTTCATCATGTTTGGAAAACTTTTCCTTTTATAAGGTGATAAATCTGCAAAATAGGATAAATGGAAAAGCAGTTCCCTGTGCAATTACAGATGTGAAGGCTGGTAAATTGTCTCTTTGACAAATATTTTCCATAAATTCAACAATTCAAAGCAATCCAACAAAAATGCATAATACCGTTCTGTTCATGTTATACGAATCACATAAGCTTTTCGACCGATCTTATGAGCTGATTTCATTTTTGTCATATTCGATTCTAATTTAGCGGCAATAAATTCATTGTTTTCACTACTCTATTATTGGATCCATGTTTAATCTACGGTTATATATATAACACCACAAAAAAATGATTTAGATTCGCAAATCACAGAATATAGTATAGAGCATATAAGGGTATGTTAACCCACTGCTAATCAGGATCCCGCTGTAATTATAGCTGTGAAACTGCCATGCTTAAAGTAAAATCATTCATTCGTGAGGCTATAGATAATGACGATCTATCAATATTAGCACTACCTACTTGATTTCAGCAAAGCGTTTGACTCCATTAATTATTGTAATTTGTGCACAACCAGCAGCTCTCAGATATACCATTCTTACACCGCGGTATTCCTCAAGGATATATATTAGGTCCCATATTATTCAATCTTTACATAAATGACTTTTCTGGTGCTGTCGTTGATACATCTATTTATACGAACACATAGGCTTAAAGTGTAGGCCGATTAAACGATGATCTACAACGCATTTATAACTGATGTTTTCGTAAAAAATCAAACTTAAATCCTGACAAATCTTCATGCCTGACAGAAATATAATTGATTCTCTTTATTTGTCAGCCATATTTCTCAATAAAACAAGATTTGATTATGCGAAAAGTTTGAGCTTTGAGCTCAATTCAAAAATTTTCTCTTGTGACCCTACCTTAGGTAAAATATATGGCTGCCTAAGGAGGCTATAGCTAAACTCAGAGCTGCTAGCACTCTATGCTCGGAAAAAAATCGTTAAATTCCTAATTTCTCCTTATTTTACTTATGGCTGCGTATAATATTTTCCTCGCTCGACTCGGTCCACCGGAGAATGCTCTTAATGGACTATAACGATGAATATTACGCTTTATATACAAACTATCTCGAGGTAGTCATATTTCTCCATACATAAATGTAACTTTTTTGCTTGATTGTTCATTAGAAGTGTACTTAACTCAATATAGGCTAAACTTTCTACATCGACTCGTATTCAGCCAGAAGCTACGATACCTATCTGATAAGTTGAGTTTCTTGCAGTCGAATAGGCACAAGAAAATCCTAATACCCCGCTGTAGATCCCTATATAAGCAGTGTTCCTATTTTATTTACTATGTTCGCAAATGAAAGCTCTTGTCGCATTATGTACAGCTTGGTAAGACCAGAGGGACCTTTAGTAGACTATTAAAATCAATTGACATATCTTAAAATATCATATCGGCGCGTTTTGGATGACTTTGCTTTGTAAATTTTTACTAGCTTAGTTTTCATTGGTGAATATTTTCAGTATCTTCAGTTGACGATCCTTCAACATAATAATATAAAATATCATGGGTTTCAGACGTCTTGGACGCTTGCATTATTCCCGTCTATACTAGTACAACTGCACGAAATTCAGTGAACAACTTGTGAACCATTCTATGCGATGAAGCAAAGTCTCCATATTACATTTTTAGCTTTTCTTCAATATCCTTGAAGGATTTTCCACGCAAAAAGTAATGCTTTTCCACCACACGGAATTTCCGTTTTCCATTATAGCAAAGAATCACAAACTTATCAAATGGGTTTTCCAATAAAGGCGGGTCCATGTTGATGGAATAATGCAAGCTGTCTGTGCGGTATTAGCGAAATTCTTTATTTATTTATTTATGTATGCCATTACGTATGGAATGTAACATCGTTCAAATGTCCGCCGGGGCTTCTCACCATGGCATGGATCCGGGAGGTCTAATTTTTAATGATCCGGCTGAATTTGAGCGATGGCCTGGGTTATGTCAAATTTGAGGGCCTCGGTCAATTGCGGCTTATTGGAATAGTCATGGGTCTTCACAAAACTCCACAAGAAAAAGGCTAGCGGGGTTAAATCGCACGATCTTGGTGGCTTTAAGTCACGTATACAAGAGGAAACTATACCCTCATATCGTTCATGCAGAACGTCCATCGAGGCATTAGCTCTGTGGAACGTAACGCCGTCTTGATGAAATCACATGTCGTCGTCCATGTCCATATCATTCAATTCGAACCAAAACAAATTAGTTATCATCGAACTGTAGCGTTCGCCGTTAATCGTGATGGCATCACCAACGTTTTCGAAAAGTACGGACCAATGACGCCGCCGGTCAAAATCCGCACCAAACAGTAACTTTTTGTGGATGCATACCAACTGACGAACCTCGTGCGGTTTGGTGCTGTACCATATATGACAATTTGACTTGTTAACATAGCCATTCATGCAAAAATGCGTGTCGTCGCTAAAGATGAATTTTCGTCCAAAATAGCGGTCGTCTTCTAAACGCTCCCAAGCCCAATCAACGAACAAACGGCGTTGTCTATGGTCATTAACTTTGAGCTCATGGGTCAGTTAGATCGTGTACGGGTGCAGACGCTAGTCTCGGCGCAAAATTTGACTAGTTGAAGTCTGCGAAAGGCCTAGTTCTTGTGCACGGTGAGGAATTGACTGCCTCGGATTCTCCTGCACACCTACACGGACAGCGGCGATGTTCGAGTAGGTGTGGCGTTCCTTTGTCGTACGGGTAATGGCTGAATGTTTACCGAACCGGTCGTCTCAAATTTGACCACCAACCGTTGCACTAACGAAAACTCATTTTGATAATAGAGTTCATAAATTTAGTCGTGCTGCTCAATCGTGTAACTTGCCATGGTGATTTTGCATCAACGACTGAATAATAACAACAGATGTAACTGACGTCGCCAAAAAAACATGGCCGGCACAGCCTGTCAACATCTGTGAACATCTTTCTAGCGATACCTAGTGTGTGTTGCACCGCTGTCAAAAGGTTTCACGTTGGCGGAATATAGGAAAATGGAGAGATGCCGGGAATAGGAGATGATGGAAGAAGTTCGGGCATTAAGAGGTGAAATAAGTGAGCTGGAGCTGGAGGAACGAAAAAAATTTTTTTTTTAAGAAAGTGAGAAGAAAAAGGGAACGCCAGGATTAGATGAAGTAATAAGGGCAAAAGAAAACCAGAAAAGGGAAAGATAAGTGTATTCGTCGAATTTTTATATTTTTTAAAGTCACGAAGAGAAATGCATAAGCTTGTGAGTAAATGACCAACGCGGGCGGCCCTTTTGTAAGAGAAATGAACTTTAGTAATATCATTTATAATCGTAACTTTGTGTGGGAACTTATCGAAAGAGATTCAATTCAGGTATTTGCGTTAACTTTTATATAAAAATTTATCATTTACAATTATTGCTCCACGTAAAGAATGGACAATTTTGTTGGTAAATGACCAACCGCAGCACAGATGTAAGAAAAGTGAACTTTAGCTTTAGCTACATGTTTACGAGGAGATTAATTAAAATTATTTAAATCGTACATTTAACCCTTTCATATCTACGTAAAGGATCTACTATTTTGTTGTCGTAGGGCCCATCCTCAGATTATAACTGAAATACAACAATTAGATTTTGTAACGAGCACGCCAAACCATACCCGCATTTAAAAAATTCTTTCTTTATCATCGTTGAGATGTAAAGGAGTAAAATGTAGCCTAAAGGGAGTATAGTAGGATAGTCGTTTTTCTTACAGGCTCGATTTAACAGACTGTCGTACTCTAGAAGGCCTCCCAGAGAGATATATTCACCGCGTTGTGAATCGCGCACAAGAATTCGTATGTTATACTGTAGTAAGTAAGTAAGTAAGTTTCTAGTATGGCAAGAAAGTTCCATTGGGTTTGCTTTATTCATTTATTTTTCCATGTTGATTAGACTAAGTCCTACGGGTGTGAACTTAAGTAGAAAATAAAAAACTAAAAACCAAAGAAAAAATTTTATATATCGAAGGGTCACACATAAAAATTTATTAATTACGAATTGGTAAACTAAATGTTTATCTTTCTTCTTTCCTCTAACCGAAATTTCACAAACAGGCTATACAAAGGACATCAGATCAATAATGCGTGCTAGTTGGTGCTACAACAGGAAAATTGGGGCACAGTACTGAGGGGTTAAGTGCCGTCGTATCCTCACCATCACCATCATCTCCAGGTAAGATAAGTCAAGGTCTTTTTAAAGCCAAGGTTTGTGTTTCGACCCACCCCATATTCTCCGCCGTTAGTTAAGGTGAGCTAGCGTGCCGCCCTGACAGAAAGCTATCACGGAATGAGCTGTCAACTTCATCTGACAGATTTGACTTCACGTCTATGATCCAACTCTCACTCACTCACTCATAAACAGAAACTTTGGTTGAGATGGCAAATATCAAAAATAAAATTCCTCTTACGATTTTAGACCCATCAATTATCATATTCCCATCTTATCACACATAGCTTTACAATGCAAGGGTAAAAAACTGCTGTAACTTCAAAACTTGTCCTGTCTCAGTTCACTTTTGACCGTTGTACACATACACACATATCTATTACGACATGTTCCCTGATTAGAATTGCTTCAAGTACAGAGAAGTTAAACAATTTCTACCCTGATTAATCTTTTAATTTCAGTTTCAGTCATTTAAAATTATCGTTTGGCAATCTGACTGACAGGATTTTAAACAAGTCTGTAAAAAAGACGAGTCTGAAGCATTTTACACGCGTCCCGTGTCAGTTCTATGGACCCATGTCAACCCTGGGGTATGATAAAGTGTTAAAGTTTTCTCATTAAGCGATTCGCATCAACTCCATTTGTTTTTCATGTAATTTTTAACGAGTTTACCTGGAAATCCGTAAGATATTAAGACGGATTTCAATGCTTTTTTTTTTGATGAGGGAACTACATCAAGATTTCAAGTTCTGCATTTTATTGATAGTTGAAAGTGTGCTAACAGATTTCTACTTTTGTCCGTGTTGGTTTCCGTAGATATTTCTGCGTTATCTATAAATTAGGCGATATAGTACTTTGGAGGTCTTTAGTATATTTCTGATGCTTTCCCTTGTATTTTTATATAGTTGTCGATGAAAGTCCACGTCTCTTTGTGACTTATCTAATAAAATAAACAATCTAGCTGAATTGTAGATATCAACAGAGTTCTTCGATTAATGTAAAACGAAGTTTCAGGATTAAAAATTAGTAAATTTCATGATAAAATAGGAAATCTAGAAATCCATTTATAGACATACATGTCAGTAGTGGTACGAGTGTAAATAAAAATTCCAGCTATGACAAAAATAAATATCCTTTTTCAGGAGATGGACAACTCTGGAGTTGACCCAAAGAGCTGACTGATTCACTAGCAGTTATTTTAGGATATTCTCTTTTTTGAATCTTTATTCAAAGGAAAGATGATATGACTCATGACGAGCTGGAGTTTCACTGATAATGCAGGAAGCATATTCATACAAGCGTATTAGCGTGGAGAGTGCGTACTTTTTAGTTTCTTTTTACTCAGTTTTTCGACAATCGCCTATATATGGATGTATACCTACTACACAACTCAACTATGAGACACAATTGACAACTTCACAGGCGAGTGAGTCTAGAATAGCAATACTTTCATTCTAATATATTACACAAGGACTTCCGAATAGTGACAGCATTATTAATCTGCTACCATTTATCATTCACAGATAATCAGCACAAATATCACAGATAATCGGAAGAATAAATGCTGGGAAAGATATGGAAAATGATTGTGCCGGGTATGTGAAAAATCCTTATTTAAACAGACAATATGTATCATTTCGCAAGGATGAACGCTGATGTACCAAACCTCGACGTACATACCTATATCCAAGACTCTAAGAAAATGAATTCATTTGATTTGCTTTTGGTACATATCAATTAAAGCTCGCAAGAAGCTATTACATAGAGTATATCCGAGATGGAACGTATATGTATATGGTCGATATATACAGAGATACATATACACCAGCAACTTGTTGGTGAACTGAACAATATAGGTCTTAGAGGAAGCAACTTGTGGCTTTTGAGATCTAGAATACAATCCAGCCACAGAAGATCACAAGTGCATTATTCGTAATAAATCAATATGAGACTGGACTGGAGACCTTTTGAATCGGGCAACCCCTTCTTGGTGTTGTCATACAAAATTTTGGTTTTCCACTATATATTTGGAAACTGTCTGAAAACGCGTCGACGTGAAGAGCTAAAATTTTGTACACGGCGTTATCATGAAAATTGCAAATACAAGCTCAAAATGGGAAAAATCGGGCAACTTCTTTTTGGTGTTGCCATACAAAACTTTAGGTTTTCACTATATATTTGGACATTACCTCACGCGTCGACGTAAAGAGCTGACATTTTGTACACGGCCCTCTTTAAAAAAAAAAAATGTAAATTAAGTTCGAAAATTGGACTAATCTATCAACTCCTTCGTAGGGTTGTCATACAAAAAATTTCGTGCGTAATATTTTTATAGCAATAGCAATTAAAATTTCAAAAATCGGGTTACCCCTTCTTGGTGTTGCCATACAAAACTTTCATTTTTCATTATATACTTGGTAGCTGCCTGAGAACACATCGAGGTGGAGAGCTCATATTTTGTACATGGCGTTTTCATAAAAATTGAAAATACAGTTCGGAAATGGGACCAATCGGTCAACTCCTTCGTAGGGTTGCCACACAAAACTTTCGTGTTCCAGTCAATCTTACACCAAGATCTTTTACCACGTGACCGCGTTGTTCATACTGAGTCCAGGGCAGCTGGGTATGTCAATTATGGTTTTATGTATAATTATGGCTCTGGACTAAGAAGTGTTCAGAACCAGCTTGTTTTCAACAGCCCAATTATAGACGTTTCTTAAATCTGAATTCATGCAGTCGACAGCATCACCAATTTGATTCGTATGCCTAGAAATGTATAAATGAACATCGTGAGCATATAAGTGAGCTCGTTGATGAATATGGTAAGCAGTAAAGGTCCTAGAATAGATCCTTAGGGCACACCACTAAATACTGGCAGAAAATCAGAAACTCTGCCGTCACAACAAACCTTTTGCTGCTGGCTTGTGATATAACTGTTAATAAGCTTACATGCTGGAGCAGAAAAATCAAAATGTGTAATGAGTTTATTAATTAAGACGGCTGGATCAACTCTATCAAATGCTTCGGAGAAATTTAATAGGCTTAGAATAGTTATATTATTTGCCGCCATTGCATCGCGAATGTCATCGCTTATTTTAATGTGATTCAGCTGTGCTTTGACCTATTATCCAGATTGACAGCATGATAATAGACCACTACTTTCAATATAATGACAGCTAATTATGCATTAATTTTTCGAACACTTTTGAAAAGAAAGGAAGTATTGAAATAGGACGATATTCCTTAAGAACTGAAATGATTTTAGTCCATTTCCTTTTAATGGGAAATGTGGAAGATGAAATAATATTATTAAAGATATAATTTAAGTGTGAACTTAGGAAAGAAATTATTATTTTTATAAACCTGAGGTTAATACGCATGGCGTTGGATCTAATGGCAATTATTGCTGTATATACACTTCAATCTCCGTTACATTTATGAATTTATACCTGTTATTTGGATCATCCCGATGAAAAGTTGTTAAAACTTCTCCCGTTTCTACCGTCATAGATGATCCATTGGAGGTGAAGTGATTGAACTCAAGATTTAGTTCATTCAAATCCTTAGAAACAATAGAGAATTTTGATTTACCCACCCCGATGTCTCTTAAATTCATCCACAGTTTTTTTATTAGGGAGGTTCACATTGAACTTCGATTTGTGAAACATTGTTTTTGATGGCCGGATTTCGTGGATTACTGAATTACAGAGAGTACGAAAAATGTTCCAACATTCAGGAGTTCTAAAGCGTTTCCACCAGACCAAATTACGTTGATAGATTAGATTTTTAATTCTCGGTGTAAACCAGGGACAGGTTGAATCAAAGGTAAGATTTCTTTAAAGCGGTAAAAATCTGTTAAAAAGAGGCTTGCTCAAAAACCGAGAAATCGTCATTTTGTAAAAACAATATTTTTTCGAGTTCAATGAATACAAAAGAAATTTTGGAATGTTAATTTATTTATCCGAAAACTTCTGAAATCCAGGAATTGTTTTAAATGTAAAATATCAGATGTTTTCAGTTTGCATTTCTCGAATTCGAATATCAAAGTGATTTTCATTTTAGAATGTAGAATTTTATTATAAAAACCTTATTCCTGCAAGGCTCATTATCGTCATTAATTAATAATAATATGTTTTGATAAAAAAAAGATGTTATTTCATGTATTAAATATAATTCCTTATTATGCCCCAATATTTTCGTCATTATGCCCTGTATGTGGGGCTTAGTGACGAATTGGTCATCACTTCATTTAAGTCAACAGCGTACTTCATAAGGATGCTAGACGGTAATTATCTATATCACATTTTATCACTGATGGATCCTAGTTGGTACTGGAATATTAAAAGCTTCAATAAATCGATTCAAGGCATAAGAAAAATCTAGAAAAAAATCGTTCGCCAGGGTTCCCCTGTACCTTTAAAAGCGTGTTTTTCTGATAAATATTCATAATGTTGTTCTTAATTTTAAATTCAATAAAACATCTATCGCAACAGTCAAGCACAAAAATCAGCAATTCAGATATAATTAAGACTCAATGGACGATTACGGAGTATATTTTCCTCCCTTATCATTTAATCGTGTTTCATATTTTCCATCTCTGTTTATTTATTAGCCTATAAATATGCAAAATACACAATTTACTTGTCGTACTAAGTTCATCACAACTTCCTCAAATAAAAACTTTAATTTTGCAAACAAATTTAATTTATACAATTTCACATAAATGTTTCTCCTAAAGTTCTTCATTTCAACGGTCGACTCAGAGCTTCTATCCTACCTAGTATATGTAGTTGGCACCTTCATTGATAAAACTAGATTGCAAATCTTTAGGCGTCTGTCTCACGATAGTTGAATCAAAATAATTAAATTCCACCCTAAAGCAAGCAGCAAGTAAGTAAATAAGTATAGTGTAGGCCTGCATTTGCCAATGCATTTGTATTAGTTGAATTTCCAACCAACCACTTCAACAGTTGCTATGCAGAGGAAAGATGTCAGTTTTGAAACTATACTAACCACGAACTATGTATGTCGTTTCATGTATTTGTTGTTGGTTCAACACCACACTATCCATATATAAAGCTCATTGCTTTCATTTACAAAAGGGTTTTTGTGTTTTCGTCTTCTACAAAGCCCTTTGACTGGACATACATAGCCAACGAGGAATGCTCTTTTGTACACTTCAAAATTGTAGAAAATAATATCCGTACAAAAGTTTCATAGAAGAAGAAGAAACCACGCTGTGGCTGTTGATGCATTTATATAGGGTATGTACCTTTTCAGTACTCCGCCGAAGTTAATAATTCTAGCAGAGAAAAGCTTGTGTCTCTTTTGAAATGTAATGGTAATGTCATATCCTCAGGGCTGGCAGGATTCTTTGAAGTCTTCATAAAACTTCAAAATAAAGAATAAAAACTTTCAAGATTTTCACACTTTATAAAAATAAGAAAATAAGAAGGTTTGTGAAGAAAATTGTTGAATATGTCAAGGCTATAGAACACTATGTACCATTCAATACATTGTAGGTGTATATATATGTATGTGCGTGTTAGTGTGTGTGTTATTACTTTTCGTCTGTAAAAATTCAAGTGGACATTATTATACCTTTTGTAGTACAGTGACGTTTCAAGCTGTGAAATTTCATTTTATTTTTCATAAATATTCACTCAACAAAACTGATTTACTGGAAGAAAATTTTTATATTTCGAAGAAGGAAAGCTTTTTTCCATGACAATTCTATTTTGGTTTCATATTTACATTTTACATCAATCCTGTATCCTTGGCTTGTAAATTATTTTCCATTTCTGAAATGTTCAGAGATGTGAAATTGAGGATGCTCCATTAAAAGTGAACTTCAGTGTAATGAAGCGGATCAGATGCTGATTGTCCATGTCGGTATGGTTTAAACGCAGAAATACAACGAATAAATGTTCGTACAGTGCCGGTTGTTGTCCCGCATTTTTTTTCGATTCTATAAATTGTTGTTCAAAACAGTAAACACCAACGCCGGCTCCCTCATTAATGAGGGAGCAGTCAGTGAAGATTTTTAGAGCAGAACGGTTAAGGCACGATAAGGCGCTTCCGTCAACGCACGATTCCTTTTCAGTAAAACTCACAAGAACCCACTCCCAAAATAAAGTGGTACCATCGTATTAAGTGGTATGCGGGCGCAGAGGATTTTCCCGTTCCAATCCACATGCCAATGAGCAATGGAAAGAGCCAGACCAGCCACCTTCCCAAAATTCCCATGAGCGGAATTTACACGCAGCCCCTTTGACATCTGTCTGCATGACAAGATCCAGAGGTGGCAGATTAAGTAAGACTTCAAGGGCAGTAGTAATCGTGGATCTTATGGAGACTATAATACACAGGCAAGCAAGCCTTTGCAGGCTCGCCAACTTCCGGATTTCAGTCCTCACTTACTCCTCGGCCACCATACATAAGAGGCATATGTCATTATGGGTCTTAGATTTAGATTTATGGAGGGGTGCACAGGCGTTGGCCTCGCATTCACTGCGAACTGAACGATCTATTGTGAGTCATCGTTCAATTTGTTCCCTTTCTAGATTTAGACTGTTAATGAAGTCTAGGAGAATTTTTGGACTTATGGTAGTTTGGTGGAGAAAAAGCATGTTCGAAATGGTGCAATCTCTGCTTGGCCAATGCCTCGCACGTGCAGAGCAAGCAGGTGCTCCGACGTTTCCTGAGCATCTTCACAGAAGCGGTAGGATGTAGTCTCAGGCAAGGTCATCTTATGAAGGTGATACCTTAATGGGCAATAGCCTGAAAAGGGCTCTGTGATCATTTTGAGTTCTGTTCTCCTAAGAAGTAGGAGTTCTTTAGTTTTTCCGCCAGAGTTATCGATAAACTCTTTTACCTGACGAAGTCCTTGCAGTCTTTGCCAATAGAGATATTTTTGATTGTTCTTCCAGTCCCAGCTATTTAAGGTAGCTCTGAGGTAACTCTTTGAAGTCCCACAAAAAGGCTCTGGTCCGACAAAGGGAATTTACGCTCCTCTTTTGGCTAGGCTGTCAGCAATTTCATTGCCTTTATGGTTTTCATGTCCAGGTACCCACATGAGGATAAACTTGTTCCTCCTTGATAAAATGTTAAGGGTTTGCAGACATTCCCCGATAATACTTTACTTGATAGTGTAGACCTTTAAGGCCTTGAGAGCAGCTTGAATTTCCGAGAGGATACTGACAGTTGAGACATTTATGGTTCTCGCAATACAGGCATTGGCGCATTCTTCTATGGCTAATACAATAAGGGTCTTACAATCGAGGTGTGCATCCAGTGCACAGCATTTGATTTCACGCCTCATTTGCAGCCAAAGCTTCTCATGAATTGAGCAAAGACCGTCATAGCTACATTAACTTTCTCCCCTACATATATGCCCCATGTCAGCTTCAAGTCAAGGTAGATTGCGAGGTGCTTGACATGGGGAGATAGTTGCAAAGTGTGTCCAAAGAGCTTTGGAAGAACAAATTGCCCAAGCTCTCCTAGAGAAGAGCACCAAGCTGGTCTTTGTAGGGTTCACCGTCTACTTTCTTTCAAGAGCTTTCAAAAAATCAAATCAGGAGTTTTGAAAAATCCATACCAAGGTAAATGACTGGATGAGTTTCCATTTACGAAATAACATAAAATATGTTGAAAATGATATGAGAGAAAACAGAATCGTATAAGCTTTTGTTGTTTTAATTTCTAATTGTGGCAGTTGTTTATGCAGTATTTGAGTTTGCCTTTAGGAAAACAAGCTTCATCAGACAACAATCATTTACAAGACCTGCAAATGAAAATAAACGCTCCACAGATGGTAGAGAGTGAGATGTTGCACTCGATTGCCAACTTTCTCAACAAGGGATATCGATCAGCATATCAACGGTGAAGGTAGATCAAAAGTGGAGGTAAAGACGACGACGGATGTAAACGTAGCAATGACAGATAGAGTGAATAATTTAACAAAAAATAAAACAGTCTAACTAATTAAATTTATTGAAGAACTTAATAATAAGATCACTACACAACGACTTTAATTTAATTTTTTTTAAAAAAGTCATGCCCGTTACTATCCCTGCTTAAGTAATTGAGAGGAGCTGAAGTATTTCGCATTAAGGTGGTATTTGTACGTACTTTGGTACTTATAGAGTACTTAAGAGTTATGAGGATCAATACCAGTACTTTTAGGAGGGACTTATACTTGAAAAATTTTTGAGTAACAGTACCGGAACTTGTAATTATACTTAAAAAAAATTTAATTCCAAGTCCTGGTATTGTTACTAGTACTTAAGTACCAATGCAATTAATTTCTTTACAGGTCTGGTCTCGAGAACAACTATCTCAGGCACTGACATTTTTGTTGTTAAATGTCTGTTTTAGAGGGGCGGAGAAATAAGTTTCTCCAAATACGGTGCTTATAATTTGTAGAAGTCATTGTAGATTTATTGTTTTCATATTTTTTGGTTTGAATTATGTATAAATTGTCCAAATTTAGGTCAAATTGTTTGTTTTGATTTTCTTGAACAAAAATTAAAGATTTGTATTTTAGTTGTAGTACAATAGTTATATTAATAAATTTGAGTTTGAGTTCAGTAAAAAAAATATGCGAAATACTAAAAATTAAATAAATAAAATGTAAAAAAAATTTTGAATTGTATTTATTTTTAGGGTGTTAATAGATAAAGGAAGAATTTATATTAAGACAAAGTTTTGGGAAAATTAGTCAGAACAAATTATATGATATATCAATACAAATATTTACAACTTATTCATACATACAATATTGTAGGCTCCTCAAAATCATACTGTTGAAAATTGAAAGAATGCCATAGCCGCGTGTGTCTTATGATAGATACATCAAAAACTACCAAATAAGACAGACGCTGGCTACACCAAGCTTTCATATAACAATCTGCTCCTAAGATATGTTTATGTAGCTATATAAATTACTAAATCTAATGAATAAAAATAATAAAGAAAACCACTATCGAAGTAGTCAAAATCTAAATAAAAGAATGCACATACAATGTAATAAAAAGGTAAATGTGAAATCTGAGCTCAAGCGAAGACGGGTACCGGTTTACAAGGATAACTCAACTTTTGAAAATTCAAATATAAATTTTTATATTCCTTACAACTAGTATCACAAGTAAATTTAGTTCTTAAAATATTCCAATAATGTAATAATTCAATTTTTATAAATACCCTAACCTAATATAGCAAAACAAATCGAATATAATAAATTCAATTAAAAGCGAGTCCTACAATAAAAATATAAGTGCCGCCAGTGCTCCTTTTATTTCGGAAAAAAAAGAAGAGGATCCACAATTAAATTCCTGAATTAATTCAACAGAATATGATTGTTTGAAGTATACTGCTATGTGTAGGCCTTCTTAGAACAATGGAGCCGATGCAGTGTAAGAGCAAAATTAGATTTATAATTACAGAATTGAAGAATAGTGTGCCGTGTAGGCTCGACAAAATAGAAGCTTTTGTCTGTGCTGCCCGTGTGAAAACGGTAGTAGTAGCAGAACTAGATTTCTGCTCAGATGTGGATGAAAATAAAACAAAATTAAATTTCTGCAGCAAGAGTAAATTCCTGCTTATGTAAAAGGTAGAAATGAAGCAGAAGTAGATTTTTGAAGCAGGACTAAATTCCTGCTCAGGTGAAGAATTGAAATAAAGCAGAAGTAGATTTCTGCAGCAGGAGTAAATTCCTACTTAGATGGGAGGAAAATTTAGGTTTGGATAGTATGGGGAGCTCGGATTAAATTCTGATCTTTTCAAATTAAACTCTGAAATGGGAATGGGTGATTCTGCTGCAGCTTGTCGAACTTTTTTTAGCCGCCGTGAACCGCTACGTCTCTGCTCCATGATGGGTTGCATTGGCAACACTAATTTCATGATTTCGTTCCATTAAATTCTGACTGCGGTAAATAATCGGGGGGAAGTAGGATTTAGGTAAGTTTATGATCTTTTTGATTTATTTGGCTAATTATTAACGAAATTTTACTTTTTTTTCAGAGTTAATAGTACTCAGGACGGCTATAGTGATTGAGCACAAGGATCTGCTATAATGAGATAAGTATATCGTGTTTTTATTAACCTAACTTAATACTATGTAGTTCTTCTTTTCATATTTTTAGGAAAGATGTATTGGTGAGGAAAGGCATCAAGGGATCATCAGGAAAATTGGGTGTGGCCTGAACAGTAAATATTATTTAATAATACTTATATATTATTATAAGATTTACCTTCCTTCCTTCACGGGATAAGCGTGTTTTCTTAGCATGGCGTCGTTTCCCTTGAGAATAGCAGTACTTAGAGGATGTAGCGTGTGGCTCGTTAGAAGGTCCGCTATCTCACCAGCTGGCCGAGCGGTCACCAATAGAAGCCGGTGAGATCCGCGTGACTTGTAGCCAATGCGCAGACTAAGTCGATGAAGAAAAAACAAAGAAATAGAAGCCCTGTTACCTTTGGATTATTTGGCTCTCTTTCAAGCAATGCCTGGCAAAGCGGCGCCTGGGTCCAGTAGGCTGGTTCACCGACCTTTTTTCTTTTTATGGGTTGTAAACTGTCCGTATGTCGTTCACGATTCTTATATCCTGTCCTATTCTTTCTCTATTGCTTTGTTTTTTTTTTGTTTACTGACTAGGCAGCACTGTCTAGTGAATACTTTGTCAGAGCTAACTCGTCAGTAAATGGTCTAGTTTGAAATTAAACTGGTGGTACTCCAAAATGACAAGTAGATGCTAGTGGGAGTCCGTGTTTATATTTTTCATTTTCTCCTCTTTGATTGAGGAATGCATGAAAAGTGTTTCGTTTACGTGGTAATCTTTATTTTCTAAAGAGTAATGCCGGAATGAGAAAGAAATCCTTAGATCCTGCCTACAGAAGTGGAATATCTGCACAGCCTGACGACACCTATCTGTTGAGCTGACTAGTCAGTTAATCGAACGCGAAGCGTTTGTAGTCGATGGAATTGACAGACGAAGTAACTAGTGACCGTCCGCACTGCTGACTCGTGTACTCATCATCTAATGCTTTCCCCTCTGAAGTTGGACTAAGATTTCGCGCCAGGTCGCGCTAATCGACAGAGAATGGCACGGAGCATTAAAATGCTGGCAACATTATGACATTTCTTGGTCTTTGACAATTTCTAGATTAAGTCCTCTTTTGGATTTATTGGAGGATTTTAATTTTTCTCTAGAATTTTCTGATTAATTAAGTTCATTTTTTAATTGTAAATTGTACAAACGTTTATCTTAACTTTATAACAATTCGAAGCTTTCCGCAATGCATTTTTTTTTAGCCTCTGCCCCTTGTCTTCTCGAAATTAACATACGTCAAAGTTTTGTCAGCGATTTAAATAAGAATGATTTGGAGACCCCGTTAAATTTTACTTTGTCCGAACGTGATACCAGGATATAGGAGCTGACACCGGTCAAAGTTATTCGTGTTCTTAAGTTGGTTTATCTGACTTTACACGATAGTTCCTGTTATTTATATAGTGGAATTTATTTTTAAGTCTAGTACAGATTTCAGGGAAATTTGTAGTAGGTTCTTCGGATTGGAATTGTAGCTGGTTCCTAGATCGATTTAACATTTCGCGATATTTTCGATGTTTATCTTTCGATACGGAGTATCCTTCATACACTGATTGTCAAATTTATGTTTGCTATTTCCTCACCATTTTTGAAGGTTTGCTTACCTACTACTATTTGTTTTAAAGAAGGCGCAATTATCGTTAATGGAATTAATGGGTAGTACTAGTACATTATATCCGTTGAAGCAATGAATAAATATTTGGACAAATATGCTAGATTTTATTCGATCGCTCTTTACTAACAATAGAACAGTGCTGGAGTGTTTCGATTCACAATCGACTGCAATTAGTTCGTTTTCTATGTTTGTTGTGTTATCTTACATAAAATTACTTGTGTTATGTTCGCAATTTTTTTTCATTGCATAGAATCAATTGGAATTTGTGAGACTTTCTTAACGTTTCGAGCAATGTATTCCACTCTACCATTTTAATGCGAAACGCCCTGCGGAAGAGCTTATTTTAAGTGAAGATCACAAACTTGCTGGACCTGTGGCACAATACTTAACAATTTCCAGCTTGAAGGGATCAGATTTCTTTTTAAGCATTTCAAAAACGATCAATCATGCATTTTAGATGATGAAAGCGGTCTTGGCAGAACTACAATAGTCTGTTCCTTCTTGGAGAGTGTTCTGCCCAATGACTCCTCCAGAAATTTGCTTAATTATTGTTAAAAATGATGAATTGGAAATTTCATTTGGACACGCTACTTGGTTCTCAACTAAAATAACATTCATGGATCAAGATGTTGATAAAGAAATTGTTTACCTCACAAAATGGGGATCGTTGCATAAGTCTGGTTCCTTAGATAACTGTGACTTCGATTGTATAGTCATTTCCAATAGAGGGGACTTAATGGCGAATAGAATTCGTTCAGGATATTTACTTCGCAATTATGAAAGCAAAATATCTCTTGTTGTTTCAACTTCTGGTATTTCTGTGGATTTAAGGCAGTTTCCTACCATGTTGGGATTATGTGGGCACCTTGCTAAAACTTGGAAGATTTAAAACCTTTTGAAGAAAAATTTTGTCCGCCAAAAGAATGGAACTCTATAGGAGACTCGAATATGCTTGAAGCTTACTTTTTAAGAAGAGAGCAGATAATAAATTTTTGCAGAGAATTCCGCACGCGCTGCTATCGACATCAGTTCGAAGATGAGCTTCCCCTGGTCCAAAAAGACGTTTACTTGGATAGTTTAAATGCCCAGGTAAGCTCTTTTGTTACAATATGTACATAGTTATGATGCTTATAATTATTTTTATTAATATTATTCAGAAATCCAATATCTCATCCTAGTATTGTTATTATTATTACTATATTCTGGAGAGTTCAAAGAAATAAAACTAAAAATAAACTAAAGAGTATGCGCTAAGTCAGCATCCAGAAGATTACTTATAACTACAGAAAATATGAAATGTTCCACAATCGAAACGCTTGGAAAAAATAGCAACATTCCAAGATAGAGGTACAAGAGTGAGGAATTAAAAGGTTGTGACCTCTCCGAAGCTATAGAAATTTAGTACACTTTGTTGGTGTATCATTGTGAATAATTTTAAACAAAAAAATAAATTAATTCGTTTCACATGAGCTTCACGGGAGCAGCCTACTAGCTTGTTTCTAAAAGGGAAAACATGGTCATATCGACGTTGGTCATAACTGAATCTTATACAGTCATTAAATGCCATGTCTAGCTTCCTGCGGACAACAGAATTCACACGACTGAAAATTAGGCGTCCACTAGAGAAATACTGTGGGAAAAAAGTTTTTATCAACTTTAGGCGTATATTAATACGCTGGCAAAAATCAATATGCGACGTAAATCAAAGTAAAATTTTAAACAAACAAGCATTAATGTGGTCACAGCATTTCATACGAACGTTAAAGATAATGACTGCCACCTAGCCAAACAGAAAGAAGAGACAGTTGGTCCTTAAAGCCCATAGCCATGCCCGTAGCATTTATCTTTAATTTGTTCGATATGGACCACTACGAAATCCTGTCTAAATCTTTGTTAATCGTTCCACATAATCTGCCATAAGCTAAACTGGTCTACTCGATCTGCATCATCATCTGCATACATATCTAACTTCGTGTAAAACTTTCGGAAGATCATTTCTAAAAGGATTAAACAGGATATGGTCAAGGGCGGACCCCTAAGGTACACCGCAACTATTGGCAGTAAATCAGAAGATATTTGTTATAATCAAATAAAAAAATACAACCCTCTGTGACTTGTGAGAAAGGAAATTAGAGTCAACCGAAGAAGAGGAGATGAGGAGAAATTAAAATAATTTAAAAGCTTACATAGAACGGTCAACCGTATCAGGCGCCGTAGAGACATCAAGTGGATGCAAATCTCACTATTCTCCAAGGTTGTTCACATCTATGACCAGTTCAAAAGCCAGACTGCCACTCACAGATTAAGTTGTTAAACTTCAGATAATCTTACATTTGCCAGTAAATAACTTTTTAAGCACCTAAGCTAGAAAGCACAATAAGCTTATGGATCGAAAAACACTGGGAGCCTCCGGAGAAGAATTCCTTTGTATGAGAAGCACGTTAACAGTTTTCCATAAACCACGGAATAAAGATTTATTCAGACAGTGATTAAAAATTAGCTGTAGAAAACTAAAAATAAAGGGAACTAAGGGTTTCAGAGACTTCGGAATGATTAGATCGGAACTCATGGCATTGGATTTGATAGAGCAAATTGCTATGATCAGCTAGTTCACTTCAATACACCTAACCCTAAGGCTAGAGGTAAAAGAAGTACCACCAGTTAGAGTAGGAGAATCACTGCTACTGTGTAAAGAGCTAGAATTATATGATTGGAAATTCCCATAGCATTCATTACGAACCGACGGGTGAATGACACACTTCTTCGTTGAATTACTGTAAACTCCTGCCTGACGTAAGCTCTGCCACAGCTGTTTGGGGGACGAGATCTGGACTGAACTTAACAGCGTAAAAAATTCGTTTCGTATAACGTATTTAACTGGTATCCGATTCCGTAATGTTTTATATAACCTTTTAGTGTGTTTGGTTCTAAGACAGTGATATTTCTAATAAAGAAATTCACGTTCCGCAATTATAAACGGATTTTAGTAGTTATCCATGGACAAGTGTGGGGCTTAATTATGTTAATCCTAACTGGGACATTTTTATTGAATAAAAAATTTACTAAAGTAGTAAAACAGTTCACTTTCTCATCAATC
Source organism: Dioctria linearis (assembly GCA_963930735.1). Lineage (NCBI taxonomy): Eukaryota > Metazoa > Arthropoda > Insecta > Diptera > Asilidae > Dioctria > Dioctria linearis. The sequence goes on along the minus strand of OZ005742.1, from coordinate 49,949,774 downwards.
AACTGCTCTATTGAATTCCATGGTGTAACAGAACACTCGTCAAATAGTGCTTCAGAGTCAATATGATTATAGGCACGGAATGAAAAAGTCCTCTCAAGATCAATCAGATTTAGCTCCAAATCATAACATAAGAATACAATGACATGATCCATAATAGTAGGTATATGAAAATAGGTTGGTAATGAATTGACTACGCTGAGGTTTATGAATATCAAAAAACAATAAACTTTTAAATTTTTATTATTAAAATTAGTAGATAAGCTCTGCAGTATAGCACTAAAAATTATTTATATTGGGAATACAAATGGAAAACCATCGTTGCCCAATAGATGGAGCCACCAGTAAATACTGGTCGAAAATGGAGTATCAGAATTATCACACGACAATAACTCCTCATCATTGGATTTGTGAACTTTTATCGGCGTCATATCCTTTTTTGTGTACAAATAAGTTTCAGTCAAATAAATAAGCGTAATTTTCGGGAAGTTTTGATTTTTGCCTTCAATTAAAAAAAAATCTGCGACTGAAGCGCGTCGAGTGATTGTAGAAAATTATGGTAAGGCTGCTATTAGTGACAGAATGTGTAGCGAATGGTTTCAACGCTACAAAACAGGTGATTTCGGTGTGGCAGACAACGGGCGTCCAGGACCGGTAAAAAAGTTTGAAGACGCAGATTTAAAAGCATTACTAGACGAAGATTCATATGAAACGCAACAAGAACTTTCAGGTTCATTGGGCGTGATTCAATAATCCATTTCACATCATTTGAAGACCTTGGTAATGATGCAAAAGCAAGAAAATTTGGTGCCATACGAGTTGAAGTCAAGATACGTTGAATCGCGTTTTTTTACATCTGAACAGCTGCTCCAACGGCTAAAAAGGAAATGGGTTTTTTATTGCATCGCGTTGTCACTGGCAATGAGAAGTGGATCAATTACGATAATCAAAAACAAAAAAACTGGTTGAAATAATGCCCTGAAATATCACTTAAACGTAATCCCATACCATTTCACAGATTTCCGTCTATGAAGTGGATATCATCTCTAAACATTTTAATTTTAAGTAGGTATAGAAATATCCATCCAATTTAGCTGGTCTAATCGAATTTTTGGTGGTCCCACATATACGATTAAATGCAGAAATAATTTCCTCCACTAGACTTTGCTGTGTAAATTTACATGATACAGTTGCTTAAAAAATATGTCCATCTTCACCTCCCAGACTCAACACGCAGTAATCACAAAATCCCTTTCACCCAAAGATATGCGATTATAATAAAAATTCAATTTTGAATTCTATAATTTGTGGTTACCTGGATAAGAGAGATGAACTCAAAAAAAAAAAATTACAAAAACAAAACAAAAATGCAATGGCATTTGTTATTCTAAGTTTCTACACAGGTTAGAAAATTCAATTTCCTGTGCGTATACAATCAACAACTTGTCTAGGTTAGGATAGGTTAGGTTAAGAGTAGGGAGCGACTAGGCTACTATAGAGCACTGTGGACACCGCGACCAAAGTTTATCTATTGCGTCCACCCCGAAAGTTGTTAGGCTAAATCTAACCTGTACAATAATTATTGCCTTTGGGGTTAACTTGCAAACTTTTTTTGGAGACATACGTGTTTCTCCAGTGAGACACTCACATGTGATATGATTTGAGGATCTTTTTATCATCGTCTACGTTTTCGAGTTTGCCCAAGGTATATAGAAGACAAGGTATTCCCATTGAAATTTTGACACATTGCAGCTGATAGCCTATGACGTAGTTCTGTGAATAATATTATATATATTTTCATAGGAAAGACAGTGAAAGGAGGGAGAGGATTGTGTTCTCTGTACCGTACTTTCCTATACAATCATGATAGTACGTCACCTAATGGTTGGGAACATGGTTCGTAATGGGAATACCTCATCTTCTATATACCTTGGGGTTTGCCTAACTTCTTCAAAAAATAATGGAAGGGGCATGTCCAGTGACGGCATTAGGGAGGGGAGTGAATAAATAATTCATTTGCCTCATACAGGGGGTACTACACCAAGGAAGATCCAATTGCCTGTCTTCCCCTTTTTGCAGTTCTCTCTTAAAGTGGACTTTTGTTAGGCCAAATTTTGGGATGGTATACGGACTGTCGGTTTCAGTTTTAACCAGATCATCACCTTTTTTATTAACATCCACTCCTTCGTGTCCGGGTACCCAAAGCAAGGATATATTGCTGTCTCTAAACTGCAGCTGCAGTTTCGTGTGGCAGTTGAAGACTAGTTTCGATTGTAGACGTTGCTGTTGTGTAGCCCCTCATATTTAAGCTTATAATGCCCCTGTACATAGCTAGACATTAATAGAACTATGTGTGAAATTTTCTATAGGAAATTTTCCTTCGTATAATTCACAATAGCATTTTGAATCGATATTATAAGTAGGGCAATATAGGCTGCGTTTTTATCTCTCAGATCTGATCTGGCTCAATTTTATGTACGTAAAACAACAACAATGGATCACGAATTCTTGTTGTTTTACGTACATAAAATTGAACCGTATCAGATCAGAGAGATAAAAAAACCCAGCTATAGATTCACTAGACACCTTCAACCGCCGACTCGAATTTCCCCGTCTACATTTCTAGCAAGTTGAACTGGCTCGTCCGGGAGCCCTATAAAATTCACCTCTGCCTCCAAACCTTACCAACAACCCTGTACGTGAACAACGGAAGAATATTGGTTGTACGTGTATCGATCGGAAGCCTTTATTTGATACATGTACAACGGAAGGCCATCCTATAGGCCAGTACGTGAAAAACTGAGAGCTAATGGTAATACGTGAGCAACGGAAGCTACTACTACTAGTCAGTACTTGTACAACGGAAAAGCTATCCTGTTACTAGTACGTGAACCAACACTGGAAGCCACTATTTAATACGTGTGCAACGGAAGGACCCGTCACACCGCTCATCTAGATTTAGGCAATGTATACAAGAACACGCTAACATATACTCATTTTACATTTTTAACAGGGACGCAAGAAATAAAGGCATCAATTGAACTCAAGTCAGCTGTTTTCATTTGGACCCCTTACTCGAATGAAGCTACCCAGAGTCAATTTTGCTACCGACCGAACTATTGGCGCCCGAGCAAATCCGATCTACCGAGCTAACGACGTCACAAGCGTTCATAAGCTCCAACTACTATAGCGAAAACCTCCGCCTGGAAAATGGAAGGTACTGCACCAAGTGGCATGCAAAGTTCAACTGGAACCACCACCTCTGCATCTATTTTACCATCTTTCTTGAATCCATTACGGGCCTGTTGCTAGAACTGAAGAAAAACCTTTTCTATATCTGGTAGAAAAAATATTATTCATAAAAACCTTGAATCCGATTTTAACTGAGGATATTTCAAATACGATATCATTTTATGCAAAAATTAAGTTACATTAGTCTCTCGCATATTAAATGCAAAGAGGACATCCTTAAGCTCTCCAGAGATGTTGATAATATTTTAAAAATTAATTAGGACTATGTCCCCGGCTGAATTAGTATCTAATTCATTATGAAAAACATTTTAAGACAGCAAACATCCTGTTGTTGGGCTTGTTGCGCGTTGTATAGTCTCTCATAAAATATATGTATTGCTGTAGGAGGGAAAAATTAAAAGTAGGTAGCTAGGTACATATACCCTCGGGAATGTTCAATATTAACAAGCAGGATACAAATACTCATCCCAGATTTTCCACCCATTTTTCATTCAAGTTGAAAATTTTTCACATTTTCATCTTTCTCTCCTTTCAAAAACATTCTCAATTTACACAATGTGTGTATGTTTTTTTTTCTTTTTTTTTTCTTAAATAACTTCTGTTTCATGCTTCTATTATTGTATATACATATAAGCAAACTCTAAAGAAAGGCAGCTCCTATCTCGGGGCTCGTTTTTATCTGTTGATTAAGAATCTGAAAACAGGCTCTCGACTCATTCTATACGCGGCGGCTACACGTAAATACTATGTTGAGTACCTATGTAGGTACCTCTATATATAGTTAGGAGCACATGATATCAATTTTACCCTCAGGAAAGATTTAAAACGATAAAAAAAAAGAAGATTGCGAACAACAACATGAAAAATCCTTAAATACCAGACAAAATCGAGGATATATTGTTATATCTCTGGATACTAAAGGCTTTGAAACGCTGCTAAATTTTTCTCTGTTCTTGTTGTTGGTAGAAATAAAGTCTTCTCTGAAATGTTTTTACGAAAATAAATTTTTAATCAAAAGCATCTTAACACCTTTTTTGTTTTTGTTTTTTGTCCAGTAGAGATTCAATTATTTAAGATTGTTGGAAATATTGAAAAGTAATAAATTTTTAAATTGAGGGTTTAACTTTACTTTTGATTGCATATTTGAAGAAATTGTATAAAATGGGCGTAACTGGGAGTAATGCTAATAAGAATTTCTATTTCTTATCTATACAGGGAATATACGACAGAAAATCCTACCAGATTTCACTTAAATACTGAAAGGGGGCAGTCACAGAAGGTGATGATCATCAGAGCATTCTAGATTAGTAATCTGTGTCTCGCCTCCTTGCGGTTTTATTGTTGAGAAACATTTTATGAAAAGTAATGATTCTGTTATAGGAACCCGAAGAAGTTTTCGTACCCACTTCGCACTTGGTCGAAATACTCAAACTGATATTGTTTAGAGCGAAAATTTCCAGCTGATGGGCCAATAGAAGTGCTGAGAGGCCAAAAAATATCCGAGCTATAAGAGAACCAGTATTTCGATCTCCTACTTAAGTTTGACATTTGTTCTGATAGTGACGAAACTCATTTTCATCGTCTGTCTAGCTACGTCAACAAGCAGAATTTCCATTACTGTATGGAAGAAAATTATCAACGACTCCATGAAAGACCCATTCACATAGCCAAAGGGTTCTTTTTTTATGTACTCTTGGATCATTTACTTTCTTGAGGATCGATATATTTAGATATGATATGCAACCTTCTCAGACCAAAACTAAGTTTAAATGTATGGCTTAAATAGGATGGGGCCATGCCTTACATGGCCGGAAGATCAATTGTAATATGGCGACTTGACAGAGCCATCTAGACGTCGTAAATTTCCTTGGCCATGATTTTAATGTTCGGAACACAAACAACTAAAATAATTATTATCCTGCCAACCACTGGCTGAGACAGTTGTAAATGTTCATTTTTATTGTAATTCTTTGTTGTAGAAAATCAAGTATCAAGAGGTCCAACCTCTAAATAAGACGGAGATTCCTCTATTAATTAAAAGAAGAAGAAGACCAAAAAATTGTTGCTTTTCTTGTCCAAAATATGTAACCTTGTTTGTTCTCAGAGTTCCTGTATTTAGTTTGCTCCAGATCTTAACAAGGAAATACCAGAGAAACTACTGAGCCGTACGACAGCCTGACTTCCGCAGTCCAGCACCTCCACTATTATTGCTGCTTCCAACATGTCAACATAGGGTCGACTTAGCTAACATTCGCCTGTCAGCTCGCAACCCACATCCATGCCACAATTCCTCAAGCCACAGATCTCAAGAGCACATCGATTCGACGGGATCTGGGCTCACAGTCAGATTGTCATAGGGACAGCCTGGACTTGGACTCATACGGCTTGGACTTGGAAACCACAATTTATTCGACATACTGAAATAATGCACAACCTTAAAGAGAACTTAGGTTCGGCTCGATCCGAACACTCATTCATACTGTCATAGGAATAGTCTGGGCATGAAAAACAATTTATTCGACATCCCCAGTCTCACATCAGGTAGACCAGGGGCTTCTATTCATATCAAATATAGGTGCTGACCATTTAACTGATTATTTACCGTACGTTTATCGCCCACCTGAAATACATTTCAAACACCAATCAGGAACAATTGACGAACTGAAAGCTGCTATACGCCATAAAATTGTAGCAATACGATTCGAGAGAAAGCTGCACTGCTCTTTCTGACATATGACCACAGCGTCTCCACACCGCAAGTGGAGCGTGATTGTACATAAGTTCTAAGCTGTTCGTTGGAATGTAAACTTCAAGGTTTGTGCGGTGTGTTTAAAACTCGGTGAGCAAAATTTACTAACAATGAGTAAATTTTACTTACCGAGTTGAAAGGTAAAATTGTGAGAGGAATTTTAACTCATTGTTAGAAATATAAGGCTTTTATTGAACATACATACGTCATATATCAAGAAACTTGGTACGGACTCACTTGCACACCTTTTTCCTCTGCATGACCTGTAAGGTGAAAGGAAGGCTTCCTTATTAATTCTTTGGAAGGCGAAAAGAAGCAGTCCATATTATTTCTATGGAGGGCGAAAGGAAGCATTCCTTTTTAATTCTGTGGAAGCATTCATTCTGGCATCTCAGAAAAGTGGACAGAAGAATTAAAAGCATGCATTTTCTGAAAGGTTGCAAGTAATACACTAAAAACTCCAAACAAACTATCACCAAAACCTTCCTGTCCTCTTAATGAAGCGTATCAGATATGAGGGCAGACCCAAGCATATCCAGCCTGCTACGGGTAAAGGCCGGACAAACATACAGAAAGTGTTCAATTATCTCAGGATCTTGTTCGAAGCAGGACAGACACTCTGGACCGTCAACAACTCCCATAATGTCAATCATAGTTCTGCATTGTTTTCTTCCGAGCCTCAAGAGAAAGTCAGAAAAATTCCTATTAGGCCAGTTAAGAAACAAGCTTTGTACACGTGCAAATACTCAAGTTCGCCCATCGCTACTGAAGCTCATGCGAGCTTCCGCTTTGAACAGAGACCTGATCATAGAGGTGGCAACACCTATAGCGGCTTCCGGTCCAAGGAAAAGCTAGAGTCGGACCTGCGTAGCAGGTCAGCACTTCCATTCCCCATGATCCCTATGTGCCCACTGTAGGACACCTTGGCAAGCCACAAAGGCAGCAAAGGATTCTGGTTCCTGGTGAAAACCATCAGGAACAAGTTCAGCAGGTCCTCTATATCTTCTCTGCTTAACAACGATGAAGTGGTTGTTGACTCCTTGGATAACGCTAATATTTTGGCTGATGGATTCGCTTCAAATCCCTGTCTTCCACCCACTTCACAAATACGTGTTTCGCATCTACCGGGTGGATATGTACAAGAGCCAATACACATCCGCACGACGCATGTGCTCAAGATCCTTAAAGAGATCAACGTCTCCAAAGCCACAGGTCCTGATAGTTTCTTGCCCCTGTTAATTAAAAGCTGCGCCTCATCCTTGGCTAAGTACATGCGCAAATTTTTTTACATGTCTTATTCGACAGGAAAATTTCCAATTGCTTGGGAACTAGCTCACGTTTAGCCTATTCCCATGAAAGGAGCGGATAGCGATCGCTCAAATTATCGACTAATTTCAATCACCTCGAATTTTCAAAGGTTTTTGGATCTATCATTAACTCCAAATCAATGAAGTATCTAGAAACTAATGAACTCACCAATGATCGCCAATACGGCTTCCGAACTGAACGCTCATCTGGAGACTTGCTAACTTTTCTTTCGGAACGTTGGTACCGTAGTCTTCACAATTTTGGTGACTCTAAAATCGTTGCCCTAGTTATTTGAAAGGTATTTGATAGAGTCTGGCAACCAGCCCTTTTAGCCAAACTTAAAGCACTTGGTGTCTTCTCTCCTCTTCTATTATGGATAGAAAGATTTTTATTCGTTTATTCGGTCGCCAAATATGGGTTGTACTAGATGGCGTATCATCAAGACCTCACCCTATAACTGCCGGCATACCCCCAGAGTTCTATTATCTCTCCATCTCTCTTCTAAATTTTCATTAATGACCTGCTATCCCTTAATTTCAATCCGATCCATAGTTTTGCCGATTTCGTTAACTTCTTTGACACTCTTGTGGACTCCAGAAGGAATGTCACCTGTGTCTACCGAGATTGCATCATTAGATCATTGAATCGCGTCGCATGTAAGACCCAAAGTTGTCTCATCCCTAAAAAACAAGATCATAGTTTTTCCACTCCCGTTTCTTTTGATGGAGCATTAATATCTGATTCACCCATTCTTGGTATTAATATTTCCAATAAGTTAAACTGGACAGATAATATCTTTCCTGTTGTCAAGGAAGCATGGAAATGTCTTGCTATTCCGAAAAGGAGTAAGACATAATTCATCTGATTGAATCTAGCGTTCCTCTACAGGTCCTACATCAGCCCTACCTGGAATGGAATGCAATTCCGAAATCTGAGCCGGTACTGGTCGTACAGGCCTAGCTTCAAGGGATATTGTCCAAAAGAGAGCCGTCAAGCTTATTGTCATATCGACTCACTCGAGCACTACCGCATAGTTGAATGCCTTTCGCTCCTTTTGTCTTTCCTATGGCATATAATCTGCGAAAGTTTAAGAGTGCCATACATCAGAACCTTCGCGACTCTCCTCATGTTCCCTAATTCATTTCCCTTTTTCCTTCCTGCCAAGCTGTATTTTGCATCAGAGAATATCTCCTATGCTTGAAATGATAATACATACATAAGAAAAAACATGTACATGTATTAATGTTCCTTAACTGAATTTATACAAATAATAATTATCTCACATAGGAACGATAGGAACGTAGGATTCAAATACAATTATCGAAAAATAAATTGAAAATTAAAAATCCAAATCCGAAAATCTATTCCATTTCATCGAACTGTAATAAACTTTACTCTACGTTCCCCCTTATACCCACTAATTTGAAAACTTGTGAACTGAACAAAATGAAAATAAACAAATATTTTACTTACGTACATATGTAATCTATGCATTTCCTCTATATATAAATTTTGTTGCATGTTTATGTATACATTGCAACACATATGGATACTCATTAGATGTGCTTTGCAGTGGCTAGTTTACAGTAATATAAATATTAGCAGAATTTACGATCTGCTAGTCTCGTTGCATTAAGTGTATTTGTGTTGGAAAATGTAATTAATCTGCTTCATGCAAATATTTTACAAAGATCTTATTACTTAGATACTTAAACACATACCATCTTGTGAATATATTTACTATGCAGTTGCATATGGGCTCCAATATGTAACGAATAGAATTTTGTGTAATTATTACAAGTCTGTGGTTGGTGTTCTTTTGGTAATTAATAGATTATCCGATTTCTTTCACAAAAGCGTTCAAATACAATCAGATTACCGAAATTTAATTCAATTTCCTATCCACCAATAACAATTTCTTAAGTAACTTACTAAAATATAATTATTTAAAATTTGTTGAAAATCAGCAACATAAAAATATTTACGAAATGATTTCCAGATTAAATATTGTTCCAGTACACAAGGTCGTTGATAGGGGGAGGTGTCAAGTGGGACTCAATATATACCACCAGATACAAGAACCACCCTTTCGTCGAAACATTTGTAGGAATCTGGAAATCCGAACGATAGTCACTTTGAGCATTTAAAAGGGTTATGAAAGCGTATTACCAGTATGTTCTTTGATTTTCTGATGAGAAGACAGAAAACAAAAAAAAACAGTGAAATTAAATTCCTCTGATGAATTTCAGCTCCAAGAAATTAATCTTGATGGATGATTCCTTTGTTGGATAGACTTTGCTTGATTGTTTTTTTTTTTGTAGCAACAGGCCAACCTTGGAATATAAAACAAAACGGATAGGCTATGAGAAAGAAAAACTTAAGCATTTTTTTTCATCATGTAGTAGAACTTTTTAATAATTTCCCTAGTGCCCCGTTTATTTTCTAATAACATTTCTTGACGTTGTCTTCGTATAGCGGACATCATATAAAAAACCCTAAACCGTCCGTCAACTAAGACTGAATTTACACCGGACGCTTCAACCATGCTTTAGTCTTGATTCAAACAAAGCGCCATATAAATTTCGACGCATCCCTCTTTTCATTCACACCGGTAAAATAAAATAATTTTAATCAGTTGCTATAAAACATAATTAAAGCATGACTAAAGTGTCCAGTGTGAATTCAGCCTAACAATGACAATTCAATTGTAATAAAATAAGTAAAAAACGAGTTTTCAAACAAAACTGAGGCCAAGCCGCATGAAAAAGTAGAAATTAAACTTTTCTTCACACACAGAGGTGGACTCAGATTTTTTGATTGGAACATTTCTCTTGAATATTCTTTCTCTTCATGAATCAAATCACTTATTGCCTCTGATTGATCATACTGAAATATATCGGTGATTGTCAGCGAATAAAATATGAGTCCACCTCTGTGTGTGAAGAAAAGTTTATTTTCTACTTTTTCATGCGGCTTGGCCTCAGTTTTGTTTGAAAACGCGTTTTTTACTTATTTTATTTTCTGCCTTTCTCACGTTAACTAAATTGTTATCACGTGCTGCTTTCCATGTTTTCCACAGACTTTCCTTATTACTATGAAATTTTTTTTTAAAAATTTACATGAATTTTTCTCGATTTTTCATGCAAGTTTTCATAATTGTTGAAGAGAAAGTATTGATGCCAGTAGGACGGAAAAAATAATTCCGCATAACTTATAAAACTTTTTTGTCGGAAAATTTTCCAGAAAAATTGGAAAATTCTGCACTTTTCCTGAAACAGATTTATCACTAATCATATCGACGAAAATTTGTCCGATGATTTTCCCACTTTTCCGGGTTTTCCACGGAGGTTTCCAAAAAAAGCAACGTTATGCAACTCATTTCGCTCTACAACTTTGTCTTAGGTTGCAAAACGTTCAAACGCTTCCTTGGTCTGGAAAAGCGTTTTACATGAATTTTCCTCGATTTTTTCTGCAAGTTTTCACCATTGTCGGAGAGAAAGTAATGATGCCAGTTGTTAGGGAACTTAATCCTGCATAATTTAGAGAACTTTTTTAGCGGAAAATTTTCCGGAAAAGTCGGCAAATTCCGGAAACATTTTTCGGAAAAATCGGAAAACTCTGCATTTTTCCTGAAACGGATTTATCATTAATCAAATTTGTACCAAATTTTCAAATGATTTTTCCCGATTTTCCGGGTTTTCCATGGAAATTTCCGGTTGAAATTTTGATACGTTCAATTGTCACGCGACATGAACCTGTGTGCCAAATTTCAGCTCGCTGTGATGACGAAAAGTGGGTCTACGAGAGTGTCGAAAATAGTAAAACAGAAATATATAAATAAATAGACAGACAAATTCGTGTACGAGTTAAAGGGAATGGCCTCAAAAATACAAACCGGCTTTGGAAAATATTAGCTTTTTTGCCACGGCTGTTTACTTTTATAACTTTTTCACTTTAATTTTATTTAAAATATTATAATTAATTATTGAAACAATTAAACTTGCCTCGAAAATGATTTTCTACGGAAATAACTCCGGTTGCCTCTGCAGCACTGCACAGCGCACTTCATCACCATAATTCAAGACTTCAGAGTCGCGATTAAATAAAATCTCTTGCAAAAAACAATATTTCACTATTGTTTCTTATTATTATAAAGTCGAAATCACTTTTAATCACATTTATTTACGACAAAATCACTAAAAGAACACCGGAGTTCTTTAAGTAAATTCACAAATGTCAGAAATGAGCAGAAATGTCGAACTGACAGCAAATAAAGTTCCAAGCACTCTTGTCATTCCCGCTCATGTCAACAAAACTAAGCTGACATATTTTTGATAGATTTGATTTACAAAGTTTAAACTATACAAAACGTTACAATCGTGTAGGTGGTAGGGGTGGCACTAGACGACTAGCCTGCATTACTTAGACCTCTATAGTGTGTCCATTGTGCCCCTAGACCTCATGGGGTAACCTTTAAAGCCCCAGATCCATCCTTTTTACCTAGATTCATCCTGCTTCTCTCGGAAAACTCAGGATATATCTGAAGTCTTTACTTTGCAGCTCTTCCAGACTTGAATGGAAGTAGCTACTCAATAGCCTACCTCTTTTATTCATCAAAGCAATGCATTCGCAAAGCACGTGTTGGACGGATTCGATTTCCTTCGAGTCCTTACAGCTCGTGCAGAAATCATTTGCCGCTAGCATGGTCGCGAGTGACCCGTAATGATCCCTTCTAACTTCCTGGTATTTGCTCTGCTGCCAGTAAATAGTTCCTTTGTCCTTTTCCTTGTCATATGCAGGCCACAATGGCCTCGCAACACGGCAGGTAAAATCGTGTAAGGAATTCAAATTCGTCTAAACAATCAGTCTGAGCCTGTAAATTGTCCGAATAGTTTTTTTTTTTTTTTTAGTTTTTATAATACGCGTGAATCTAGTTTGTGTTTCAAAACATTTTTAAAAAATCTTTGTCCATCCGACCGAGGCTATATTGTCAGTTTCAGTGTCCATCCCTTTTATTGTTAAAATAAGTTGATATTGTACGGTCAAATATTCGTCTCCAAAAGAGCGCATATTTAATTGAATTGTTTTGCAAGTTACTGCTCCGAAGTGACCATCTTTTATTATATTCTTTCCAGGTTTCTGCTCTGAAGTGGGCATTGTTCTCATTAAATGGAAAGACGTAAAACCCGGTTTTTGTAATTGACGCAATGGCGCTCAGACTCAACGAGTCGCAATAAACTCAATGTCCAGCTATAGGATAACGAGTGACGATACAAGATACATCACCCCCAAGATACATCCCGTGAGTTTATGGCGGGGCGTCTCTGTTTTGTCACCACTTTTCTGAACGAGTGACCAGCCACCGTGTAAATTGGCAATTTATTTTTCTTGTTGAGCATAGAAAACTGTAGCTAGCTAGTCTGATGTCAGACATATGGCGAATTCTTTTCACCTGGACTGAACCGTAACTAGTTCGGTTCCTAAACCTGAAGTGTTTTCTTCACCACACTGACACAGAACTGGTTCCGCGCGTTTGTTCTTTTCACAGCAATCTACGTTCGGTTTCTGCACTGAACTTGCTTTGAACTTTCTTGTTCTATGAAAATTTGTGGTTACGGTTCGGAGCTAAACGTCAAATCGAAGGTATTTGACATTTGGACATTTTGTGAAAACACAATTATTTTATTGAAGTGGTTTATTTTTTTATTAAAATTAAAATCATAAAGGACGAACATTTTTGGATATTCTACTTTTTTGCATTCTTTTCAGCTTGTCCCCGTTCGGGACAGGGCAAAGTTCGGTGTAGTTCTGACAGATTCTGGTTCAGCTCAGTGCCTGTTCGGTTCTGTTGAAAAAAAATCACCAATAATTAGATGAAGTTTTGTTTGTTGATAGACAAAGATTATAACGTTGGAAATTTTTGCTGAGAAGAAAATCAATAAAAAGCATAAAGATTAAAATACACAGCAACAAGAGACTTTTAATCTGTCTCGATTTTACAGGAAGCTTATGTTTATCCTCGCTTAAATAACGGTTCAATTTCTTTTCTCTTTAGGCGCTTCCTTTTAGGACGACGTGACTCGGTGCTGTATTCCAATAATATCTCGGCTAACTGTTGACCAATAAAGAATGTTAGCTGAAGCCAGTAACTCATCGCATCTGCATAACAAGACTGGTTCAATCAACCGCAACGGTAGAAGTTGACAATCTGACTTGGCCAGTTCGATATAGGTTCAAATGGTCATTTGCGCCACTTACTGGTACCGCAGGTTCTTCCAACGGACAATTGAAACAGGCTAGCGATTGCGACGCTCGCAGCCCTACCGCAATTCTAGATCTCCTTGGTATGCTGTTATACTTGCAACTGTGTTGCTGGTCTCACTTGTGTGCGGACAACTGCCTCAAGATACCTAGTGTAGCCAAACTACACTACAAGCCACAATCAACTACGACCCTCTACATCAAGACAATTAGTGCGTAGCGAAGACTCCAGACTTCAACACACAGGAAGCACGACACACTTCACTTCGAGTCATAGCTCAAACTATCTGGTGGGCCCTGAGATCACAATACCATACGGCACCCCCAAAAGCTCTCCTCACCTAATAATCCAGACTCAGACATACTATATGAAGAGATTGCAATAAAATTAAATTGAGTGCAAGTAGCAGGATCAATCAACGCTAGCAAGCACCAAAGGTCCATCCAAATGGTTGAAAAAAATAAAAGAATTAAAATATATTGAAATTGCCGCATAGTAAGTAGTTGCCACAATTTTTCCTATCATCAATTTAGGACATTTCGAAAGAATCGATTTAAATGTGTTCTTTCGTCTTTTAGCGTAATTGGAAAGACTTTCTGGGTAAAAACTGACTTGTGTGGTGGGAGAAATATGTAGAAAGTATGAAAAAGAACCAAAACGGGTTTCCTGTGACTTCATTTAAAACAAGGAGAAGTGTGGAATGTAGTATGGTTTACACATGGTTTTGGCGAAATGAAAAATTTAGCTGGTGATAACTTAGATTTTAGTGAAGAGGCTGTGCAAACGAAAGTAAGCCTTGGAAATAATGTAGCGCATGCTGAATTCACTCCAAGTCCTACATCGAAGGTGCTGAATTCATTCCAAGTCCTACAGAGAGGGCCTTACATGACATTTACAAATTTACAAATCAAAATTTATCTAATTTTTCCAAATAATGATTATGTACAAAAGCAGCAGGTTTAACGCCTAATGTGTTGGTATAAGAATGCCGTGTACAGTATAATTGTCAAAATGGATTCAATAACATCAGCTTGCTTGCCATCAGCTTTTTTTCGCTTTGGCCAGTGTTATTATACTCAATTTTTCATTTCGCCGAAAAGACATTTTCCCGATTTCAATTGCATATTGCTTAAATGTTTACACCCCCCCCCCCCAGCTATCACTGCTCGCCATTATTTTTCTATTCTTGTTTTTTCAAAAGGCAGGGGACGAGAAATCCCAAGCACTGGAAGTCAAGGTGGCTAACCTGTGCTAATCTATTAAAAATCTTTCTGTCCTCTTAATGAAGCGCATCAGGTCTAGGCAGTGTTTGTAGATCGTAGTAGTTTTCCCATATTATGGGAAAAAATTTACACAAGGAGACGGGAATAATTTTGTCTCCCCCTACAAAATTATGGGAAAAAAAACCATACAGTCTAAGTTCAGAAAATATTTTTCGTTAAAGTTGACATAAAAAATTAGTTTTCCTGCGCAAGTATATTAAGTTAATTGCGCATGACAGTGAAACTCAAATAATGAGCATTTTTCAAATACAAAAGCTTTAAGAACTTTGATGAAAATAAGAATATAACACAATTGCACAGATTTGCTTATAGCATATACATAGTTAAAATGACTAAAACTGTGATTAGGGATGATAGTGTGCATTTAATAGCTCATATATAGTACACTGATAATTTTACACTTAATTGCGAAAGTACTTTTATAGAGGTCTGCCCTGCCTATCAATAAAAACCAAATCAGTTTTTAAAAGTTGAGTGAACTTTTCTTTTTAGTGTATTTCTTATACTTTTTGCAACCCAGAAAAAAATTATAGAAATTCACATAATCAGTGGGAAATCTCCCTGTAGCTCCCATAAAATTTTGGCCGCAACAACCTGCCATCACTGATTTTCAGCTCATCCAGAGATAGGAGAACAGACCCAAACGTATACAGCCTACTCCAGGCAAAGATCGGAGAAGCACACAGAAAGTGTTCGATTGTCTCATGCCATACTTCTAGGAACAACAGACACTCAGGGCTATCAACAACTGCTATCCGTTTTAGATAAGTGTGGCCGGTGATGATGCTAACAAAAGATGTGCATTGTTTTATTTCCGAAACCCAAGAGAAAGTCAGAGCAATTTCTATTAGGCCCATCAAGAAATCGTCCATACGGGCAAATTACACGTTGCTTTATTTTGACTTCGTAGTTAGAAAAAAAATGCAAAACTTTAACAGAAAATGGACTTGAAAGTATTGTTTTCCACATTGGACCCCCCCCCCCCCCCCCCTCTTTGCAACCATATACGTTACTGGACTGAAATACAGATTCTTTTACCTGCCTGAATTCTTTCTCTTTCACAATCATGAGAATTTTCTTATGTTTCCAGCAGGACAAAAAACACACCTGCAAAAGAAACTAATTAAATCTTGATTTCAAAACTGCTTGGGGCAGAGGTACACATCTGGCAATGAAACACAGCACCCAACAAAATGTAATTCTGATTTTTCATTACTCGTAGAAAATATCTACCAAGAGTAAAAAGCTTCCTTTTTCATTTCCATTTCCATTTCTCAAAATCAAGAGCAGTTTATACTTTATAGTGAAGTACGACTATAGGGTGTATGTATATATGTATGTAGGTACAGTTTCCAGGCTTAATTAAAAAATAATAATGGGAATTTGATCTTATTGGAAAATTCAAAGTCTCACTTTACACATATCATTGAGTACAAATGAAGAAATTATTTCCAGGTATACTCGTTCATGTGTGTACATACATATGAAGAGTGTGTTTTCAATTAATGAGTTTCGAATTTAATTCTGACAATTCAATGTGCTCTACTACCCACCCTAATGCACATAAGGTTATTGTTGAAGAGCTTGTAAAACATAATACGACATACTTAGCTTATATAGTCCTAATCCTAATTACACAGTTGCAAATTACATTCCTCTTAATGAGTTGATTTGAAATTAAATTACTTAGGGATGATGTTAGATTGTAAAATAAATGAGCTCATTTTATTGATTTTTGCATTTATTTATATTTTTCGAAGACTGATCTTTGTACGGTAAAATTTTAATCAGGTAGACACATATAATTGAGTGGAAAAACCTCTTTTACAAACGAAAAATCTTAAAAAAAAAAAAAAATCAATGCAAAAGCAGGCGTTTCGTATCAGAAGGAACCGTATACTCATCAGTACGGCTTGGTACCTGCCTGTTATATACGCCAAAGAGAACAGCCAAGCTGACCTCATATATTCTCTTAAAATAAGTTTTAAGTGTGAATTATATGCGAGACGAAATACTAAGTACTTACCCTATGCCCTATGAAGGACTCCCTTTGTCGGACCAGAACCATTTTGTGGCACTAACAAGTGTTACCACAAGGCTACCCTAATTATCTGGGAGAACAAAAAAAAATTCTTTATTGAGAAAAGCTACAAGGAATTTATCAGGCAAAAAAGTTTATCGACATCTCTGGCGGAAAAGGAAAAGAACTCATACTCTTTAGGAGAACAGACCTTAAAATGATTACAGAGCTCTTCTCAAGCCACTGTTCCTTACGTTATCACCTAAGCAAGATGGAGTTAGCTGAAAGTTTATTGCATCGCTTCTGTCAGGATGCTCATGAGACTCCGGAAAACCTGCTTTGCAATTGCGGAGCATTAATCAGGCAGAAATTACTTAACCAAATACGTGTGGAATCTCAATCCCAGAATGGTTGTGGACTTTATTAACAGTCTAAACCTAGAAAGGGAGTAAATTGAATGGGGACTCACATAGATCTTTCAGGTCACAGTAAATTCCAGGCTAACGCCAGCACACCCCTCCAAAAAGCTGTGTACCTTGTTCTAGAACTCCTATATACTGGAGAGAACAAATTGTTCTGTCGATTGATTGAAGGGAACTATTTGTACTGTTTGCCTCATTTAAATTTTCTATGAAAATGTATGAGGCATTCTTTTGTGTACAACTTTCGTTCTGCTCTGTTCTGCGGATACAAAATAACAGAGCAAATGATTGGACGACCATGCCAAGCAATTTCGGATGTTGTGACCATGTGTCAGCGAAATTTGTTTCGAAATTATTGAATTTCGACCAAAAGCAGTTCCGAATGTATATTGCTCAGGAATTACTGAATGAAGTCAAAGACAATCCAGAACTGGTCGAACGGGTCATAGATATGATGTCGAAACTAGCCCCGAAGGACGATATTTGTCCAATATTGAGGAGATAAAAACCGAATCGCTAAAGGAGTTAAACGCAATACCAAAAATTGCATTCCAGAAGTGCTTCGAAGATTGGCAAATGCGCTGGCAAAATACATTATATCTGGTGATGGGGACTATTATGACGTGGACAAAATTATCAAACCTCGTAAATATTGTTATTCGATATCACAAATATAAAAAAACAACTAATGTCCTTCACAATTGACAGATGTTTTTAAAAAATACACACATACATACATAAATGTTGTACAACGTTTTTACGATGGGAAAAATAAAGTCCTCACGTCGTAAATTTTATGTAAAGCTATAAATTTTTTGTTTTTGAACAACGAACAACGATGAATCGGAGGACCAATAAATTGCTTTTGAGTTCCTTACCTTCAACTTTTTGGAGTATTTACATCGTAAAAAAAAACAAAACAAAAAACAAAACAAAAACGACTAAACTGCAGGTCAGATAGAGAGGGAAGATAATTGAATTAAACTCGTAAACAAAACACTCTTTGAATTTAAGACATTTTGTAATATAATGTCATTTCATGAATTGTACATATACAAAACTTCCCCTGAAAATGTTACATACCGAATTCAGGAATTCAGAGAATTCAAAGGAGATGGATACGAAATAACAAAGCCTGAGGCCGAAGTCCAAACTGTATTGGGACCAAGTTCTTAGTGTAATTGAATAATTTGCACTTCGAGATAGTATCGAACACCTGCCGGTTCGAATTCAATCCATCTATTTGGAAAATCTTTGAAGTTTTTGAATGTATTAACGACTTTAGTGCACATCCCGTATATATTTGTCTGTAAAATACTGAGAATGCACCCATAGAGAGTACTTATGGAATATCCCAGGGAATAACTTATGGTAAATAAAGTCCTAAGTACATACAGAATACTTCCTGTTTATCCCGGGAAAGCTATAGGATCTGTGGGACAAGAATGGGATATCCTTCGGTAATTATTGTGCTGTATGGGACATTCGTGATCTGAGCTGGTGCGATCTTTAAGGGTAAGCGTCTGTAAGGACAGTCCCTGGGAAACCAGGAAGTGCTCTTCTTCTGAGTTACGACCAAATGTTGTATTTTCATAATATTATTAAAATAATTCCTTTTTAAGTTAAATGACCTTTTTACTTACATATATAAACCGGAAAATTTGTCTTCCGAAGTTTATAAAATGATGTATGTCCATATAAATAATATATTATTACCTGAAAAGATAAGAAATATATAAAGTTAATAAAATAAAATGAAAACTTATATAGTAAATATTAAAAAGTAAAAAATTTAAAATGCAAAAGTCGTTTCGTATCAGCAAGAACTTAATACTCTTCAGTGCGGTTGGTTCTTGGTTACCGTATA
The DNA here is from genome assembly GCA_963930735.1 of Dioctria linearis. Lineage (NCBI taxonomy): Eukaryota > Metazoa > Arthropoda > Insecta > Diptera > Asilidae > Dioctria > Dioctria linearis. Next base: position 49,930,614 of record OZ005742.1, on the reverse strand, counting down.
CGCCTCATATAATTTTCAATCAGAATTTTCTAACTATATACTTAGTTTTTTTTTCCAGGCGTATGCGGCAAACAAGAACCAGCCGTACTGAAGAGTATTAAGTTCATGTTTATACGAAACATCTTTTGCACTTTCAGGTGCAATTGCAGTTTTAGCAACAATCTTTTTTGTTATTATTTTTTTAAATTGATAACATCGTCTTATGAAAAGTTTTATTCATTTTTTTGTAGTATAAATTTTGGTCAAATTTTAAAAGAAGCTACATTTAATATTACGTTAAGCTCTCCAAAAAGGGTCCATTTAAAGCCACAGAAAAACCTAAAACCCTCGATTTAGGGTTCACCAAGCAAAAAAAAAATTTGACAATTTTTATAAAGGGCATGAAATGTATGTATATATGTAGAGGTATACCTACCGCTAATTTACAGTGATAAACGTTGTCTATAAAATCTTACCTCTACCCTTAATAATACACATATATACCAACAAACATGCAATTTAGTAGATAAACTCAGACTACACAGGAAACCACAACGAAAAGCTTTTACTGTCACATACAATTTATCGCATCCTTTTTACCTTCAAAGAAGAAATGTTAACGTTTTCCAAACCTCCTCTCTCTCTCTGCTAAAAGTCCTGTGAGTATTAGCAAGTACCAACAGCAACCGAATTTAACTCAAGAACTTTTATGACAGAACTTGCGTTAGAAATTTGTCATGACTGCCGGAAAAGTGAAACGTTCGCAAAGATTTATGAGGCAAAAGTCTCAAAGAAAAAAAAATATGAAGAAAAGCAGAAAAAAAACAGGAATATGAATGTAAAAGTGAGATAAAAGCCCGCTAGTTACTTTGAAATTTCGGTCTAACTTCGAATTACTAGAGGGAGATTGTGTAATAAAATATGCTAAAAAGGAAAGTCAGAGCATATTCCCTGTATATTTTTTTATGTTGGTAGATATGTATATTCTGGCTTAAGATGTAGAAGTCATTTATCGTAGACAACCTCATTAGAACAATAAAAAAGTTTCTCTTTGCAGTATCATCCGTGTCGTCTTTAATCCATTCGACCACCAAGAGGGTTGGAAATTTCATCATCAAAACACCCGCAGTTGACTTGAGGCTTTTCATTAAAACTAATACAAACTTTTTAACTTTTTTCTTCTTTTTTTATACATTTTATATAAGTCCAACCAAAAGCGCTTCGGATTCGGTTACCCGCTGAGTTTTCCTCCAATTTCTGTGATAATGACATCCAAAAGGCACCGATTTCAGAAAACTTTAATCCCTCTCTTGTCCGCAAATATTCTACGAACGAATAAATGCAAACACATAGTGGCACTGAACTATGTTGATATTATTAAAATTCAACTCAGTTTCGCATTATATTTTCAAATATTTTGGGTTCTCTGTTCCCATAACAATAAAACTATTGCTGCGCTAGAGTTCGTCAGTGATGATTTGAAGGACAAACGACACTATAAGGGACTCAATGCTTCTCTCTCAGGGAATCATTTTTCAAAACATTTCTCTAATTAAAGGATTTTCCTGTGTTGCTACAACATAAATAATCTGCGGCGGAAAATTCAGGAACTAAAACAAGAAAATCCCTTAATTCGTCATTTAGCCAAACCCTGCTCAGAATCCAATTAATCTGAACGTAAAGCATTGAAAAACGTATAAAAACGAACATTTATAAGATATTAAAAGGGAGTAGGGGTAGAGGAGTCTCTGGAAGGGCTGGCTATGTCAGAAATTCCATAAAATTCATTATATCCCTGAGAACTTAAACCAAAAGCATTTCTCGATCGCCTCGCGCTCTTCAAAAATATTTAGTTTCGAAAATACTTCTTTAGGTGCCCTGGTTCTTTTGATTTCGTCCTTCTTTTATGATGACGTCTGTTTCTGATAAAGGCATAAAGGAATTTCCTTTTAAACGAGTGTTGGGGAGGGAAGGCAAGTTTTCAGAATAATTCAAAATGCTGGCTTTGGAAGAAATTGAAAGAAAAAGCTCCTTCCCTGACATATATGTGTAGATGTGATGAAGTAGGGGACAAAATTTAAAAGCGCTAGGATAATATAAGAAATGAATTAATTCATGAACGATAAATAGCCACTGCAATAATAGAGAAAGGTGCTCTGTGTACTTGGCTTTTAGCCAACCAAATACTAGCCTGTACCTATATGTACGAGTATATGTATATAGGTGTGCATACAAACATACATCATAAGCTCTAAAATCTCGGAAATAAATCACTATAGAATTAGGAATTACGACGGCCGCTAAGAGCAATTTATTCATGTATGCAATTAGAAATCGAGAAATAAAGCGAATCGGTTGAATTAAATTCTATTTAATAATTTGAATTAAGTACAATAGCATCCAGAAATAGATAATTACAAGTAAAAAAGTATGATATCCTCCTAGATGAATGTTCGTTTGTAGTTTCGTGTGGTCACCCATCTGTGCAAGTTTGATTTTTGAAGTGGTTTTTCGCATATATTTCTATAACGGTTCGTCGGTCAGAAAAACTGATTATAATAGCCAATTTTATGGGATTTCGTATTCTGAAGAAGTTTTTAGTACAATAAAAATGTATAGGATTGATCTTTTCACAGTATACATAAAACTCCTAAAATTTTATATGGCAACACCTTCTTTGTGTTGCCTGACTTTGGTCCATTTTTGAAATAATATTTACTATTTTTATGAAAACACGATGTACAAAATTTCAACGCTCTACGTTGACGCGATCTTACGTAGTGTCCAAATATGTAGTGAAAATGAAATTTTTGTATTGCAACCCTACGAAGGAGTTACCCGATTTGTCCCATTTTCGAACTTAATTTAACTTTTTTTTTTAAAAGCATTTGTGCAAAAATCCAGCTCTCTAAGTACATGCACTCTCGAGTTATAGTGAGGACGGACAAACGGATGGACAGACGAATAGACAGATGGACGCACAGTCGGACGGACATGCAAAAATCAAAATAACTTTTAATTTTATGAATGGCTGTCCAATCCATTTTTCTCTACCATCATTATTTCTGGGTGCGTTACAAACAGAATGACAAAATTAGTATACGCTTTAGATTTCATCTAGGCATGGAGCTGCTAAGTTTCACGAATTTATTGCTTCTCTATCATATAGGGTAACTCCACTAGTCACCATAAAACGGAATGCCCATTTGAACATATGAACATATTTTATTAACAATCTTAATTTCAATTAAGCGGGGAAGAGCCTTGGAGGCGGGGGGTCGCTGAAGTTTGACTTAGTACATTTAAAAAAATCTAGTACAGAATCGAGTTCCTTGGGGCCTAACAAAAAGTTTGAGTACTCACAATCCTATACCCGGAAATTTAAATAGCTATTTATAGCCAATACTCACTTTTTAGTAGTTCCCTCCATTTGATTCGAACTGAGATACTAGATTTTTCGCACATTATATCGACTCTATCTCAGTAGGGTTATCTGATATCAGAAAACAGGTTTCACTGCTGGCCTCAGTTCATTATAAGTTACAATTCGCAGAAGAGTTTTTTCTGTACATACCTTTAGGGTGGGCTTATGAGTCACGGGGGGGGGTATGTTAAAATACCGCATATTGCATATCAAATTAAAGACCTCGACGAGTACTATCGATCGGGTGGTGTACTGTTTTCTTAATTCAGAAAACTTTCTCGGAACGCTTTTGCCGCTGGAGAACCTATGTATTTCCATGCACTTGGGTTACATACACCCCAGCTACTATATTTCGCATATGTCTTTTCAGATATTTCTTCCATGGTCTGCCTGATGTGAATCACCAATTCCGCGGAATCACGAGAAGTAGAAAAGTCTACTTTTTCACATAAGAAAGTTGCTCAAGCTACATTCGATCGCCAAAATTTTCGCCTGGTTAATTGAAATAACCATTGTTTATAAAATATGTTCCTAGAGTATTATAATGCGTCGTTTTAGACATCTCTCATATCTGTTCATGTCGGGCGTAAAGTTGGATGAGAAATGGGCATTCCCTTTTGTAGTTAACATTTTCTATTACTCTTTTGATCATTAACTATCACTGTTCTTTTCTTTTCGATTAATTTTTCATTTATTATATGTTGTACGCCTTTTCCCTGTCTTACTTTTGTCATTCCTTTATTATATCGACTTTGTCCTATTTGTTTGTTTTTTTTTTCGTAATGGAGAAGATATATCTGCACGCTTTTAATTAAATCGCCGGGTAACTTCTTTATTTTTTAATACGTGTTCTAATAGCAGAGTAAGCCTTCAAAATTGCAATATTTTGCAAAATTGATTGTAGGATATTCATGCAATGAATTAAAACTAAACTCCTAAGGAAAACAACACCTCACTAGACGGCCAGACGAGTAAGTTATAAGTATTTAGGTATTTTTTATTCCCTAACAATTATTTTGTAAAAGTGTGTTCAAAATTCCCAATTTTTTTTTCTTGCTGAATTTTGAATTTTATTATGATTATAGATTATTGCAAACAGTTATTTGACAAATTATTCACTTAAAGGGTAATTAGAGAATGTTGTTAAATGGTAATAAAAATAATTCCACATAGAATAAAATGTCTTAGCATCGAATATTTCAGTTGAATCTCTTTCAAAACTGTTTTTAGTGTTTTTTATAGACAATAAAAACTAAAATAATACACCTTTTCACAACACTCATATTCATATATTCATATATTCGTGGCACATACGAATTTGTCTGAAAAGTTTTCGACCTCAACATGAAGATGGCAGCACTCGTGAACAAAAGTTGGGGCATGTGTTTGCAAATGCTATAAAAGGTACCTACTTACCAAAATTTGACATCATTTGAGGGAGTTGATGTGAGTGGAAAAATCGAGTTTCAAGCTGTTATTAAATATTTGTTTATAAAAGGCAATAAATCGTGTTAGACTATCGTCGAATTAAAGTTAGAGAGATAGCAGAGGCTATGATCATAACCAAAGAACGTGTTTGTTACATACCTCATCAAGATTTAGACATGAGAAAGCTGTCCGCGCGTTGCGTGCCGCGTTTGCTCACTAGGGATCAAAAATGCCGTCTCACACAGCAGAGGTTGCTATGGCAAAAATTCACGAATAACGGTTTGAACTGCTTGAGCACATTCTTTACTCACCATATCTAGGCCCAAACGACATTTGTTCCCTAAACTTAAAGTTGGCTCGGAGGACAAAGATTTTTGTCGAATGAGGAGGTTATCATTATCACCTTCGTAAACAACTATTTTGCAGAGAAAGACGCCGAGTACTATTTTGATAGGTTGAAGAGACGGGAGCATCACTAGTAGAAGTGTATAGACTAACAAGGAGACTATGTAGAAAAATAAAAACTAATTTGAAGAAAAAATATTTTGTATCTTTGTTAGGTCGGAAACTTTTCAGACAAACCTCGTATATTGCCATTCTCTCCTTTTTTTCTCTTTTGAATCCCTAACTCGGTTGCACATCCCAAATTTTCTCCTTCTTTATAGTAGCTAGCACTAACGATGACAAATTACGGTCAGTTAGACGAATAGTATTGGGGCGCGTGGATAAACGACCAGCTACTTTTGAAGAAAATCTTTTTCTGTGATGTTCAGCTTTAATCTTGTTAATCACTGCCACACGAAAATCAAGAGCATTTTTTTCTTTTTTCAGATATCTTGTATATACTATACATGCTAAATGAATTCCAGAGACCCAGTTCAAACAGAAATATCTTTTCCGTGTTACTGGATTATTCTTACTGTCAATGTCTGAAGTGTCACGTTTTGACTCACTAAATTCCATATCAATGATGAAGTATCACTCTCCGTAACGAAAAAAAACGAAGGGTAAAACAAGGCAAATTATAATATCTTTACACAGCGCGAGCAAGTAGCAATTAGAATATCTTCCCACCCATACGAACCTTAACTGCACACCCATACTAACCTTAACTTGCAGTAGGCCAATAGAGGACTTCAAGAAGCTACGAAACCAACCAAAGTGGCATTCTTGTGCTCTCTTTATTTAAATTTTTAAATTAATTAATTAATGATTTAAATTTCTAAACAGAATATTGTTAGGATAGACGAGTATTCCCGGGCTTTTGAATTTTAAGCTAAGAGGCAGAAAATGAATTTAACAGATATTATTTCTCACATTTCTCACATCATCAGATATGTTTTAAATTTAATTAAAGTATTTATTGGGGTACAAATCGCTATGACTGCCGGGACTGACAAATAGGCTAACCCAATCTGCAAAAAATCCGACAGGCGCCTATGTTCTAAAGATATTGGACCGTTATTATAAAAATGTTTCCTTGCCGAGCTTTGACTAATTTTCGACAACCGGATCTACTCAATTCATAGCAAACCTTCTGATGAGCATCTGTTGCTGTCTTTTAAGGTTTGGTTTTTTATATTTTAGCGATAAAAACTTAATATATTTTGGCAACACTATATGAAGTAGAACACAATCAATCGATCTCGGCTCTAAGCGACTAATGGATAAACGACATTAAGGGGGAAATAAATGCAAAAGGCCCTAATCATCAAGGCCGAAAAAATGTTGTCAGCCAATAATGTGGTATTTAAATAAGTAAGAAAAATTTCCGACAAAATTCTTAAGAACAGAAATTGCTCAAACATTGGAATCAATCCAACTCTTGTTGACCGTTAACGCAGGTATCAATAGTGCCTATAAATTCTGATAAAAATAAAATTCTCCAGAAAATTCCAAGAAAAAAATTAATACAAGAAAAGGTTTGATTGCAATTGCTAGTGAACTCAAACAATTTTAAAAAATGTCGAAGCTTTTGCTAAATTTTACGATGATGATGGATTTAAGAAACTCTGTCCAAACTACAAAAAAGCTACTGTAAGTACACTGCAAAAAATGTCCACAATTATTGCCACAAAGCTTAGGTAAATGTAGAGAATATTCCCTAAAATGTAGTAAATATTCTCTACTAAATTCAAGGAATATTCCCTAGATTTAGGGAATACTCCCTACATTTTATGGAAAAATACCAAATGTTCACATTTTTTACAGTGTAAATATGGGTCGAGCATACATACTTGCTTCAAAAATCGCACCACTTTTATACACTGCCATCGTTGGAAATTATTTTGAAATATTTTACAACGTGTAATTTTTTAGGGTTCCGTACCCAAACCCAACGGGTAACAACGGGAACCCTATTTCTAGGACTTCGCTGTCTGTCCGCCCGTCACGACGTTGTATCGCATGAACCGTAATAGGTAGACAGTTGAAATTTTCACAAACTGTGTTTTTCTATTGCCGGTATAACAATAAATAATAAAAATTAAATTAAAAATTAAAGGGGGGGGGGGGGGGCTCCCATACAAGAAACATGATTTTTTCGGCGCATTTTTTTCCTCGTTTTATTCTCATTATTATTCATTATTATTATCATAATAATAATTATTATAGGGGGACATGATAGTATTTTTATTTTTTCGTCGCAACTCTAACAATTACAGTTTTTCCTTTTCACCCGATGTTATAGCATGTCCAGATCGATTGCTTATCTTGCAGCTATGTAGTCCCATTCATGTTTTAATTGTAAATAGACAAACTAATAGCAACAAAGACTGGACAAAAAACCTGCAACGCATCGCTCGAATATAAAATCGATGACGCAGGAAAGGACTCAATTTTTTCCCATTTTTTCCTGAAAATTTACAGCATAATTACCAGGATCAAGAGTTAAAAGAATCCACTCATGGAAAAATTTTCCAAAATGGATAATTTACAAGATGAAAATTAAAAATTGGAACTGGAAACTGCTGCCAACATAGATTCGTAAAGAGTAAGGCTACTACGGCCAATCTAGCCGAAACCCATGTGACTGATTTTCTATCAACTGAGATTACGATCTCTTTGGGAGTGTCGCAGAATAGTATTCCCTGCTTTAAAAATCAACTCGACAATTCATTGCTACGCGGATGTCACTAAAATATGACATAATTCTAATTGTATTCTTTGATGTTTGGATGTTGGTTATTATTTGTTCCAAAAAAAAATTACGAAGGAAGAATTTTGGTCCCAAAAAAAAAAAAACAGACTAATTCGCCTTTACATGGTGTTCCGAAAATTGTTAATATTCAACGTAGACATCTATTTACAAGACCCGGTAAATGGCGAGAGTTATGAATTATCTGGTCTTCCACGTTTCCCGACCCTATTGCCTTTATAATACAGATAACAGCTGTAATTTTGTCTTGATATCTCCAGGGTAGGTGAGAAGAGATGCCTCTCGATTTTTTTTATACGAGAACTAACATATTGTTCTGTAACTATCACCACCAGTTTTGGCAATTACATTATTAATTACCAATTGATTGGTTTATGCCGGATTCAACATTAAGCTAGCTATGGCATGTATTGAGAACTTGGGAATCGAGTGCTCATATAGCCGCAATCAGTTCTGCCCAAACATAGACAAAAAAGGTTCATCATCCATAATCGTGGAGGAGAATAATAATAATAATTATTATTTATTCCTCGCTGATTGATATACACAAGATTTACAATCCTTTGTAGTATAATTAATAAGTGGCGTTAGGTAAAGTTATAAAAGCAATAATAGAAAAAAAAAAGAAAAATACAAACTAAAAATATTAATAATTAGTAAGTAGCAAAAAATATATATATATATATTAGTAGATAATCAATAGTAAAAATAATCACAAATAAATTCATACTATTTTTCCAATATAGAGAGACAGTGGAGAATATATAAACCGATAGAGAAAATCAAGTTAAGTAGGTGTTAAAAACCTTTTTGAATGCATTGATAGTGCCTGCAGCTTGAATATTAAGAGGAAGACAATTCCATAAGCAAACTTCTTAGTTAAGCTAGAAACTATCCATTACTAATTTATAGAAGCGCGGATTTTTATTGTGCTGCGATGATGTGAATTGGAATATTTCTCTGAAATACTCCGGCTTATTCGACTGGAGTAAGCTATACAAGAGTATCCATTTTCTTTTATTTAAATTCGACCAAACGATGCCGAAAAGTTGATACATGGTCGAACCTTCTTAATCCATATATGAACCGAATGCAGTCATTGAAAACAACCTCCAACTTACGTGCACATGAGCTTTCCAATCGAGGAAAAATCAAACTGACGAAAATTAAATGAGCCAACATCAATGTTTTTACTAATTTACTGCATACATTTTTCTAATCATCGTACCAACGTTGTCACAACACTTCTTATTACAGTGAAAGATGATCCCAAGATTGGACACCTTACTCAGACTAGGCAATGGAAAACCGTTTAGAGTATCCGAAGGAATATTAATTTCGTTACAGGTTGTGATTTCCCTGAATTCAATAAGAAACGATTACTTTTTAATCAATTATATATCCTGTACTGGTCAGCATTTATACCTGCCATATAGTCCTCGAGAAGACCGATTGGTCTGCTTAGATAGATCTGTACGTCGCGTCGCCATTAAGATGGATTTGGACATCGCGAACCACATCTGGAAGATCTTTATGAAAACCCTAAATAGTAGTGGACCCAGTATTGAACCCTATGCAATACCATGCGTGAGAATGCAATCACTAGATAGTAACCATTGACTTTAACTCCATGGCTGCAGTTGGACAAAAACCTGTCAACCATGGCGATGGCACAGCTACTAAAATTAAAAGAGTTTTGAAGTTTCTCTGTAAGTAAAATGTGACCAACACAGTAGAAAAGCGTTAGAAAAATTCAGCAATATCAATGTCGTTAGTTTATCCTGGATGAGGGCAGCTATTATGTCACAAGGTACCTTGAGGACGACAGGTTTGCCATTATGGTTTGGACGGAATCCCGATTGTCAACGCGTCAGCAAGTTCTTTTCTTCGGCATTAGAAAGAATTTGCTTGTACATAACCTTTTCTAGCATTTTTAGAGGGACACAAGTAAAATGCACATTACATAGAAGTCAGAACAGAAAGCCTTACGGAGACTGTGCGTATGGTTGAACACTATCCATTAAGGCAAGTATTATAACTGAAAACGATTGTGACACGTAGAAGCACCCTAAACTTCATCAGACCATATGCTTTATAACTACTTTGCAGTTTCCCGAAAAATACCGTTCCATATTTGGAAGATCTCCATTATATCTGAAGAGGTGTGGAATACAAAGAGCACCACTTTCTTTCAATGTATATCGTTGAATTTCTACCACAAGGTATAAATGCTTCCAAAGTAGACCTTTTGATCGATGCCATCTAGTTTTGGTCTTAGTTTGGCACTAGAATACTCAAATTCAATTGCCCAAAAACCATGTTGTTTAGCGAAACGTTAAAGTTGTCAACATACAATAAATCAATGCACATCTGAGGTATTATTCTATGGTTGACAACTATAGTACATACTTAAAAATTTATCTTATCTACAGGAGTTGTTAAAAGTTTTCGAATATTTGGTAAAACGACCAAAAGTTACTGCACTGAGAATCTTCCCTGTTTCAATAATGCTTTCAGTTCTTTCCCCCACATCCTGAGTTTAATTGATATTCCGAGTTCAATGTCGTTATACTGAAAAGAAAAATGCTTTTTCCAGGCCACTTGCTATTAAAACTTTGAAAAAAGTTTTCAAAAGCTTAAATTTATTGTGTTGAAATTATTTCCATTTTGAATTCATTTTGAACACAAAATGTTAAACATTTTCTCATGTATACTCGTGATTCGCCAGAAACCGCCTGCCTCACCAGTCTTCCTTCCCCATCAAAGCTGATAATACTACTTCTCTTGAATTCGGTTTTTGTTTTAACCGAACTCTTGTAGCCTTGAGAGACTCCATTAAATGTTCCCTTTCTAGAGTGAAAGTGTTCCAAAAAATATTTCCTCCAACACTCTTTAGAATGAATACAGAGCCGCCACCACCAAGTCGTATTTTTTCTTCTTCTTCTTTTGTTTTTACTGAATGGCGCGGATAATGTTAAACACCTCTCTCTAAAAATTACAGCCCCATAAGGAGCAGCCTTTCGTGTGAAAACTATGTTAAGTATCCAAAGAAAGTGCTCCGGGGAAAAAAAAATACAACTTTACATGCCGGTATCACCAGAAGTGTACTGTTATTGCATCAACCATCCACAGCTAGTCAGCCAGGCCAGGGTAGGATAGCAAGGTAACACGTTGAGATTCTCACCTACCTTTTGGCACGTTTTGAAGATTTTAATGGTGTGATAGTTGTTAAACATTAAGAGAACGCGAATGAATTTACCAACCTCCTCCGAGACAGGTAGATATATAGTAGTCAATATGGCTTGCTCATGCCCACAGAACCAAATGTTATTCTGAAACCGACTACAAAATAGGTAGTAGGTTTGGGATGGGTTATGTTGGGCATAGGATTTGCGCACGCAAAAAAAAATAAACCACTCTTCCGTCCTCCCTCATTGAAATATAGCGGACAGCGTGGGACTTAAATTCAACCGGCAGCAAAAATATTCATGTAAGAAAAACGAACATGGCACGCGATTTTTTCTACGCTCAAAAGTTCAAGTTCACCCCGACCCCAAGTCGAATGGATGAGATGCGAGAGTGAACGGCTTGTACAGAGCCTCGTTCAGATTTATAATGCATGAGGGGGGTCTCAATGGTTATTCAAATTACCGGGATGGGTGCTTTTTACGTGTTGTACACAACAGATAAATTTTAATGCGACTTTAAACTTTAATTTTTACCTTGCGAAATTCCGCGTTTTCCCCGCGATGCCGTTCTAAAAACTGTGCGAAATTGGGTCTTACAGTCTCGAGGACTGAAGGACCGAACCGAAAGGAAAAAAAATGTAGAATTCGCCCCACTTTTCTCGCACTGAAATGGTATGTATGTAAGTTGTAGAAAATGTTCATGTTTTCTCGGCAGTATGGCTTTTTAATAATTTACGGTGTTCGTTGTATAGGTATCCCTATACAAGTTGTGTTGGACGGAAATCACTGATGTTGACTTCGGTTCAACAATTATTACTTCTCATGTTTTTTTTTCCTTTTCAGGAAAATCGATTCAGACATTGTTGGTTGGGTAAGTTGATGCAGAATGTTAGGAAGTGGTAGCACTCATGCAAAGAATAAAGAAGGTAAAGCGAAGCTGCTTTGTTCACTTAACTTTGAGCAACAAATGTTGTCGAACTGTCACAACCATGTATACAAGTATAATATAAGATGGATGACCCAGTTCCGGCATTTCAAATGCAAAGTACTTTTCAACGAGTTCTATATTTCAGGAACTTTGTTTTGCATCTAGATATTTATTTTTTATTAATTGCTGTTATTATAGGAAGGACGGTGCGTTGTGGAAATATGTTAATTGATATAAGCAATGATAGTGTGTTTTGCTAAATAATAGATGGCGTTGACAATTTTCCAAGATGGTCGATTGCAGGATCCACAAAAATTGAAGGTAATCTTAAAGGTTTATAGACAATGTAAATGAATGATGGTGGATGATTTTGAAGAATGCATCTGATGGATTTTCGAGGTTGTTCTCATCATAATCTATGTATCTAGGGTGAATTTGTAAAAAAGTTACAACGAAAGTTCGTAGAATTTTGTTTGGGTGTACGTGCACAACGAGGCGTGGCGAGGTTAGGCGAGCCTAGACAATTGAGCAGGGTGAGGTAAAGATACATCTCGAGGTGTAATGTTCACAACAAGGCGTTCAGTTTCTTGGTAAATTACGAAGTGAGAGCAAAAATTATATCATCAGAGTCTGAAGCAGAAATTTTATGTTTGTCAAGTAGTGCAATTGACATTTTTCACATAAGTCTACTTTCTGCAGTTTTGTTTGTAACCCAATAAATAACAAGCGATTAGAATTTGGGGAATTCCATCATCCACATATATGAAGATTTCCATACTGATCTTAACAGATTCTTCAAGTATATTAGAATGAGTGAAGAACTCTTCGATTATATCAAAGAAAAAACCCATAAGAATATGCCAGCTATCAAAATTAGCGCGCTACACCGTGCGAAAAAATGAAAAATTTCATTCTCGAACGAAATATCTCGAGGTGTCTCGCCACATCGGACTCTGCCACATCAAGTATTTTAAAATCTAAGAATCAATACCAATCATAACCTAATACTAATTAAGGTAATGTTTGATTAGTTTAGCAAAAATCAGGCCGGAACCTGTGCACTGAATTAAATTTTGAAGAGAGTTTCATTTTCGGGCAACTTGGGCATAGTAAGAGCGTTCAGCGTACCTAGAAGTATATCTCGGGACAAGCAGTTAAAGACTTTTATTCGAGTGCAATAACTGTAGGCTTTCGGAGAGATATGAAAGAGATTTAATAAGTATAAATTAACCTATGAAGGAATATAAGTCAACGATGAGGCAAATAGTCCTCGATAGAGGTTCCGAATAGCAATATCAGATATATGAGCGCTCCGAGAAAATCTATAAATATAACGCATGACTTCGTTAAAGCCCACAGTAAAAATTTCATTTTCAAATTATAATAATAATAATTTATTAGCACTAAGCGTAAGTATTCACAAAAAACAATACAATTCTTTATATTATTCTTTATATATTTTAACCCATTTCTATGACATAGCTCGAATATATTCTATACAAAGTTTTACAAATACAACACCCTATCAAGGCGGGATTTATATCAGATGATAGCAAACCAATGAATGCCCTATTAGAGCTTCCGTCAGAAGTTGTAGGACGTCAAAAATCAAAAAAATTACTAATTTTTTCAAATTATAACAATTCTCCCGCCAAAATGCATGATAACTATACTTTTTTTTTTATAAAATTTAGAAACCCGGGAATGTTACTTTTAATTTGACTATCTACCTACATGCAACCGTTCTTGAGATAAGCCAGTTTTTATGATTCATTATTTCGTTAATTTTCCTGACGATAGAAATCGCGCCTAATTTTATGCAATTCCACGAAAATTTATTAAGATGAAACTATGCATCTAAAAATAGGTTTATCTAAAAAACCGTTGCATTTAGGTAGGTACATATAGTTAAATTAAAGGTAACATTCCAGGAGTTCTAAAACTTGTAAAAAAATATATAGTTATTATGCATTTTGGCGGGAAAATTGTTAAAATTTGAAAAATTAGGAATTGTTTTTTTCAATTTTTTTGACTTTGACGTCCTACAGATTCTGACGGAAGGTTTAGTGGGGGCATTCATTGGAATGCTGAGACGGTTTGCTATCATCTGAGCTGAATCCCACCATCCCATGATAGGGTGTATATTAAAAAAGTTACTGGGTGTAAAGTGGAAGAAGCACTCATTAGTTCAGTGGTAAGAGCAGTCGCCCAGAAAGCGGAAGGTCCCATCTTCAAACCCCGGACGAGGCGGTTGTTTTTTCCTCCCGTTCGGGAAAAATAAATAAAAACAAACAGCATAGTGGAAAATTGCTTGCTTTAAGTCGTTTATATAAAGCAAGAATAATAGAGTTCCTAAGACTGATCCCTGTGGAACCTCCATTTCAGTTTCAATCGTTGTTGAGCGAGCTTCATTGACTTTTGTTTTCTGCGTTCTTTTTCTGAGATAATTCCCGAACCAATTCAATTCACACCTCATACCCTTTAATTCCATACTTGTTCAATTTTTCAATCAGAATGTTTCTGTCCATCATTTCAAAGGCTCGCTTCAAGTCTAGAAAAACAGCTACAATTGAGACTTCTTTTGGTCGATCTCTTCCTCCCAGTAGTAGTTGATAATAAAATTAATTGTTGTCGTACATGAATACTTTTTACGAAACCCTGACTGTTCCGGAATTATTATATTACTCCTTTCCAAATATTTTTCCAACTGAATTTTCTATAGTTTTCTCCAGTACCTTCTCCAAGGCCTTTAAAATGTTTATTGGGCGAAACTCCTTACACTTCTTCGTATTTATTACTATAGGTACGCGTACTGGAAATGAATCTTTCCACGATTGAGGAAACCAGCCCTCTTCAAACGACTTATTAAGGATATATTTAAGGACTGTTCTCATGACATTCCAATTATCTTGAATTATTCTTGCATTCATTCCCCCGAAATCATGTTTCTGGTTAATTATTTCACACGTTGATTTTAAAATAAATACGAATTATCTATCTTCTATGCCATTTTCAAATTTCCTGTATGGTATTGTTTGGTTTATATTCCTTATACTGTCTATGAAGAATTTATAAAAGCTTTCCGCAAACTGTTAACTATCTTCATTGACTTTTCCTTTTCCCTGACTTTTCTTAAAACTCTTTGTTTAATTGCATTCCACATATGTATCTTTTGTATTATCGCCTTGTCGATCCTATCTTCTATACATTTCCTTTTAGTTCGCTTAATTTTACTTTGTAAATATTCCTGACACTCCTGTAGTTTTCCCAAACATTTTCATCGTTTAATAATCTTGCTTTCATGTCTAGCCTAATTTTATATTTGTTCATCCTTACAAGTTCTCCGTGTACCATTACCATTCCTTCTCTGCTCTTGGAGTAAACTTGTTCTTTTTCTTTGTATACGAATTTTCTGTGGTTTCATTTATTCTGGCGTCGTATTCTTTTGTTACCTAATCGAGGTTCACTTCTCCCAAAATATTCGGTAATTTAATATTATTTATATATTTTTGAGCATTTCCTTATCCTGCTGTAGTATCTCTACGTCCTGATCTGTTGTTTGTTTCTTCTGACATTTGATCAATATCTCCAGTGTCTAATGGTCAGATACATTTTACTTTCGCCTCTCTATTTTTTAGTCAATCAATGTCTTGGAATTTCTCGCAATTCGAATATATTCCTCAGCTATTTATTTACATCCATTATCTTGAATAATATTTTCAATTTCTCGTTTATATATATTATTTTCTTTCCAATTTATCTTAAAGTCACTTAAGATTAACATTTCTCCATTCTGTTCATTTAATTCATTAATTAAATCACATACCTGATTTTTTATGGAGCTCGATGACCTACTCTTATATATATAATTAAAATTTGATTATACGACGTAATGCTAACCACCATGCGTCAGTCCCTATCGCACTTTTACTGCTAAAAATAACACTCCCAAAATTAAAATAGGGGACAATAACAATCATTGCCCATATCCTACAAAAATCCAAGCACAGCCAACTGGAGGAAATGTACAACAAGTAAATTTTGTATTGAGTTGAACTTCTAAATTCTTAACTGACTCAACATATTCAAGCGTGAAATTATTGAACTGAACTGAAGCCAAATCAGAAATTCGGTAAACGCTTCTACATATCGGCAGGCAGTAAGCCCTGTTTGGATTGATTGCAATTCCATTGTCTATTCGTGTACCTGCTGTAGGTCATCATTGATTCGAGCAATAGAGTCCTCGACCAGGTTTATGGGTCTGCTAAGGTACAACTAAACGTCGTCGGCATACAAGAAGCGCTATTCACAACAGAAAAGAGGTCATTTATATAGAGGGAGAAGAGAACAGGGCCTAAGACCGAACCTTGAGGAACACCAACGAAAAGAGATAAAGGAGCAGAGATAGAATTCTGCACTTTTACAATTGTGTGCGATTCGAAAAGAAAGCGGAAATTAATCCAACGGCCAATGAGGAAAAGCCATATATAGTTCCAAGTTTGCAGATCAATTTGAGGTGACTCACCGTCTCAAAGGCTTTACTGAATTCGAGAAGGACCAGTACTGCTAAATGATTATTATCAGACGTGACCTTTAGGAGTACAGAATGACAACTTGTTTGTACATAATTTTTCAAGTGTTCCATAATAAAAATTAACTATACTAATGTGGCGAAAATTGCTAGGTAGAAAGGGACGAGATTTCTTTGAAATAGGAACAATGCTTGGTTCCATTGAAATGGAAAATACGAAGTGGTAAGAAACAAATTATATATAAGCGTTAAAATAACTTTACCAACCTGGGTAACAAAGTATCAGGTCCAAAATCA
The DNA here is from genome assembly GCA_963930735.1 of Dioctria linearis. Lineage (NCBI taxonomy): Eukaryota > Metazoa > Arthropoda > Insecta > Diptera > Asilidae > Dioctria > Dioctria linearis. Next base: position 49,913,682 of record OZ005742.1, on the reverse strand, counting down.
ATAGACTTAATGGAATACAAAGCCGAAGGAACCTCCTGGCCATCTGCCCAATGAAAGGAGAAACCCTCATGAGAGAAGTATTCGTGAAAGTTGTAAGCATGCGTAGTTCCAGCAACAGAACTAGAAGCAAAGTAGTTGTTTGGGTCATCAGGATTGAAATTTGCAACTGGTGTGTCTTTTCCATGAATACTTAGATTACGAACATTATTCCATAGCTTCGTCACAGGAAGCTTTGAATCTAGCTTGGTCCCAAAATAGGCACGTTTAGATGATCGAAGGAGAGAAATAATGTTATTAAGCACTATTTTATATCTACCATGAACCAGACTATCTTGAGGTCTTCTAAATCGCTTAAGCAAGAAATCACGCTCAGCCATTACCAGATCGACTGCATACAATTCTTCGGCGATGTAATAAAATAGTAAATGCAGTAAATATTCCATCAACTAGTTCGCCCGACATCTGTTGATCGTTTCTAACATGATCTTTTCATCAACAAGAAAATGTTCACCGTTTAGCTGATGTACAACAGCCAGAATCATCAACAATTACTCAACCAGAGCGAGAAGAAAATTGCTGACCCAAAAATCATTGTTAGCAGTCATTTTCTAGACTCGATGACAGCTTAACCTGGTAACTTCCTAATATAAAAGACTCCGTTGGTGTTCATAAACAGAAATATCACAATCAACATCATCAACTATAAACAAATCGATGGGCAATATACGTTTCAGAAAACCTGAGCTCCGGCACACTAAACAAAACAATAAACGATTTATGAAGAACTTCTCCTCAGATTTTTTGGATATTTGGACAGGAAATTCGTCAGATCTGTCTTCCATCTTGATATAGAGTACATCGCGAAGCTGATAAAATGCAGAAAATGTGCTGAAAATGATTAGATAACAACTATCGTTGATAATTTTCGATAATTGCTTATAAAACTTCTACGAACTTTATCGCACCCGACATATTTTGAAATGTTTCGATACCAAGTGAAAAATTCTTATATGTTTTCTCACCATGCTTCCAATATTTCTAATGTTTCCAAGCTGTCGTAGACAAACACCGATTTAAGTTAAGCATCAATCTTTCAAAAATCGGCTTTGCCGAACCTTTAGATGCGACAGAATTTTTTGTTAAGCAGGACTTTGTTGAAATCCAAAAATACAAGTATTTGTCCAATGAAGATTGGAAAAGATAAAAATTGTGTCAACTAGATCTCCCCTAAATTATGAACTATTTAGCAGAAACTTAATTTATAGCCCTAAAGCTAAAAGAAGCAAGCTTCTATCAACTATTTCTAGCTGAGAGGAGTAGGTGCGAAATTCGCGTAGTAACAGAACTGAATATGTATGTAAAATTGCAATTAAGCACCATCAAATTGCGCGTAATCCGATGAAGCCGTATTAGTTACGGTTCGTCTCATATTGTTACTCTTTATGAGTACCTGGTCACCAGAAAACGAAGAGATTTACTTACTTAAATAGATTCAGTTATGAATTCATTATACTTAATAGACCCCTAGTTTAGAGAATACAAGACTTACAGGCTGGCTAATTGTAATATGAAAAAAGTTCCTGCAATATCTTATGGCCCAAAATATGTCACAGTAAAAAGCAGTTGTACTGCCGAACCAATATTACGACATAATTCAGTGAACTCTATCTCTTTCTCGCAATCAATAATTTCTATGAAGGATGAGGAGATGGAAATAGTCCATATCTGTTATGTAAATGCACATTAAAAATTGCCAAACAAAGCAGAAACTCACTATTTATAGTTACTTCTTCCGTGAATTGGGAGACAAAGAGATAGGAACACTAGTAAAGTTCATTAATTCTTGTGGCTTATTCTAACCTACCCGCAATCCAACTAACTTTCAAATAGACTCCAACGATTCTGTGCGGTTCACTGAAAGAATTCCAAATCTAACTTGACATAATCTTAGCAGAATTCATTTCTAGTTACTCGCAGATCTACCTACATCAATGAATTTTACGAATACAAAAGTCTTTTAACTAATCTTGTTACAAAAAATTTCTGTTTCAAATATGAAAAAAAATATTCGTCGTCGAAGTATAGAAGAAATTTAAAACAAAAACTACATTCTTCTGTGAACGCACTGTCACAAAATGTAAGAAAAACAGATAACACAAAAATTCCAATCGATAAGCCCTCCATGCAATAAGATTGAATAAATTTTAAAAATGCGAAAATAAGCTAAGAATATGAGAAAAGTCTCCTTGCACGATGTTCAAACTGCGGGATAAAATAAATCCATACGACGTCTAGGCAATAAAGGAATCCTCACCCCCATCCTTCAGAAAGGCGTAATTTTTATCCGCACAACAATTCGTTCTGCACCAATGGATGGATGATTCTATTCCATTGAATGATATTCGAATAGAAATGGAAGGAGGAAAAGAGGCGTTCTTACTTCCATCCATGATGGCATTTTTCTTCTCTCGATATTTTAATATTTTTCCTTCATTACTCAAAGTAGCATTTCTAACTTTGTTATCTCTTCATTGTTCCATCTACCATGGAAATTTCTTTTTCAGTGGCACGAATAGAATGAGAACTACACATATACTAACTATGCAATACTAACAAAAAAAAAACATCTATGACAGATGTGAAGAAATCTTGGAATTTCTTTTATGCAGAGCAACGTTCTTCCAAGAAGACGATAAAACAAATTACACCGAGCACTGAAAGAATAAACAAAGCCTGCATACTGTAGAGAAGTCAAAATGTTTTATGAATTTCAAGAGGGATTGCAATAGTCTAGCAGACAACTCTAGTGCAGAATTACAACGAGAGCCTTTTATATAAAACTATAAGGAAATATATGTATATGTTATGCATGTATAAGGCTATGTGATAATATCATCCTTGAACAATGTGACGGGCTACAGCTCTCGCAGGATATGACAAATGATTTACTTGACCTACTAACTGTGACACTGAAAAAAGGTGTAAAACTGATACGGAGCGTCGTTAAAGTTACACAGTTTGAATTTAGCTGGACGCAAACGATGAAATTTGAGAAGGAAGAGAAATTACCAAAAGAAAAAGTAGAATAAAATGGACAAATTGAGGTAGAGAGAGATATTTGAATAGAGAGGGAAATAAAGATAGACAGGAAAAGAGGAAATTTGAGAAGTTTAGATAGATCATGAGAGAAAAAGAAAGAAAGAGAAAAAATATAGAGCTAGAGAGCGAGAAAGAGCGAGTGAGAGAAAAGGAGCGAGAGAGAGAGAGGGAATTAAAGATAGAGGCAAAGAGGAAATTTGAGAAGAGATAGCTGGTGGGAGAGAAAAAGGGAGAGATCATGCGAGAAAAAGAAAGCAAGATAAAAGATATAGAGTTAAAGAGCGTGAGAGAGAGAGAGAGAGGGAGCGAGAGAGGGAGCGAGAGAGAGGGAGCGAGAGAGAGTGAACGAGAGGGAGAGGGAGCGAGAGAGAGGGAACGAGAGAGAGGGAACGAGAGAGAGGGACGAGAGAGAGAGGGAGCGAGAGAGAAAGGGAGATATAGCGAATGAGAGAGAGACAGCGAGAAAGAGAGAGAGGGGAGATCTAGTGAGAGAAAGCAAGTGAGAGCGATAGCGAGAGAGACAGAAAGAGAGGTAAGGTAGCAACTTGAGTATAGGTGGTGAGGCGGTTTCCAAAATAAAATAGAACAGCATTGACATTGACAGATACAAACAGAGAGGTAGAATATATATATATATAGAGAGAGAGCGAGTGAGAAATTGATACAAAGAAATAAAGGGTGCACGGAAAAAAACAAATTGTAAATATAACATTATGCAAATTTTCTGAGACATATGTATAGTGTGAGAGTTAGTCTCGAACGTGGGAGGGAGTGCCGGTTTTTAAAGGATAACTCAGTTTTTAAAATTCAAATATAAAATTTTTATTAATACTTCAAGTATTATAAATTCATTTTCTTAACCTAATATCACAAAATCCGAGTAAAAAAAACTTAAAGACTACGTTTGTAAAAATTTACTATAAAATTCAGTAACAAAAACTTCAAACAAATTAAAAATTCAAATTAAAATAAAAATGATACGCCTTCTTGTTGCTTGCTTTAATTCTGAAAAAGAAGAAAGAAGAAGATTTGAGAAACTGTCATCAAAATAAATTTCAATATAAAGGGTTTTCCAATAAGAGGTGCTATTTTAATTAGCCCGCTATTTCGGTAGATGTCACTTTTGGAGCTGTCATTTTTTGACATTTGACAAATACAAACTACGCCATTAATAAAAATGGAACGATACACGATTCAACAATGCATTGAAATTATTAAAATTCACTATAAAAATGGTGAAAATGTGGCAGAGACGGTTCGTAAAACTCGAACATTTTTGGGTCGTCGTGAAGCACCTTGTCGGACCGCAATACAGAAATTGGTAGAAAAATTCGAGCTGTCGGGACAGTTAGTGATGTGAAGAATAAAACCCGTGCGCGTCGCTCAAGAACAGCCGAGAATATTGCTGCTGTAGCCGAAAGTGTTGAAGAAAACCCAGGTTTGTCCATTCCTCGTCGTTCTTTGGAATTAGGCATTCCACAAACGTCATTACACCGTATTTTGCATAAAGATTTGGGTCTTAAGGCTTATAAAGTTCAGTTAACACAAGAACTCAAGCCGGCCGATCATCAACAACGTCGAGTCTTTGATGATTGGGTCCTTGAAATGCATGAAAATGATCCGGAATTCCATCGAAAACTCATCTTGAGTGATTAGTCTCTGACAATATGCTACTATAAAAGAGAAGCGCAGATTAATCTCTGCGCAGGATTAAACTTCTGCTTAGGTTTGGGACGGAAGATTGCAGATTAATCTCTGCGCAGAATTAATCTTCTGCTTAGGTGTGGGACGTAATATTGGAATTGATAGGATTTTCAGATTAATCTCTGAAATATAGAATTAATCTTCTATATGAGGTTGGGAATATTCTTGTACTTACATAAGTTTCTAAACCAGATGAGCTCTGGACCAAGAATGATTTTCTGCTGCGGCTCGTCGGCTTTATATAGCCGCCGCATCCAGTTATGAGCTCCCGCCTCTCGGTGTTGACCTAGCGACGTTTGTTGAATTTGATGACTGAGGCGAAATGAAATGATTTGACGTAATGTCATGATGTGACATTAAGAAATGTAAATATATGAGAGGGATGTACACTTTAGGTAAGTTGATGATACTTTTATAGAATTTTGTTATAAATAATAATAATTTTGTATGTTTTAGGTGTTGAATCTATTATTGGAGTGTTGGACGTCGCTAGGCCAAAGGAAAGGAGTTCCCAACAATCAGATAAGTGGTTTTTCGTTTAATTTATTTTAGTATTGTATTCTTGGTGTATCTTTTTCCCTTTTCTTTAGGAGAAGATATTTCATCGTGGGAAGGATTAGAAAATATTATTTATGAAGTTTACAACGAGGGAATTCAAATACGTCGGTGGACTAAACATATAGTTTACATAACAACTGTATTTACAGCTATCGACGTTGTGCATGTAACCGTTTTATTAACGGAATTGTATAATACACGTATAAAAATGTACTGAAAAACTGTTTTTATACAGGAAAATTATAATTGAAACGGCAAAATTCTTTTTAAAACTTTTTCATTCTATTTATCTCTTTACAATACATTTGTTATGTATACATTTTGTTGTTTTATAAAATTGTAACAACTACGTACACCAATTACATTTTTTTGAAATTATTAATTACATTAAAATACTACATTTAACAGTGTACGTCAATCGAATAATTTCGGTGTACCACTGAAAACGCGATCAATGGAAATCGATATAATATGGAGTAAAATTGTCTCCATTTGAAATTGAATCGATATGTTGCTTAAGAGTACTTAATGCACCTAATTGGTGTGACACACTCCACATTTGATTCCAATTAATAAAAAATTAAGTCATTATGGAGAGTCAGTTTGTCTAGGCAGAATATTTCTAGAAGATTTGGCAGAGTCGTTTTTTTTAATATGCTCGCTATACCTAGCTGTTTTTTTTTTATTTCTTACACCGAAAATGCTGAAGTTACAATTTAAATTGCGTGATTTACAATTTTGTTATTTCGGACGAAACCTTAAACAAAAAATTTGTTCTATTTACTGCCAAAAATGTAGCATATACAATTTAAAAGGTAATCCGCACGATATACAAACTAATTAAGTATGTTTCATACACAGTATCACTTTGACATCACTTACCACAAATTTTTTCTTAAAAGTGAAATTGCTTTTGTCAAGGATTCAAGTAAGATTGTCCAGGGTGACGTGTTGATTTACAAGTAAAAGTTATTGAGCATACCTTGTTAGTCTGCATTGCTTAATTTGTATCATAGATGAGAATACGTGGAATACATTATTTCGTTTGTTGTTGTCATTCAGTTTGGGACAGTGAAGCTTGTAAGCTATAAAGTGCTGCCGAACAAGGAGATATCATGGAAATTATTACAGGTGAACATTGTGCTTCAGATTTGCACAAAATGTGGAATATTTTCCAGAAGTTTTCATGGGTAAGCCAAATTTGTGTTTCTATTATACACACAGGCATTAATTTTAATCTATATTATAGTTTTAATGATGAAGTTGACGACAATAATTGCGAGTGCTTTCCTATAAAAGATATTAAATCCCATTGCCCATAAATTTGCACAAGCTTCCTAATGGAGAGCTGCAGACTAGAATAAAACCATTTGTGGATTGCGTTTGTATTTTTGACAGTCATTTTTAATCTGATTTTACGTAACGCCAGAAAACGGCAACAACTTTATTTGGCAATTAGACTGTAATGTTATCCTGTTTTTGTTCAATCGATTCATTTAAAAATCGCCTAAGTTTATTTTAACAATATTATTAATATTGATAGAAAAAAAAGTAAAGTGTTTGCGAAAACCATCATCGTTGTTAACGACTACAATTTCCTTTTTTCCGTGTGGCAGGCACGGAGGGTAAGGAGAATTTAAGAGTGGAAGAGAAAAACTGGCGGAGGAAAAATAGTGAGAGTAGGAAAGAGACACAGATTTCAAGCTGTCATATACAGGGCGTGAATTTTTTTCTGCGCTCTGTAGATCTACAGATTTTTTAAAACGTTCAGAGCATCTTGCAAAAAAGATACAAATACAATGTACTCTGAGTGTTCTGGTAGATTTTTTTCTTTAGGTACAGGGTGTCCCGGAAGTCGACGTCAAGCCAAAATCGGGTGATAGGCCAAATCATAATAGTTACCAGAAAAATATAAAAAAATCTAAGTCATGTATTTATTAAATTATAGGAATTTCTTTTTTTTTCGAGAAAATGTACACCCTGTGATGGTTTTATAGCTCCTGTTGCTGATAATCTTTTTTTCAATTTTATTTTCTTGTGTAATCCCGAATAGTGCTTATGTAACCTGCTGCTTTAATGTCTAAGCCAAATGCTTCAGCTAGGAAGAAAATGTCACATTTTGCCGAACCAAGAATAGAAAATTTGACTGTAATGAAAAAAAAATGTACTACGCCAGTTTGGAAAGCGACTTTAAAAGATGACGCATTTAATAAGGATTCTAAAATGGAACGACACTTGCTACATTATTTCTTAGTATAAATAGAGATTACTCTTTAGGACTTTTTACCGGGGTAAACTTATATTTTTTCAAGAAGGAATTTATTTGGATTCTCCGGTATATAGCAAAAGCTAAAAAATGTTAGTTTGGTATTTCATCACACAAACCATTATATTTTTGGGGACAAGTTTCAAGTCTTGGTTTTGACTCATCAACAGGTCCCAAGTAGGGAAGTTGAGTGCTTGAAAAACAAATGAAAAAATAGAACAAAGAAAAGAAATGAAAGAATGGAAAAAAATGAGAAAAATAGAAAAAAAATCATAATCTAAGAAATAATGTAGCAAGTGTTAGTGTTATACCATTTTAGAATCCTTATTAAATGCGTCAACTTTCAAAGTTACTTGCCAAGCTGGCGTAGTACTTTTTTTCATTACAGTCAGTTAAATTTAGTTGAAATATTAATTTTCTATTTTTGGTTCGGCAAAATGTGACATTTTTTGCCAAGCTGGAGTAGTTGGCTTAGACTTTAAAGCAGCAGGTTACATAATCACTATTCGGGTTTACATAAGAAAAATAAAAATGGAAAAAAGATTTGTAGCAACAGAAGCTAAAAAACCATCACAGGGTGTACATTTTCTCGAAAAAAAATAAACTCCTATAATTTAAAAATACATGACTTAGATTTTTTTATATATTTTTCTGGTACCTTTTATGATTTGGCCTATCACCCGATTCCGGCTTGAAGTCGATTTCCGGGATACCATGTATATCGGCAACATTTGTGATTTGTGAAATATACAAGATTTGTGAATAATACAAGATTCTTTATAAAAATAAATAAGTGATAATAATAAAGATATAAAAATAAAAAAGGGAAGGAAATTAAGGAACTATGGACTCTAAAAAGTCTCACATTTTCAATACGATTTTTTTTGCGATGTATTGATAACATTAAACGATTGGTCGAAATGGTATGATTTGTGTAATTACTCTGAGCAATAAAAAAGATACACGTTCAGAGCGCTCAGTGTACTCTGAGGGTAAATAAAACACTCGATGTTCAGAGCATTCAGAGGGCTCTGAGGGGAATAAAGATACACACTGATAGTAATCAATTGGTAGGCGACTTCCATTAACGCAATCTCACTTTTACGCGATATTCGTTTTAAGTAGTTTTTTGCAATTTACGTGTTTATCTCAGTTTTTTTTACACATAATACGATCCACAACGGTGGGGCGAATATGGTATAAGACGAATTGTGCTTCCAAGAGATTCATACGAATAACATCCGAAACAATGCCTGACATGAAAGGGGATATCAAGTACACTCAAAATATTGGATGGTCACTTAACCTATATCTTGAAGAAAACGACCCTGATCATGATAGAAACTCCAAGGTGACTAGGCTAATTATAGACAAGCGAAGGTGTTGTTTAAAGAAAAACAACGAAATTCTGTACAACCAACATTAAATAACTTTTTCAGAAGGCTTCAACTTTTAAGGGTTCCTAATCCATTTATTTCCAGAGAAAACCAGCACTCCACCAGAGCGTTATGGAAATGTGGCTCGATTCTGACTGATTACGGCAATTTTATTTCAAGCACCTAATACCCGCCTATTTATGTAGTTTTAATAATAAACATTAAATACAAAATCCTTCTGCAAAACCTTCTCAATTTACGTCATTTCGATTTACGCGCGGAAATAAAATAATAAAATAGTGTACCAATTTCATTTATACTTCAAATTAATTTTTATTTTTCTACGTAGTCTCTTTGTAAGTCTATACATTTCTGCCAATGATGCTCCATCCCTTCAACCCGTTCAAATAGTACTCAGCGTCTTCGTCTGCAAAATAGTTGCTTATGAAGGTGATGGCCTCCTCATTCGACAAAAATCTCAGTCCTCCGAGCGCAACTTTTAGCTTAAGGAAAAAAGTCGCTTGGATCTAGATCTGGTGAGCAAACCATAATTCGTGGATTTTCGCCGTGGCAACCGCTGAGATGTGAAACTGTGTTTTTGGTCTAAAGTTAGCAAATGCGGCAAACAACGCGGGGATAGATTTCTCATGTCTAAGTATTAATGCAACATGGGACAAACACGTTCTTTGGATAAGTTCATAGCCTCTGCTATCTCTCTAACTTTAATTAACATTATGCGATATTATCGTCAGTGGTAGCAATCCCGAACGTTCATCGTCATTTAAGCTGGTACGGCCACATTTAAATACAGCTGCCCAAAATTTCACGGTGGTTAATAATAGTGCAGAGTTCCCGTACACCGCGTCAAACTCGTCATTGAATTGCGAAGGCGTATTGCCTTCCAAAAACAAATATTGAATGACAGCCTGATACTCGACTTTTTCCATTTTCACAAAAACCTTCACATCGACTCACTCAATTGATTGTCAAACAACAACTGTCCATCGAAAATGGCTGAAATTTTAATTAGTACATTTCAAATCATGCGCAAATATATTCTTGATCTATCGTTTACGAGTGCTGCCATCTTCATGTTGAGGTCGGAAACTTTTCGTGTCTATACCGCATCAAAATTTGCAATTGATTGAGTTGGAAAGATCACACGAGTAAAAAACTAATAAAAAGCTCAGAATACCCTTCCATGGCGATCTCGGATCAGAAATTTTGTTTTCGCAACGTTGACGAAGTTGCAGCTTTACATGCAATCTCATCTATTCTTCAGTTTAGTACTGTTAGACCTGATAACGTATCGTTTCGTTTTCTAAAACTGTTGTTATGTTTCATCATTAACACAATACCTAAGATTTTCAACAGTTTGCTAATAGTTTATCCCCCTTGACCTTAAAGTTTTTAGACCATTAAGCTTGCTATATTTTCTGACAAGAGCTTTTTCAGATTTAATTAAACCTTTTCCAAAAGAATTAAACAAAATCCACAAACAATAAAACTAAATTCATAAACAATTATTGGTTATTGATAGTGAAGTGGTTCGCCACGCGATGCAGGACTAACATTCATCAACATATTCATTATGTAATTTAGAGCATCTGTAGCATTTATCTCCCTAACACTACCTTAACCGAAATTAGGCTGTATCTGCGAAAATGCTCTTCGCAGCTCCTTTTATCTTTGAAAATGTTTGTCTATAGGATTGAACATTGGTTAATATGGTGAAAGAAATTGAAGTCGTAGGTTATTACCGGTGGCAACAACCTCTGGAACAGCATTTGTATTGTGTATCGCGGCATCATCCGCATGCATCTGCTATATGCGAAATTTTACCTATAAGCTCTATAAGAAATGAAAAAAAATAAATAAAAAAATCTTTGGTTTAATTCTTTATGAATTTTAAATTTATTGTTTATAGATTTTGTTTAATTCTTTATGGAGAAAGTTTAATTCTTTTGGAAAAGGTTTGATTCCTTCTGGAAAAGTTTACATAAATTTGAAAATGAACATTAATCCAGCAAATATATCAAATCACTTATAACGATTTCCATTAATCATGTTTTCTAGCAGAAGTGTTACACTTTTCTTCCAGTGGTGTACTGAAATCGTTCCATTGACGTGTATAGTTAGAATGAATGATCGTTAAAAAGACTCTAGTGGAAAATCAGCTGTGGTTAACTGAAAAATGCTGACTTCTAAATATGAGCAATGTCACTGCAGAATATCATGGTGCATCACATATTAATCTTCTACTATTACTCCACCAAATTTATCCTTAATCACGTCAAAATCTTCCAAATTTTAATTTTCCATCAGTTTTACGTAGTTCGAGACTTGGTGAGAGTTTCAATCTAAAGTTGCAATGGAGCAACTTGTTTTCCATTCATTGACCAAAGTGCACGTTTTGAAATATCAATATGTGCTACACTTGTAAAACCGCTCTCCAAAATAGATGCTTTGAATGGCCCATATTTATAGTTATATTTGATATCATGAAATCTTTTTACAGTGTGGATTATACAAGATAAAACAAATATCCTTGATTTTGGTTATTCTGATCTAAAGTTTTATAATTCAAAACTTTGTAGCTAAAGGCTTCTTACAGAGGGCAAAAGTGGATGGACGACGTCATATCTGCTTGAATTCCATTACCTATTGGTGTGCCCCAAAGTTCAATAATGGGACCCCAGTTATTTCCTATACTTTAAACAACAATCCACCGTCTGTTATCAAACATCCACGACGCGAATCGACGTTCAAATCTATTTAGATTAATAATTTTTAAAAACAATTTGAATTTCTAAAAAGCTTTCTAAAGTAACAAATAATCACAAAATAAAGAAAAAGATAAAAACAGAATTGGAAATATCGGAAATTCTTTAATAGTCACATGAATCTGAGGAATCAGTGGGTATAATCATTCCTTCTTCCTTAGTTCAGAATTAATTCCCGAAAAATTATTAAAAAGTATTAGGTGCAGCTGTGAAAGTTGCTGTGATGTGGCTGCCGAAAACACGACTTAAAATATACCAATTTATGCAGTAATTGTAATGAAAACTGCTCAAATAGAGATAAAGAAATATTTGAAGACGTAATTGATATGGAAGAGATTATTGATGAAGAATTAGCAAAGAGTTTTTAAATTGAAATCGAGGAGCCCGAAAACGTCAATAATCTCAGAATTTGAAAATTTTATTAATGAAGAAGAAGAACAAACACAATGCAAAAGATGTAAAATTCCTTAATTTTTTTATAATTTCTCATAAATTTATCATTTTTGTAAAAAATATCAATAAATTAATTCTTCTACTGAATAATTACGTATTCCAACTATTTTATTTAGTGAAAAAATAGTAAAATATACGTTAATAAAATTGCACATTGCGCTAGCAAGTCTTAACTCTAGCTTATGACTTTCAGTACGGTCAGTACTGTCGGGAGGGAGTGGGAGAAGGGGTAAAATTCCCTGGGCCCGAAGTTATGAGAGGGCCCAGTTAATGTTCCTTAAAAAAATACAAAATTTTATATTTTACGATACGATAAAAATTAAACACACACACTTTAGTTTTTTCTCTTTTCCAAATTTACTTTTGTCCTTGCTCAAATTATATAAGTCATAAATTATCACCACGGCGAATTATACTCTAAGCTCCTCTATCGGATATGGAAGTAGTTAAGTAACGCTCCTCTAGCGTTTCGTTGATTAACAGCAGACAATACGTATTGGCATCGTGACAGCTTATTGGAAGCTACACTTTGTCCAGTCTACACGCTACAGCTCCAGTTGGTGTACGTTCGGCCACTCTACTTAGGCCCACACGCTTCAGTTTCAGGTTGTACTTAAGGGGCTTTCGGCAAACACCATGCTTGATTCGAGAGGAATTTTTTGTGTTACTACGTCATGAGGTGACTAAAGTCATTTCCAGCGAATTTGTTTTGAGTTTTTCGTATTTTATTGACTGAAATACGTTTTAAATATATTAAAATATTTAACCAAACATTTGTTTCTTCGTTTAAATCACTTAATTATAATTATATGCTAGTGGGAAAGCAAAGAAATTTTTAAATAGGAAATTTTTTTCACTGTAATAAGGACGATTGACGTTTGCAACAGGCATTAATTTATTCTTATGATGTAGATGTAATTGAAATGGAATATTGTACCTCAATTCAAGTTGAGAATGCGATACGCTGAGGTCCAGGAAAGTACCGCAACGTATTCCTAAAAGACAATAATGGAAATAAATTGCCTATTAATTTACTTAAAATAACTGCAAAATGTTGAACAAGTACCTCGTTATTGGCTGGTTTGGAGCGCTAGTAAACAATCACTATTTTGTTTTCCCTGTAGACTTTTAAATAAAGCACCTATTGCTCATACATCGAATTTAGCTTCGAAAACTGGATATTCAACTCAACAGAAATGAAAAAAATTATACGAAAAAATTCGAGAGCATCAAAACAATGCTAACCACAAATTTAATTATATGGAATGGCGAAATTTAGTGAAAAGATTTTCCAAAGCAACAACAGTAAATTCGTTACTTCAAAATTGTATTAAGGATCAGGAACGAGAATGGAGACAAATATTACATAGAATTTTGGACGTGACATTATTTTTAGGAGAAACAGGTTTGGCATTTCGAGGTAAAACAAAACTGTTAAATGATTCCAAAAACGGTAACTTTTAAGGAACTTTAGAATTAATAAGTCATTATGATGCGGTATTAGAAAAACATTTGGATAAAGTAAAAAAATATCAACAATCACATAAAACGATTACAAGTACATTACTTATCACACGAAAGCCAAAACGAATTTATTCAATGCTGTAAGGAGCGGGTTTTAAAGTTTGTTGGTATTTGCCAATAACTTAGGAGGATTACGGCAAGCAATTTAAGAAATTTCAGTTTTTAATATAACTGCAGAAACTAGATCTGATTTAAATTGCATTCTAAAAGTATTTAAACTCTTTTGAGCGTTTGATTTTATCGAATATATAATTTAAAATATTGGCGGCAATCGACTGCAGAAACAAAATTTTTCAAAATGTAAATGCAACTATTGACATTGAAGAAAGCAATATCAATAGTTTGATTTTTGATTTAAAAAATATTAGAGAAAAGTGGAGTGATATTTTGACTGAATGCAAAATTGTTGGAGAAAATTTTAAAATCGATTTTAACACTAATTCGTATGGTAAAAGGCATAAATTTAGGAAAAAATTTGCAAATGAAATTAATGATGACAGTAATGATACAGAAACGCAGGTGTTTTACAAAATCGTAGATTTTATTATCGGAAGCTTAACGTGGCGATATCGAGCTTTGAATGAAATATGTTGTTCGTTCGGGTTTTTGTGGAATTATTTAAAAACTGACGTTGACTCGTTAATACAAAGATTTATGTAATAAGTGTACTTCTGATATTGCCAAAGAAATTTCAGATGAAATAATTCATTTGAAAACCATTCACCAAGCCACATTTGGTGAAAATCAGTTGCTTCCTATAAATTTATTAAATAAAATGAAAGAACTGAGAATAGATGCCGTATTTCCAAATATTTGCATTGCATTGAGAATATTTTGCACAATACCAGTTACTTTGACTCAAGCGGAACATTCATTCAGCACATTGGCGAGAGTAAAAAACGTATTAAGGTCAACTATGTGTCAAAATCGGTTAAATAGCTTTGAAGCAGCTTTAGAGAGGGAACTAGATTTCGAAAATGTGATAAAATATTTTGCAAATAAAAAAGCGCGAAAAGCTTTATTACACTGATTTTTAATGCATAATTAAGTTAAATTATAAATACTATAAAATATATTTTGTTATTTACTTTTTTAGACACAATTTTTTTAATGTTTTTTCCTGGGCCCGGTGTTGTCTCTCGACGGCCCGGAGTACGGTACGGCGCATTGTCATGAAAAATTTAAATTTCAGGATAATTTCCGCCTCTGTCTTCAATTAAATTCATTCAACTTTAATAATATTACATTAAAGTTAATTCTGTCATTGAAATTTAATCCATTATTTAGGTACGTAAATAATAAAAAAATATGAAAAAATCGCGATCCAAAAAGTCATTTTTTTCTCAATTTTAAACTTATTCTTCAATAATAAGTCATCAACATACATAGATAATTTTAAAGGTTAAAATGAGCCCAGTTAGAGTATTTAAGTCAAAAAAAAACCCCAATAAAGTTTTTCGTGGAGGATTTTGGTTTTTCTTTCGAAAATTGTAAATATATCGGGAACTATGTACATGTTTCCAGATTCCAAAAAAAATGTGCTTATTCAATGCAAAAAAAATGTATACTTTCACAAAATTTCGTGTAATTTGAATTATTTTTACGCGAAAAAAAAATTAAAAACTGAAAAATTGGTTTTCCTCCATTTTCTCGAAAAATTTGAGGTTATGTTGAAAAATGCCTTATATGAAAGTTTTAGATATTTTTATTATCTATAACTTTCGAGAAGAATATTTTCCGCTAGGATGTCACATTTCACCGAAAATTGCAAAAAACTACGTTTAACCCCTTAACAACCCTCTCCTCCTTCCTCTGGCAACATTTCGCAATTTCACTTTATTTCGTGTTTAATTTTTTTTTTCTCTTAATTATAACCATAACTAAATTTTCCATCTGGTCTTTGCCTGTTATTAATTTTTCCGTTTCAGGCTTCACAGTCCGTTTTATTTGGCACCAGCCTGTTAGGGAATTATATTCCAAGTTCATTTAATCGAAATGCAATTGTACAATTACCATAAAAAATATAATGGGGTAGAGTATGAAAGGAGCATTACACTTTCTGTTACAAGTAAAACACATACAATTCCAGTAATTTTCTATTTATGTCATAAAACATTTTAACAGAAATAAGTTCTCAGAGAATCGCAGGTATACACACTACACAGGTAATTAACACGTAATATATTATGTACATAATAAATGGTTTTGCTCGAAAATTTCAAATTAAGTAAATAAGTCACCATTCTATGCGCGAATATTTACTTTGTAACATTGAACTGAAAATTCTATTTCAAACTAGAGAGATAAAGATCTGTAAACAAAATAATCCATTTTCCTTTCAATTAAATACGCTCGGTAATTTGTACCAAATCCAGATAATTGGTTGAGGTAATTTTCAGCTAAATCCATTTCCTCTGTGGCATTAAAATCACAAGGAATAATCAAAAGAGCTGACAGAATAGCAAATCCCAAAAGATGGTAGGTACCACTACTCATACTCTCATCCTTCTTCATGTACATACATTTTCAGTTGATATCAAATGTAGAGCCAGAGTTGTGTTTATCTCTAGCTTAGTCTCCTAATTCTTAATGTCCTCAGTTCTGGATATCATTCTCTACATCCTCCCACTGATTATACTATTCCTTGTATAAAGCTGAAGATCCTTTAATAATTCCCTGGGCAAAGCTGGGTCAACATGATACTAATTAATCGACGGACTATTAAAAGATATGAATACGTGTATGTAGAGGAGGAGGATATGAGACTGTTAAATATTCGTCTGTGTTGGATGTGATTTAATATTTCTTTGATGATAAGAAACAATAAAAAAATATCATGTAGTAGGTTTTGAAAAGCAAAAGAATGTTATTATTAATATCAAAGCAAATATACAATTCTCAGCTATCGTGGTATAGCACCTACATCACTCCGGAAGGTATAGTTACTTGATTTGAAAATGACCTCCATAAACTTTACAGATGATGGAATTAACACAGTTGCAACAGTTCATTATATAATTGAATTTAATACCCTGATTAGTTACTTCATCAAGAAAGGGTATAGGACATGACTTCCACAAAGCACAGGAAGTAGAAGTGTTTCCAATGGATTTAAGTGGATTTAAGTGGCCAATCATATATTCTAGCTAAGTCGTCATTAATTCTAGCCATACACAACCACCAATTAGTCTAATAGGTCTAGGTCCAAATGCGACAGCCATGAGTAAAATTAGGTGGTGTCCAAAATTTGGATAAGTGAAGATCTTACGAGTGACCTTTTAGGGAGGATTTGAAGTGTTAGGCGCGATGGTAGTATTGCACTGTAATTTAAAAATGAAGCCTGAATGTTTGTTATTAGACATTTCGTTCTAGAATTATGTATAAAGAATTAAAAGATCCTTCCCGATTGCGATTACATCCTACCAAAGTGCAACAATAGGACATCTTTTCAAGTGGCGCTTAGAGAACTCAGCTCTAGATGTACAGGGTGTTTCATCCATACTGGTCAGTAGAGCAGTAGGTGATAGTACTCATTAGACGAATAAAACATTGTATTGCAGAAGGGGGGGGGGGGGGTATATCATCCGTTTCGGACTAATAGGGTGATTTAGAATAAAAGCTGATTTTCTCACAAAATACCCTGTATCTTAAAAAGTACATGGCGTACGGTCACAGGTAAGAGCTCATTGTATGGAAAGTTTCATAGCCTTTCCGACTACTCAACCAGTCTCGTACTCCTCTCATAGCAGGAGTTATGAGGGTCTAAATAAAAAATTTTGAAATTTCATACTTTTTTTTTTAATTTGACCTCTATTTTTTTGCAAAAAGGTCGTTAACATAACTTTTGTTTTTGTAAATATTATAAATTGTAGATTCTCCTCTTTAATTTGACTTTGTAAACCCTATTTGTTATCTGCAGCCTTTAAAGAGTTATTATCTCATAACCTATTCTGAAATCATACTCTACTGACCACCATGGAGGAAAGACCCTGTATGTTAAGAGGAGTCAGTACTAAGATTTGCAAGTCTCATACATGAGAAGCTGTGTGCATAAGTGGCCCAACCCACAAAATGTCAAATTTCAAACTAAGCGCGCCAAAAAAATTCCCATATTTCATTTAACAGATAAAAAAAAGTCCTGAGATAATATCCCTATCTACGGGCTGCTCAGCTGTATATTAAATTTTTATGCTCTCAGTCATTTAGTCTCTTGTTGAATGCAGAAGTGGCTTAAGCAGAAATTTTTGGCCTAACCCACAATTCATTTTTGTTTGTAGTGGCTTGGGCCATTCTTATTCCCCTAAACAGAATGTGTGAAAGTGAGTAATGCAAATTGTAAAAATTGGCTATATTTTCAAATATATTAATTTAAAAAACTATTTGTGTTAGGCTCTTCTATTTTCCGGACGTTTCCATTCTTCATCTTATTCTTTATCTATAAGCAATTGTTCCACTACATCATCAGCATGTTCTGTACGTAGTATTGTATCACAAGCAGCGACAAATAATACTTCGCCTCAAGCAGGAAGCAGGAAACGACGTCGTAAGGAACGCGGGTGGAAAAGAAATCAATGAAAAATCCTACGCAATTCTGGTAAAAACTATGTAACTGCCAAAGGAAAATGGATACCGTCAAAGGAATTAGATACCAGTTTTCAATGCAACTGCAGTCCGAATTGCAACACAAAATTTTCTCAAGAGAAAAAACAACGAATATTTTCAAATTACTAGTCACTGGAAGATTTTGATTCTCAGACTGCCTATCTATCTATCTACTCTTATTCGGGTAGAAACAAAACAAAGAACATACACTAAAAATACTTCCTCAAAAAGGCAAAATTCGCGGAAATATTTGTTACCGGATGGTAATGGAAACCAAGTCCAGGTATGTAAAGAATATTTTAAATCCAGCTTTAGCATTTCGGATGGAACTAGAGATTTACTTAACTATACCAATTGCTCCCCACCTACAAAAGATAAGCGGGGAAAAGCATCCAGCAGCAATAAAACACCAGATAAGAAGATTGAAATTATTAAAAAATATATAGCTAAATTTCCAACCTATATATCCCATTATAAGCGCGAGCAATGTCCGAACAAGAAGTTTTTATCACCAGATCTCAATATAAGAATTTTATGCGACCTTTACAAAAAAGACGTTCAGGAAGAAAATATGGCAACTTTTTATATATTCCGAAAAGTTTTCAACAATGATTTTAAACTTCACTTCCATCCAAATGTAACAGATAGTTTCAAGAAATGTGACTCATTTAATATGAAGATTCCTTTTTGGTAATCCGTCAGAAACACCTGCACTTGAGCAAGAAAGAGATCTTCACTTCAGGAAGGCTGAGTCAGCCTAAAGTGGGATGGTAAAGGATGCTGAAATGGAGGATTCTACAAATGAATTGACAGTTATCGCATTTGATTTAATGAAAACTTTAGCTACTCCTGTAATTTTTCACAACTTTGAGACACAAAGTAAGGATAGAATGCAAAATAGAAAAAGTGCGAAATTTTTATTTTCGTTTTTCTCATTTCAATCATTATAGGCTTAGGCCACTTTTGCGCTCAGCTTCTCACATTTTGCAATGCGAATTTCTGGCAAACTATTTGTAGCAAAATAATGATTTATATCTTAAATTAAAATTACCGAAGTGGTCTAGTAAATAACGTCGGAAAAAAATAAAAAAAAATGTATTGGAATGGTGATATTAGGTCGGAAACTTTTAAAAAATGATAAAAATTGAAGTTTTTAAATGAAATTCCTGTTAGTAAGTATTCTGATTTCTTGAGATTGTGAATATTCTCGAAAGATAAAGCCTAGATCTAGCAAATAACGTCGAGCATTTTCATTTTTAGTGGCGCTTTTCTTAATTATTTGACTCTAATTGTACTTGTTTTTTCTCCCGATATTTCACCGACGATGAATTGTAATATTTCATTGAAAGTTGTTGAAATACAAAGCAAAACAGTATGTTTAACAATTATGTGCAAAAAAAAATTAGGAGAGTTAATTCACATTAAAAAATATCGAATTCTTTGAACTGTAAACTTTCATTTTTTATCTTAAATTGTCGCATTTTGGCTTTCTGTCTTTTATGCTAGATGTCACTTATGTGACTTGTGGTCTAGGTCTAGGCTAATTTTATATGAATTTTCCCACTTTCAGGACACAAACCTACGTATAGTAAATTTTAATGCCTATAGGCTCGCTGGTATCTAAATTGAAACTTTTGCTGTGTACTGACTCCTCTTAATGTGACAATCATAAATAGTTGTGAATATGCTTAGGAATAATTTTAAAGTGTGCAGTTTATACAAATGTGATCTACATGTTATCAATAATCAGATTTTATTAACTCATTTCTTTTTAGATATTATACTAGAATGGACCCACCGTTGTTAATATTGGTGTATGATATAGCAGTCGGACTTTTTAGCTGTACTTCTTTTGAGAATTGTTTATTTCTTTACTTAAAAATACTTCAAGGCACATTCCAGCTTGCATTATGTCTATAAACCTTATACAACAGTTCTCTGAGAAGAGAAAAGGTAACGTGTTCAATATATTTCAATCTCCTTGCGCCATTCCGAACCATATTTTCCTGAAAAAGGAAGACACACAATCCCTTTGTTGTATGTATATTTTTTTAATTTTTGGCAGTTCAAATAAGTCATAAGAATTTTAAAGTTTCATTCAAACCAAAGTCGCCATTTCGAATAAGTCGTTTGAGTTTTGGTTTACAGTGAAAGGAAATGTGCGCAACTACTAATTTAATGGGTGATTGAATTTATTAAGTCTTTCTTCTTGTACTATTTGAATTTGCTCACAATTCATGATGAATGAAATGTAATTATTTTATAAATTGTAAATTTTAATAAATTTTGAAAACAATCTTTTTTTTAACTTTAGCTTTTTATGTTAGAAAATATTTTCCCTGAATTTTTATTAAAAAATAATAATCTCTTACAAAATTACTTCTCCTACCAGTGGTTCTTTAAGGAGATCTAAAAGCACGTCTTCCATAGGGCGATGTAGCAGCATGCCTTTTTTAAGTACATCTTTGAGATCGGAGATGGGATGTATATACTTGACTGCCAGTCCCGCCGTAATGTATAAGTAATGCGGAATATAAATAAGGCAAGAATCACTACTGGCTCCCTTAGAAGGCATTATTTTGTCTAAAAAGTCCGCCTGGGATAAGAAATAACTGAGATATTAACGAAAATTGATTAAATGAAATTTTCATTGAAAGTTTTCACTTTTTCTTTATCTCTCTAGAGTCTTTGTTCTATTGCTCAACATTCTCAACATTTGTCAGGCGATTTGGTGATTTGCTTCACTTCGAGCCACATTTGATCGTTTGGCGTAATGGGCAGTGGCCAAATTGGGCAAAAATACCATTGTTTTTTTGTATGAAGCGCAATAATCAGTGACTGATGACATCACTTCTCTTACCGTACCCATGTGGCCTCGCTAGCTCGGTTGGCACGGTCCTGCGCTATTTCCTCATACTTAATTTCCTGTCAAATTCTATAGCTGTATAGCGCGGTCCGCCATTTTAGATTAAAGGTACCAAAAATTGTTTTATTTTTTTTTTCAAAATAATTTCTCAACGGTTGATCCTACGATACAAATGTAATTTGAAGAAGACTAAATTCCAAACATTTTTTGTGAAAACACTTTTGTTATAAGTCTGATATGTAACGAGTTGCACCAGCGGAAACCTGAACATTCTTCCAAAAAAATGTATACAATTTGTGTGTGACTAGGTGACTACTATCACCTCCTGTCCTATGGAGCACCATGGATGAAACACCCTGTATAAAAGGTACTATATGTATATATGAGTCTATAAAGTAAGCTGCAGCGATTGCTCAGGG
Organism: Dioctria linearis; assembly: GCA_963930735.1. Lineage (NCBI taxonomy): Eukaryota > Metazoa > Arthropoda > Insecta > Diptera > Asilidae > Dioctria > Dioctria linearis. The sequence goes on along the minus strand of OZ005742.1, from coordinate 49,892,032 downwards.
TTCTACATAGGAAAAACAAAAAGATCTTTAAAACTAAAATTTAACTAATACATTACTTCATCTAATTAAAAAAAATCCGACTCAGGTCTTGCCAAACATCTAAAATCTACTGGACATAAATGTACTACCAAAATGATCAAAAGACTTTTACATAATATTGATGGAGGATCAGTACTGGATAGATATGAAATATTGAAAATCGGAAATACTAATGATGACGGTTATGATTTGTTGAATGATCTGATTAATTTTTGTAATAGGAGCCCCCTTTTAAATCCTAACCGAATTAAGTTTCAGCATTAGTCCACAAATTATATATACCTATTGTTGCAATAATTTTATTTGTTTCTTTCGCCTGACCACCTGTTCGGGCGGTCACCAGCTTCCAGGATAGAGTCATAAACAGCGGTCGACGTTCTAGATACGTTCTAGATCTGGGCCTCTCTTGTTCAGGGGTTCTGTAAAATTCTTCTCTCGTCAATGAAATAAGTTGTTCATCGCAAAATTTCCAACTATAAACAATTTTACTTTTAATCTAATGTTATTTCCGACTTTAAGCAACTTTAATTTTTAGCTTTAGTCTTTATAATCCTAATCAACTTGTCCTAGCCGAGCGCAAACTTCAGAGAGACAGACCAAAAACTCAATATTGCGAGCTTCCAAATGATTTCTCTTCTGCGGTCTAAGTGATGTACTTTTAGATCTACTTCTGCCTAGCGGCATCTGTAGCTTAACAATTTTTTTTTCTTAAAAATTTTTTCAATTCTTTGCTCTCGTAGACCCACTTTTCATCATCACAGCTGCAGCGGGCTGAAATTTGGCACACAGGTTCATGTCGCGTGACAATTGAATCTATCAAAATTTGAACCGGAAATTTCCATGGAAAACCCGGAAAATCGGGAAAAATCATTTGAAAATTTGGTACAAAATTGATTAGTGATAAAACCGTTTCAGGAAAAATGCAGAGTTTCCCGATTTTTCCGAAAAACATTCGGGAATTTTTCGAAAAAAGTTTTCTAAATTATGCAGGATCAAGTTCCCTATCAACTGGCATCATTACTTTCTCTCCGACAATGGTGAAAACTTGCAGAAAAAATCTAGGAAAATTCATGTAAAACGCTTTTCCGGAGTTTTTCAGACCAAGGAAACGTTTGAGCATTTTGCAACCTAAGACAAAGTTGTAGAGCGAAATGAGTTGCATAAAGTTGCTTCTGTGGAAAACTCCGTGGAAAACCTGGAAAAGCGGGGAAATCATCGGACAAATTTTCATCGATATGATTAGTGATAAATCTGTTTCAGGAAAAGTGGAGAATTTTCTAATTTTTCTGGAGCTTCCGGAATTTTCCGACTTTTCCAGAAAATTTTCCAACAAAAAAGTTTTATAAGCTATGTGGAATCATTTTTTTCCGTCCTACTGGCATCAATACTTTCTGTTCAACAATCATGAAAACGTGCATGAAAAATCGAGGAAAATGCATGTACATTTTTAAAAAAAATTCTTAGTAATAGGAAAAGTCTGTGGAAAACATGGAAAATTGGGAAAATTCATGTTATATGGGATAAAGTTGGAATACAGCTAAAAAGCGCTGTTTAAAACATAATTTGAATTTAGAAAACCGTTGCAGTACTTCAACGATTTGATACTCGAAAAATTTTTGTTTTCGGATCGGCACCAAACATGACTTAAAAATTGTTTTAAAGTATCTCCATGCAGCACGTAATAAAAATTTAGTTAACGTGAAAAAGGCAGAAAATAAAATAAGTAAAAAACGAGTTTTCAAACAAAACTGAGGCCAAGCCGCATGAAAAAGTAGAAAATAAACTTTTCTTCACACACAGAGGTGGACTCAGATTTTATTCATTATTAATAAGTGATTTGATTCATGAAGAGAAAGAATATTCAAAAGAAATGTCCCAATCAAAAAATCTGAGTCCACCTCTGTGTGTGAAGAAAAGTTTATTTTCTACTTCTTCATGCGGCTTGGCCTCTGTTATGTTTGAAAACTCGTGTTTTACTCGTTTTATTCTATTTAGGACGTCAAAACTATTGGAGTTCTTTAATTTGAAAGTTAACAATATTCGCTTTTCCATTAACGACGTGTCAAAACAATTATTTGCAAACCTTTTGTGATTCTATGTCTAGGCACAAGTCTAGAGCAATGCTCGTGCTTCGTGCTGCTACGTGTGGTTTGCTCCTTTATAAAATCGGCTTGTATGGTTTATTTGGGATGAACTAGGTGTCGCGCGGACTCGCAAGGAATAATTTGGAATTTCAGTGGCTATTTTTGGCCATGGTACCCCTGTCAGGCAGGACTGTCAAATTCGATTTCGTGCTATGGTTTTCAATTGTTCGAGTTTTATTCGTGGTTAGTTTTGATTCCTTCGACTTCGACTCAGAGAAAATCTACGATATTCATATGTCTAAGCACGCAACTAATATGAACTGTACTATCTATAGTATGGTGTTGAAGAGCCTGAAGGACTTCAAGAAATACTGCTCGCGGTTTCATTTTAAAGTTCATAAAAGAACGGAAATATTAACTAAACCTGTAGCGTTTGCCAGACAGTCTTCAGCGCTCCTGTATCCTTGCGGGGTCATAGTAAATCGTATACAGGAATTAGATTGCACAAGCGTGTTGTATGCAGTAACGGTTTTAGTCAACGATTCATTCCCGTGTACATACGAAAAGAGCACCGTGTGCATGTAGTATTTCCCAGCACAAATTAAATTCACATTCAGGTTATCAAACAAACTGATTTCCCGACTCATTACAGCAGCTGTGTATAACCACTGGTGGAATTTGATCGCCATGTTGGATTTGCATTACCAATGATCCCCCTAATGGTTAGAGCAATAAAATTGCCAAAGGGGAATTTTTCAAATGTCATATGGTCTTTCAATAAAACATTTTTGTATTGTATTTTATATGCTAACCCGTCTAGGCTATTCAGGGTGTGCAGCGAAACATGAAAGTCAATGGAAATATTAAAATTTGATGAGCTTTTTTGAAAAATTCGGACCTTTTAGATAAATTGAGAATTTCTTTATTTTTATACTAGTAAACCAGAGGTACAACCATAATAAGAACAAACTATATGGATGTCGATCGAAGATAACAATGTTACAGATAATGCAGATACAGAAATGAATTTTGGAGAAATTCTCTCATCGACAATTTTGTCTCTAGACGTAACAGCTAGAGCTGAAAATTGGTTCCGGATTTGCTAATATCCGGATATCCGGATACTTAGATATGTAAACTATCCAATTTCTGAAATTCGTAGCTGAGTTATCCGGATCCAAATCGGAATTATCCGGATTCGGATACGTATTATCCGCAAAAGCGAGTTAATATTTCATCCAGATTGCAATTTTTCATTGGGAAAATATAAATTTCATGATATTTGCATGATGTATGCAATCTGGAGAAAATTTTGAAACATTTTTGCTCAGTCTTGATCTGGATAGTTCGGATCTGGTTACTAGGATCCGGATTATCCGGATACCCAGATTTGAGGAATCGTATCCTAATTATTCCGGATAATCCGGATAGTAAATTATCCGAATAATTTCAGCTCTAGTAACAATGACAAACCAAAACGCAGCATCATCTGGCAATTAGTTATTACTGAGTTGTAGCAGTTAACCCATAAAATCGATGCTATTCCCAGATACAATTGTGCAACAATGAGTATCAGTATCCGAAGATAACTCAACTGAGATTAGAAGTGCAAATCTGGGAAAAAAAACTGCTTTTCACTAGGTCACTTTTTTAAATCATTAGATATTAAGATCAGACATTCTTCTATTAAAATATTCTTGAGGGCGGCGTTATGATTTTTCCTGGATAAATCCTCAATAAATTAGTTCATAATGGGAAAGCCGCATCACAAACGAAATTGGTTGCAAATTTCATAGTGGATTCAGATAAAAGCGTTTCCGCTGGCATATTGAGTGTGTTTTTTATTATTTTTTCATTAAAACTGCTCACAGCAAATACACCATAATCAATTCATTTTATAAATTGTATGAAATGAGAAAAAACGAAGCCTATACACCTCTTCTAGATGCTTCCAATTATTTTATATCATAAAGCAATCGATTTGTTGCACTTAAAGCTTATAACTACAATTGAAGCAGAAAAGGGGATTACGAAAATACACATGAGAAAACTCAGGGTGTGAATTATAAACTCCCATTGCAGTCAGAATAATCTCGAAAGGTAAATAAAATCAACACGTACATGATATGAGGTTTCGTCTGGGTAATCTCTTGGTATTCAAAAGCAACCTGTGCTGATGTCAGCAAGGAAATAGTAGGTATTTCCAGAAAAGATATTCAGTCCTTCCCCCACATATCACAATTATAAGCCATTAAGGATTATATTTGACAGATAAATGGAATCCACATAGGAATGAGAATTTTCTAGCCACCGAAACATGTATACTCGACGAATAATAAAAATTTCAAATATGGCCATCATTGTGACAAGGATGAGTAGATTATGTCGTACATACCTACACATATTATTTATACATATGTATTTTTACATGTAGAGCATTTTTGTGTAACATATGTTACTTACGATGGTGACACATGGTATATATGTACATATATTCGATAATACTAAAGCTGATGGGATGGATATTATTTTTGTGCTGTCATCCAAAAGTACGCGAAGTAAATCCATGCAATAATACTATTAGAATACAAAATATATTTCCATGAGGGAATTTTAGAGACAGATGGAATTATGAAGTTTAAAGAGAATTAACGAGCTAAAATCAATCGAATAGGGCCCTGAACAAATACCTAAATAGGATATTCGAAACGACGCAAAATGCAAAAAATATCCGCTAGTAAATCGTTGCCGGTGCAGTACAGGTACTTTGGCTTGGCTCTGCGCTCCTATCTGCGGAAGAACTAAAATGCCTACCTCATTTCGTAACAAGGTTTTTTATCATCGTTCAATTTTTAACAGACTAGCACAAGATAGAAGTACGAAAATATACAGGATTAAATTATATTGTTATTTTCAATAGAAAAAGACAAGTGACATCTATTGGAAATGGATAATTCGCGTAAAGAATAATTAAGTACGAACATAAACAACTTTAGATTCGGAGAATCGTATTACGTGCAACAGAAAAGGACAGGCGACATCTATTGGCTCGGACAGTAAACAACGGAGAATTGATGGTTTTTGAACTGGAATCTTCGGGAAGATTCCGGGCAATTTGTAGACTATAAATACAGCAGTTTTCAGCGGCAGGGGGCAAGTTCTATCTGAGAAAGTGCAGTGAATAAAAGTGAAAGCGAATAAATAGGCGATAGATGTTATAAATGGATTGCGATAATTTGAAGTACATTGCTAGTGATAATTAAAGTAGAGATGTTTGTGAGTTTGTAAAAGTGAACAGTAGAGTGTAGTAAGGAAACCTAATTGAAACATTGTGTGCAACTGTTGTGAAAGCCCATACTGCCCAGCGAGAAATATGTCAAACGCTTGTAAATTTAAGGGCTTCCACACCATAGCCAGAAAACTTATTTTTCGATCGAAACGCGCCCTCTGAACTCACCTACTGGAATCTTTGTAGAAGCAGACATTTTCATCATAATTATATGAAAAGTTACGACTCACCCTGAGTATATTCTGAGTCTCATTCTCGAGTAGTCAGTTCAATTGGGTGGTTTCGATTGCTTTTGTTGTTCGATTGTTGTTGTTATTGTTAAACAAAACAAGACTTGATTTGCGTGCCTTCATAAAATAAAATTCCTTTATATTATTGTTTGCCATTGAATTTTGTCTGCTACAAAATAAATAAAATCATATTAATGAAAAGAAAAAACTGTGAAAAATATCTTAAACTAATCTACAGGGGTCTGTCTCTGTATATTCATCAACTGATCATAGCAAAAAAAAAGAGATCAATCTGTTCCTTACACACCTCAAATCACTCAAAACTTTGGTTTTAGAGTTCTTGAAGTTCATCTCAATTTTGGAATAGCCCATTTTTCGTTAAATGTATTCGTCAATAAGATCATTTGACATGTAAACACAGAACTAAAAAATTAATACAATTTAGTCTAAATTGTTCATAAAAAAAAGTGTAAACTACCCCTCGCCTGAAAAACATTTCTTCCACGATTTATAGCAATTAATAAGCTAAAACGAATAAAAAAAACCGTTCCCGATTGGACCTAACCCTACTGAGTTATGTCCATTTAAAAATTAGGTGATCTACTACTACACTTCGAATAGAAAACGGTCTAGTACTAAAAAAGTTGGTATGTAGATCGAAAGACCTCAACGTACCACATATGCGTACGGTTTTGCAAAAAAATTGAAGGTAAATTACGGGTAAAAGTGGTACAATCAAAAGAATTTTGAAAGGCTAATCCCCCCCCCCCCCTCCCCCTTATTTGGAAAAAAAGAAGCCTATCCTGTGAAAAAAAGAAGCCTATCCTGTGAATGAATCAATTGTGTAATATAAAAAAAATACCCGAACAAAATCGGGTAATGTTCGGTGGAGATAGCGATTAAGTGTTTCCAATAGGTATGGAGGCTTCCCCTCTGATATTTACGTGTTGGAGCCCCCTCAACTCCCACCCCTCGTGAAGTACGAACTTGAAAATTAATCACCATTCTTATCTAGATGACATCTCCCATTTAAGACCTTAATCAATCCTCTACAATGCTTGGTTGAGAATATATAGCTGCCTAAAGTTGAAATTTAGAGGCCCCGCACCTCCCAGAGCTTACCCCACCCACAAAAATGATGACCACCAAAAGATGCGCGATAACGGGGTCTACCTACATATCGAATTTGGTAAAAAATTACCCCCTCCATTTTCGAAATTCGAGTTCGAATTTATCTTTACCTGTGGGAAACTAAGTTTCGAATCTAATAAGCCTATTTACATAGCTCTACCATTTCAGGTGTCGGAGCAGATAGATGCCCCGAAAAAGTCGAAGTCACTTTTTACTTATACTGGAACTATTGGCCGGCGCTTCCACTATTGGGGGGAAAACTAGTTGGTTCCAGCATGCTACGGTGCGCGCAATAGTGGGGGACGTGGTGGGGGGGGGGGGGGGGGCAAAGGAGTGTAATGGGGGGGGGGACAAAGGAGTGTAATGGGGGGGGGGCAAAGGAGTGTAATGGGGGGGGGGGGTTAGCTACTGTACGAAAAAAGAATAAAGAAAAACGGAGCAGAGGGAGTGAAGTTATGAAGAAAAGAGTGGAGCAATGAATTTTTCCATTTTCCATTTCCCGTTAAAGAGGAGGGAGAGCGGGAGGGATGATCCAATTAGCACGACAAAAATTGTGAAAAATGGCAGTTATCTCAAGAATTAATATGGCTACAATGACATGTTGGAATTAGTTGAAGAAAGTCCCGAGAGGTGGCATAAGTTAGCAAAAATATGGATTCAGCAATTAAAAAAAAACGGTTGTTTGGGCCAAATCGATGGAAAGGTGAGGTGGATTGCAGATTATTGATGCGATCTAACTTCATGTCGTACTAATCACTGTATGCAATGAAAGGCCTTTCTTGTAACGGGGGGTTCCACCCCCCCCCCCCCCCCCCCCCGAACTCCCCTGGAAGTATAGTGGAAGTATACTTAATAAGTGATTTCGTGTTTTCGTAGGACTCTATCTCCTCCTATAATTATTACCCTACGACAACCATTTATATGTGATCGTACGGGAATCTTAACTGGCTATTAGATAGGGTACTTTTCGATTTCGAATTTCGAAAATGGAGGGGGTAATTTCGAAAAAAACACTTTTTTACCAAACTTAATATTTAAGGAAATCCCGTTATGGCGCATCTTTTGGTTGTATTCATTTTTGTGGGAGGGCCAAACTCTGGGAGGGGCGCGGGTTCAAACTTTCAACTTTAAACGGCTATATTTTCTCAACCAAGCATCGTAGATAATTGCTTAAGATGTTAAATGAAAGATATGAACTAGGTTAGTAGCATAGTTAATTTTCAGGTTCGTCGGGGAAGAGGGGAGGGAATTAAAGGGGGCTGACCATCGTAAAAATTAAATGGGAATTTTCCATACATATTGAAAATACATTTTACCTATCTCCTCCGAAGATTACCGGCCGATTTTGTTCGGGTATTTTTTTTTTATTACATTATTCAGTCCTGTATCAGATAGGATACTTTTTTCCGCCCAGGGGGTAGGGGGTGGGGGGGGGGAATTAGACTCTTAAATTCCTTTTAATTTTCCTTGAGCGTTTTGAGCTCCGAGTATAGGGTGTGGGTACTCAAATTTCTTAGAAAAAATTCAGCTATCCGATGGCGTACTAGATATTTCAAAATGCACTAGATTAAACTTTGACCGCAGTATATTTTCCAATTTTACCTATATCTAGGAAACTATTATTATTATAAAAATTATGGAATGTTTACTATAGATAAATTAAAACAACTGTCTACTAAATTATGATCCGCTTTTTCCCATAATTCTTACACTTCTGCCTGACCAATTTCCAATTTTCCCGAAAGTTTTCTACCTATGCTCTCACACGAAACTGCTTCATCGACAAAAGATAAAGTTAGAAAAATTTAAAGGCGACAAATAGAAATAGTTTTCCTCGCTATAGAAAATGCTAAGTTCTCAAAAATATTTTTATCGTCCACTTACTTTTGATTAAAATCAAATAAATTGTATGTTCGTGTCTAGTGTGAAGTTTGGTCAATCAATGTGGCCTTAAAGATGATAGTTTGCCAATTCCAGGAACTCGTTTACGTCATTTGAAATTTACGTACAGGAAAATTGTTGATTATGTAAAATTATAAAAAAAATTACAGATGATTTTTCTCATGGTGCTAACATAAATGTAACATACATGTAAAGTTTAAAAGAAAAAACATACATATCTGCGTCAATACAACAAAAAAGTTGACCAAGTTGATTTCAGCTTATAACAAAAAGGAAATCTGTATGTAAACAGAAAAGCCATAAATTATTTATTTAAGAATATAAAAAAAAGGGACTGTAGTCATCTCCAGCATAGAAAATACTAAGGGTCGAGGTTAATGCTGTCTATAAGAAAAGAAATCGTTCAATACATCAAAATCAGATAAAAACTTTTTTATAGTTCTCAACATATCCAGCAAGAGAGTTTTGCATAACAAAAAAAACTGCTGAGCTTGTAATATTAATCAAAAGCTTTCGAATGTAAATGCACCAAGAGTAAAAAAAAAAACTACGACAATTTTTCAAAGTTCGTCGGGGCTCTCAAGCATCAGCCACACACAACTTCCAATCACGAATAAAGTTCCCAGGTCTGTTATCCCTCAAGCAATTTACTGCTTGGGAAATGGAAATATCGAAGAAATTATGGATACTTCACCTTCCAACCCCCATGTTTTTTTTTGTTTTTTTACACTTCTATGCTTATTGCTTTTTCTGTTTTGCGGTGGAAAGCTATTTTCGCTCCTTTTCAAGGTAGCACTGAGTTTTAAACAAAACAAAATATGGCGCTACATACCTATAACCACTAACTATAGTTACGACAATGATGATGGGTATCGGTAGATGATATCTTTTTGCACATATGTACGGAGGTATGCATGTTTGTACATATTACCTTACATAAAAATTCCTCAAAAGACCGCGTGCTACCTATATTTACCTGAAAAAAGACAAAAAGAAAAAATATAAGAAAAATGAATTTTGTAAGCAAATATCAGGTGAAATTATTTTGTTTCGATATTTATTACATTCTGTGTATTTTCCCTGGGGGTTAAATGTGTTTGTTTTTCTTGTGTATATTGTCTAAATTGAGTTTTTTATTGAATTTAATAAAGAAATTGAAATTTAACATTTTTTGTTTTTTTTTTTTTTATAGAGATATAAGTGTAAAAATGTATAAATATTTTATATTATACTCTTCTTATGTATTATTAAAAAACAGAAAATATTTTCAATAAATTTAAGGATATTATCTTTTTTTAGAAGGAAGAAGAAGTATATCTGCAGAAGTGTCCGTTGATAGTATCTGTTACATTTAAAAATTTTGTGTTTAGTATCTAAGAGAAATGTACCTCACAAGCAGTGTTGGAAGTTCATTAGAATTCTCCCATATTGTGGGAATTTCCGGCCTGAAAAAAATTTAAAAAGGGAGAAGGGAATAATTTCGTCTCCACGTATAAAATAATGGAAGAAATCATATATTCAAATTTTAGAAAATATTTCCTTCAAAATTAAACAAAAATTAACCCTCTGACCGTTATAACCGCCTACTGGCGGCCTCTATTATAATTAAATTAAATTGAGGGGAAACATTTTTTTTCAGTTAATTCGCTTTACTTGCTTTTCCGTAGAATTAAAATTAAACTCATACACTGGAACCAATTTAAACTTCGTATGGTCATTCGTTTGATAGCTATCGTCATTTGAATGTTAATATTTGATGCGTGAATGCAAAACAAATATTTTTTGAAGTAATAGATTTTGTACTACCAAAACAAGTGACTCATATTATTTGGATTTTTGAGAAAAATATATCGGTAAGTTTGGAAAAGCTTTTTTTTTCGTAATTTCTTTTATCCCAATTGAAATCAATAATTTAGTTTTGTTTTGTCATCGAGATGCGATAACCGTCCAGAAGCGGTTATAACGCATTAGGTGTAAATTTCGTTCTATTGTGCTTTTTTTTGATACTACGTGTTTATTATTTTCTTGTTTCATTTTTACCTGATTATTTTAGTTTTACCTGCGAAAAATTATTATCATGAGCGGTGAAGAGGGAGCGAAGAAAAAACCGGGGGTAAAGTCTTCCGAAAACCGAAAAGAAATATGTAACTTTTTAACGATGTCCGATGAACAAAGTTGGGAGTTTATGGATTCGATTGAAACGGATTTTCAGATGGTAGCACGGATGGTGATTTCGACGATGACGATAGCATCGCTGATCCTGACTTTCTTTCTGAAGATGTACTGGTTCGTCAGGACGTAATTCCAAAGAACGCAGAAGAAATTCGTGAAAATTTACAAGGATTGGGTATAAGTGAATCTGCAGATGCGTTCGTCAATGCTGTGAATTATTCATTGAATATCAGCTCTATTAGTGAATGTCGTGCTCCGTTTGCAGAATCGAGATTTTCCGATGAAGCTGATGAAAAATTAGACTCAATGCCTGGTCCATCGCATGCAGAAATCTCAACAGCAACAACTACAACAACACACAGATATAAACCATGAAAAAGACCCCGGTCACCATTGCCAGAAATAGAAAATGTTGGTCCTCAGTTCAATCCATCTCAACGTGGTTTCACCGGAGCAGGTTTGTATTTCGAAACTCATTAACACTTCCTTGAGTGTTTATTCTTTTCTCCTTCACACACGGACAGAATATCGATATAAAATCTAAAGAATTTTCTAAAATTACATGGCGAAAGAAAGGCATTCAGTTGCATAAAAATGAAGTGGCTTTCCATGGGAATAGTACGTTGCCGAGTTCATTCCTAGATTTGAAAACTTTTTGTATTTTTTCGCCGAGGATATTTTTAAGTTGATTGATGAGGAAACAAATCGAGCTGCTCGGCAACAGAGCATAGATACATCATTTTCGATAAATCCTGTGCAGCTCCGCCAGTATGTAGGAATTCTATTCTATATGTCGATTTATCGTTATCCACAACTAGAAAGACAAAATTACTTTGAACCAATCAGAAGTACAATGACATGTTGGCAGTTTGAAACACTCAAACGGTATTTGTGTTTCGCTCATGAAGATCAACGTAGAAATAAACGGCAACAAGGATACCATCCTTTATTAGGATTAGAAAACTTTCTGACATGTTGAACGAACGATTAGATTCCATTCCCAAAAATCCTCGTTTAAGTATCGATGAGCAGATGTGTGCAACAAAAATGGCTCATCATCTCCGCCAATATTTACCAAATAAGCCACATAAGTGGGGCATAAAATTATTCGTGCTCTGCGATTCATACGTATATTCTTATCGCTTTGAAATTTACAATGGAGCTGGCGATAATATAATTCTTCCAGGTATGCCAGATCTTGGAGCCACCTCTAATGTTGTTGTGAGAATGACGCAGACTGTTCCAGACTTTGTGAATCATATAGTGTATTTGCAAAATTTATATACATACGTCATTACCATTGCTGGTGTACTTACGTGCGCGCGGGATATACTCTTTATAATTTGCGTTAACATAATTCCTAAGTGTAAATTGCCATCTGAGAAAAGTTCAGATTTAACTAAAGCTGCAAGAGGTTATGCTGTTGAAAATGTTGGAACGTCATATGGCGTGGATATTTCCACAGTGTTGTGGAAAGATACGAAGCATGTTAGACTTGCTTCTATATCGTTGGAATTCAGCCATTTGCAAGCGCAAAAGGACCCATACAGTCAAAGAAAGCATCACGGTACAACCGGAAAGAGAGAAAGTACATCGAAGTTGACTGTCCACAAATAATCCTTGAGTATAATAGTCATATGGGGGGGGGGGGGGGGCATTGACCTAATGGATGGACTAATGGGCTGTTATCACATCCGCTTGAAGAAACGAAATCCAAGCTTCGCCTGTTTTATCACATGCTAGATATGGCGTTGACCAATGCTTACATCCTATATTGTCGCATTCATGTAGGCAATCCGAAATTATTGCAGCTGCCTGATTTTCGTGAACAAGTTGGTGCTGGTCTTTGCAAATATAGGTCTAATGAAAAACGTGTAGTTGGCAGACCATCTATGCAGCTATCAAAGCCTACCTCATATCTGCTACTAGACAAAAAAACTCAAAGGCCACCTGAAGACGTCCGGTATATGATCGTATGGATCATTTCCCAGGTATGCTCGACAGAGGTGGTCAAAAAAGTTACAAAAATTGTAAGATGTCAGAAACACAAATCTATTGCATGCGATACAACCTAAATTTATGTTTAACCCCCGATAAAAAACTGTTTCTATGCCTTGCATCGTCAAAAATGATTTGTGCTTAATTCTATTTATTTTTCGATTATTTTGTTTTCAATAAAAACATGTTTTGAATTTATATAAAACCTGATTTATTATTTCCTTAATCCGTTATAACCGCCTAGAGGCGGCCTATCTATATTCACACCTAGCGGCTAAGCAATAAAAGAATCAAAAAACAGAATTCATATTTGTGCTTCTCACCCAAAATACACCCTAGTTTGCAGTTTTTCTGAAGAAAAAAAATTAAACGGTTAGACGGTTAAATTTTCCTGCGCAGGTATGTTAAATTAATGGCGCATGACCGTGTAACTCCAATATTGAGCATTTTTTAAATAGAAAAGTACTGAAAACTTTGTTGAGACTAAGAAAATAACATAATTGCACAAATTTGCTCATTCATTACATTGTTGAAAATATTCGAACTGTGATAAGGAATGAGAGTTTATATTTAAGAGTTGGTGATACTATTAATTTGCGAATGTACTTTTTTATAGGTCTCCTCTGCTCAGTTTTTGCTGTAAAACTCGGCTTTATATTTAAACTTAGTTTTTCAGTTTTTACCCTGAAATACTCACTTTTTCGAATTTAGTTTCCTCTGTTTTTTCTTCTTCTATGTTATAATTTACAGGTTTTAATAAAATTGTAATCGAATTAACAAATTATCGAAGACCTTAAATATATGTTATTAACAGAAAACTTTTTGTGGCGAAACTTGAATATGGAATTATTATGAAATTTATGAAATTATCATTATGCGATTATGCCGTAGTTAACTCTGAGATGAAGAAGCAAGAAGATAGAAACTAAGAAAAAATCAACATGAAATAAATGTTTTGTTAAATTATTTAATTTTTTTTAATTTCAGTACCTCCCATAACATCTACAAGAATTAGACGATGAAAGGAGAGTTGCGTGTTTCTTTTTTTAGTCGCTTCAAAAATCTAATTGATGAGGGATCCTTTAAAAAATTATCCCTTAAGAGATTCGATGATGCTTTAGTTTTACTGAAACTTTCTAATTTTTTTTTTTAATGTTTCTAAATCCTTTTTAGATGTTGTGCCTTCCTCATTCCTCTACTAATGTAGAACGGGGTATTCTCAGCATTTAACAATTAATAAAACAAAAATCAAAGATGAGACACCCTCTCTGGAGTTCTTCATTCTTTTTGATATTTTTTAATAATTTCTTTTTTGATGTTTTTTTAATTATATGCTGGATTTCATGTTTTTTTACATTATAAATAATAAAAGAAACTTAATTATGACATTTCATTGCCCACTTTTTTTGCACAACTTCTCAGTTTTTTTTAAGCCAATCTCTCAGCTTTTCTGAAAGATTCAGTTGGAAACGCTACCTCTATAAATGAAAACTAATTAGTTTTTATAAGTTACGTAAACTATTCTTTTTTGTGTATTTCTTATACTTTTTGCTACCTAGGGAAAAATTGTGAAAATTTGCACAATAATCTGGGGGAAAAGTTCCCAGTAATTCCCATTTTCGAGGTAATTTTGGTCGCAAGAATTTAACAATACTGCTCCCAAGTAACAATTTTTCCAATTTTTGGTGACTGAAGGTGATGGGTAGTTTTATAAGAGGTGTATAATGGTTGCTCGATTATATAAGAATTTGAGTGGTTATATAAAAGTTTTATAATACATTTTACAAATTGGTGACTTACGTTATATTAGAGTTTTTTGAGGTTACTAATGGTTATCGTGGAAGTACTTAAGTTACTAAAGGTTCTATAAGTTGGTGATGGAAATGTTTCAATCACCGGTCTATATGTATAACCAAAAAAAAGTAAATATACAGATAACAAATCGAATAGGAAAATTGAAAACAAGATTTGAGATACATGTTGCGACTTGAGAGTTAATGAAAAACATTTGCAACGTTTCGCTCGCATATAAAATCCACGATGCCTCGACCTGATGTAGGAAGGCCTCAATTCTTTCTTAGAAATTTATTGGAAATTTGTTCCATAAAAGTTCTATGCATTATTGGAGGCTGACAACGTCAGAAGTAATGAATTGACAATTGGAGGCTGACAAAGACAGAAATGAAAGAATTGTATCTGAAAATAACTCCAATCGGCCACCAAAGTGATTAAAAATTCTACCGAAACATTTTCTGTAAATTTCTAAAAAAAACAAAATCTTATTGCATATTTACGCGTCTACGCTCATAAAAATTATGTCAACCTCCAAAAATGCGTATAACTTTTAAGAAAAAATGTCCAGTAAATCTTTAAGAAAAAATGTTGGTCTTCCCTACATCAGGTCTAGGCATCGTTGATTTTATATTGGAGCGAGGCATTGCATTGCTCTGGTAAAAGATAGAAACTTGGGTGTGTGTTAGGAACATTTTCTGTTAATAACATCATTTCTTAGCTACAATTTTCGTCGAGCTAACTAACTTGAAGCACAAATAAGTAAATATGATGATGAAGAACGCTTATCAGAAAAATGAAAACCTTATTGACCTTTCTAGTAACCAAGTTAGTAAGCTACGATGAAAATTGGAGCTAAGAAACGTTGTTATTAACAGAAAATTTTCCTAATACATATTCAGGCACACAACCAGATTTCTATCTTACCTGAGCAATATAAAATATAAAATCAACGATGCCACGACCTGTTATAGGGAAGTCCAAATTTTTTCTTAGAAATATACTGGAATTTTTTTTTTTTAATTTACTGGAAATATTTTCTTAAGAAATTTTTTTTTTATTGAGGAATTAAATTTCATCTACCGTTGTCACCCTCCAATAATACATAAAACTTCTAAGGAACAAATTTCCAGTAAATTTCCAAGAAAGAATTGAGGCCTTCCTACAACAGGTCGAGACATCGTCGATTTTATGTTCAAGCAAGGCGTTGCAAATTCTTTTAATTGACTCGCAACATGTATCTGAGTTCTGATTTTCAATTTTCCTATTCGATTCGTTATCTGTATATTTACTTATTTGTGCTTGGAGGGTTTATGTTTTTGCTGCCGGAACGTGACTCCTGTGGTTTATCCGGAGACATGCCAGAACCATGTCAAAAAGCAGTTAACTCCGAAGTGCCAGGTCCGTGTTTTTGCACAAAGGAAGCAGAAAACGTCAAAATAGCCATTACAAACTTTTTTCATAATCTCTTCTTCTTTCTTTGACATTTCAAAACAAGAACCGCGGTTCTCCAAGTCAAGAGCGGGAACAGCTACGGTTAACCCGGGGTTAACCCAAGTAGCAATCAAAAACAGAAAGTGACAGGTACGGGAGTCACGAGTGCCATGACTCTGGTAAATCGAACACAAAACGGACTTGAGGGTTAACACAGAAGCAACAACAAAAACGCCCTTGGTTATCAGAAACAAGGAACTCCTTCAGCCAATTAGCTTTGGGAAAAGAGTCCACATCGTACAATAAATTATTGAGCAATCCCAATTCTTAACGTATTTGGCCATTTCAATATGCCTTTATTTTTACAAGCGGTTGGGACCATACACAAACCAGGCTTTTCTTGCCTAGCCAGCCTCTTCAATTTGCACGATTTTATGCAACATTTTGCTTTTTTCTTTTTTTTTACATTATGATGGCATGCACTTTTCCAGATATTGTGAGGGAGATAACTTATTGAAATTTAAATGCTGCCGAAGCCTTTGACTCACATATACTCCTCTCTAGTTTTTATGGTAAAAATTTCCAACTGTCAGATTAGGATATCTACCTCGGAAGCATCTTTAATGAGCTTCTGGACGAAGGACCACTTCCGAAATAACTTCTTTTCCAAAAACAAATATTTAAAAACTATCAATTTCGAAAAATTTAATTTAAAAGCATTTTTCATTTTCTTCCATTTTGACAAGTTTGTAATAAATATGTATTTGCTATAAAATTATAGTAAAACGTGTCATATTTAGTCAAAATTAAAATTTACCGAGTCACCGTTTCGGATTCCTTTCCGCAACCCCTGCACATAGGATCATCAACAAGTCTCATGCTTAACAAAATATGGTTTCGAGAAAACACTCACATACTGTGCGCAATATTAATTTTAAAATCTAATATATGAATCTGAAAAAACTTTGATGAAATATTAAAGGAAAACACTGAGAAATTGATTGAAGATAAGACTTATGGGTTTCTGCCTAAGTATAATATTGGTAACACTTCATTTGGCTGCATTATTTCAATTAAAAATTCCACGTATAACCCAGTAAAATTAGACATAAAAAGCGACCAAGTTGAATTTTTGTGAAGATGTTTATTTTGATGTCCTAAGCATATCTTGAAAGTAACCTTAATTTAAATAGTGGGTTTTTTAAGGAGTCAAAGGAGATGAATTTTAGTTTTTTTGTAATTATCTCAAAATTATCAATTTTTCGAGGAAAATAGTTATGCAAAAAAATTGTAGTAGTAATAAAATTGTAGTAGTAATAAAATTGTAGTATACACAAAAAAACGGTCCCTAGATTTATAGATTCAATCGTTTCAAAATAGAATGAATTATGTCTGAAGAGAAATTGCGCAGATACTTTAGCAATAGTAATCAAAGTGTATTTTCTGTTTTTTAATATTATTTGCTATAAAAAAAAATAGAAAATTTTGTGGTATATCATTGTCCAAATTGGCAAGGATGATGGCGGACGATTAAGTTTGTCTTTTGCTAAGGATCGAATTTTTTAGCAACTACTCTATTACTTACTGCAGCAGATTCTATTATTTTATGCCGTCCTCATACTTTCTTATATTATTGTAGGTCAGGCCGAAGAAGAGTGGGGTATTATAGAAACCTGTGGTAGTGTCCGAACTGCTAAAAGTTATGGAATCATAGCAACAGCCCATAATGGCGCGATTAGGTTGACAGTGACACTCCACGTGAAGATAGAACGTTGAGACAATTAGTTTATGCGAAGTGTGCAGTTAAAAAGACCCTATCTAATGTAATTTTAGTAAAAGATCTCCTTTTGTTTACTGAACTAAGTTATATGGCATAGTTGACAGAACTTGTAAGTGATTCTTCTAATAGCTTTATTTTGAATACTTAGAAATTTAAATACAAATTAAGCTAAAGCAGGGTAAGCTAAACGAGGCAAAGTGAGTACCCCAATATGCCCCAAATTTAAGTTAAAGTTCTAGTAATTATCTCAAATTTCGCCGGAATTTAAGTGACCTGGCTTATTTTTTTTATTCTGTTTAACTTTTATTTTAAGTTTATTTTGAATTTTTATGTTATACTCATATTTCAAGTCTAAATTATTTGCTTGCTATAAAAGTAACCCTATTTCACCTCATTATGTACCTCACTTTGCTCCATAGATGGAACACGACTTCCGCAATATTTTTCATTTTCTACCTGATCTAGGGAGAATAGAACGAAAACCATCATAACAAAAATGTTACGGTAACCAATTTAGTCGATTGAGATATTTCTATAACAATAGTTTGGTGAAACTTCATACTCATAAAATTTTAAGTATCCTACTTTTCTCCGGTCTCCCCTATGTATGAACTAATTTCTCAAGGGTATTTAGTATGAAACTAACTACTAATTGCTTATAAACCGCTAAAGCAAAACTCTTGCTATTTTTGGTAGTCGATTCGATTTTCATGATGTCCATTATTTTATGTGCACAAAAACTATATAAACACATTAAAAAAGTTATTGAATAGGTTAATATAAAACGATAAAAGGCTACTGCTACTTTTGCATACTGCTGATTTATTTACAGAAGTTTTTCTATTTATTCTGCGTGTTAGCTTGATGATAGCGCAACCACCCCTATTGTATGCAGAGTCATTTCGAGAGTCAAATACGCTAATAAAACGGGGTGTCTTCATATGCTTTTATTTCGATAAAAGTCAATAAAATTAAACCCATTACCGCTGTGATAGCTAACAAAAAAGAAAGTCAATTTCGGTGGTACCAGGATCCACAAATTTGGAAAATAGGTAATGTTCGCTATGACATACATATACAGATATGTACATATGGATACATGGATATGTTGTACCGTTTTGCATATATGCTGGGCATATGAAGAAACCTCGGAAAGTTAAATCGATGAAAAATATTTGCTTTTGAATCATGCAACTACTATGCGGTTTTTAGAGCAAAAAGCAGAGTGACCCTTATCATTATCAATTCTTTGTCTAATTAGGATTCTTGGCAATTAGGTATTTAATGAAAAATTAGATGCTTACCTCATAAAACTTGGTAGAGATATGATTTTGATTGCTGCTACTATCATTATACTGCATATTAGGTTATCCAAAAAGACATTGCGTTTTTGTCCAATAGATGGACATCTTTGTAGTGAAGTGTAGATTAGATTTGATTTGTAAAGGGATGTGTAGGCGTTAGCCTCGCAATCACTGCGACCTGAAAGATCTATTGTGAGTCCCCATTGCATTCACTCCCTTTCTAGGTTCAGAATGTTAATAAAGTCTAGAACCATTCCGGAAAATTATGCTCAAGGTGGAATAGTTTCCCCCTGGCCAATGCTTCGCAGTTGCAGAGCAAGTGCTTCGCAGTATCGTGAGCATCCTGACAAAACGGCAGGATGAAGTCTCAACCAAGCCCAGCTTGTTTAGGTGTGATACCTTAAGAGGCAATGGCCTGAAAAGAGCTCAGTAATCATTGTGAGCTCTGTTCTTTTAAGGAGTAGGAGTTCTTTTGTTTTTCCGCCAGAGGTGTCGATAAACTTTTTTGCCTGACGAAGTCCTTGTAGGCTTTCCCAATACAGGGATTTTTGTTTATTCCCCCAGTCATTTAGGGCAGCTCTGAGGTAACACTTTGAAGTGCTACAAAATGGCTCTGGTCCGACAAATGTGTTAGTGTATTAGACTTACACACTAGACACACAGCACTCCTAATGAATAATTAACTAACGACTCAGTAGACCATAATGATTCGTTAGGCAGTTGCAAGCACACAGACATTTCTTTAATTAAGTTCTACTGTCAAACTAGTGTTGGCATACTTATGACAATGAAGAAGCGAACTGGATCGAATCGAGCCTATTAACTTAGTAATTATTTATTTTATTTGTTCAATTTAACGATTTATTAACAAAAAAAAACATTATATTAAAAAGCGACTAAGTACAAGTCGGACTCGCACACGGAGGGTTCCGAACCACACCATCGTACAAAATTTAACACTATGAGAATAGGCGTCATGTGTAAAAAACAATGCCTATTATGATTATAATAAATGTGAAGAAAACGAGCAAAAAACGCAGAAAAAATTAAATTTCTCGACAGATGCACAGCGGAGCTTCAGATTTATATTATATGCCAAAATACATTCAGTTCTAACACATTTTTCCTCATTAGAGATCTCTGAAAAAAAGTAGTGTAGTTCATTATTTGATCTGATTTTCGACCCATAATTATGAATAATATGTGACACACGGCATTTTAATGAAAAATTAGTACTAATAATTCATTAGATCGGGCTGTGTGTTTAGCTAGGTTATAAACAGGGAATTAATTATGTAACTTGGCAGCTCAAACTTGTTTAGAAAAAGAAAGTGCACGATTTTAAAAAGAAAGAGAATCAACAAATTAGTGATAACCATAATCTTCCAATAATCAGGCAAATTATCTGGGACTAATGCTATACAGAGTCGGTGTACATTGACATTACTTAAAAAAATACACGAAGAATATAAAAATTTATATAAGGCCCAAAAACCGGGGGTCGTGTATTTTATTTACACGAGTAGGTATATACAATAAGCTCCATGTTAGCATGTGGGCCATTGAGTACCATATACCTAAGTCATGATTTGCTCAAGTTTTATTTGTATCACGCACACAAGGCTGTATAGTTATGGTATCCAAGAAAATGCGGCGGCGCAATTGCCTTTAGTGCTTCACTCGGATATAGAGACTACGATAACTATAATGTTACTTTCAAGATAAGGTAGCAGAAAGATCCTAAAAAAGTTTTGCATCAGACTATCCACTAACAAGACCAATGATAAGTTCGTGGGGTTAATTTTTCTCGATATTTCCAAGGCCTTCGATACTGTTGATCACTTACTGCATTGCAAGAAACTGGTAGATTATTTTCAATTTTCGTTGCAGGCTACTAAATTTGTCTATTC
Source organism: Dioctria linearis (assembly GCA_963930735.1). Lineage (NCBI taxonomy): Eukaryota > Metazoa > Arthropoda > Insecta > Diptera > Asilidae > Dioctria > Dioctria linearis. The sequence continues at coordinate 49,870,968 of OZ005742.1, read as the reverse complement.
TTACCTTTCTAATCGTGCACAAATGGTGTTTTCAGCTGGTAGGTATTCATCCCCACTTTCTGTTGTATGTGGAATTCCTCAGGGATCAATCCTGGGTCCATTATTCTTTTCTATGTTCACAAATGATATTTTTACCTGTGCTAATCACTGTCATATGCACTTGTTTGCAGATGATGTGCAGGCGTATCTCTCATGGCCTATTGGTTTAATTGAGGATGGCGTTAGCTGCCTGAATGAAGACCTCGAGAGTATCCACCAATGGACCATCCTAAAAAATCTTCTTATTAATCCAGCGAAATCGAAAGCTTTGGTTATTTACAGGACTTCTGTTGACACGTCGTACTTTCCTCCGATCATTCTTAATAATAGCACAATTCCATATGTTGAATCGGTTCGCAATCTTGGGGTAATTTTTAATAAGACCTTGAAGTGGAACGACCACATTAAGTTTATCATGCGTAGAATTTACGGTGGCCTTCGTTCGCTTTGGGCCATAAGCTTCTTTACACCTACTGAAACGAGATTGCATTTAGTGCGCACACTACTGGTTCCCTTAATCACTATGGGTGCGAGATCTATGGTAGGCCTGATTCCGTTTGCTGGAGGATGCTTTTAACTACATTAAATTTTATGATTAGGTACATATATAACCTTCGTAGATTTGATCACGTCTCGCCACATCTTCTGCAGTTTTCGGTTGTACTCTTGAAGCTTACTTGCAGTTTCGTTTGATTACTTATGTCGCTAAAATCATTAAACTTGCGCAGCCCAAATATTTGTTTGAATTACTTACGTTCGATCGGTCCACCCGAACAATAACTCTTATTTTGCCTAATGCTAGTTACCTTGTTAGTAGACGCCTGTTCTTCATCCAAGCTATCAAATTTGTTACACAATTGGTAAGATAAGGCCAGAGTATATAGTAGGCGTAGTTATTAAGCTAGATATTGGATGTAGAACAGAAAAAAGGGATGACGAGCGCCTGTGCACGAAAATACAAGAGTGCAGGTACTTATTCCAAGTTGAAAGTTTACAGAGAAAGTAAGCAAAATTAGAGCTAAATCAAGTGAAGTATAGATGTGTGTGTGGTGTATTATAAAGAACAAAGTGAGTGATAGCATTAAGAAGCTGAGATTTAATTAGGTAGTTTAATCAATCGAATGAGTGCTGTGATTATTGATAAGTGGCGTCGGGGGGTTGTGCGACAGGTAGATTCATGACGGTGCGCTTAAGGACACGATATCGAAAGATAGTATCGATATTCAGTATCGTTAGCTGCAAGTATCGGTTTTGACATTATCGATATATTAAAAGTATCGATGCTAGAATATCGAAATCTTAGGCTGATAGGAGGCATATAGCATAGCAGTACCAATGGGCTAGTATATACAATACGTAACCCGGGGGTTACACATGCAAGTGCAGCTTGCATGCAATCTGCACTGCCATACTTCTTACACGTGTAACCTCTACTGCCATGCTGGCAGCTCAGCTTTCAGCGAACTTGCATGATGAAAAACCATGGCAGCTGAGGTGATAGTAATTTGACATTATACAATTTTCAAGATGGCGGCAAAGAAATGCTTGATAGAAATTGATAAATTTATACTGCTAAAATAGATTTTCTGGGATCATTTGCATTGCATCATTTACCAACAGCTTCCTCTTCAATGCCATTTTTTAAATGAACTTGCATGCTAGTTGATAAGACATCAACCCAATTGCCTTCCGCTGTCAAGTTAAAAATCGCGTTGGAAGGAAGGGAGGCTTGCATGCAAGCTGTACTATCTCGTGTAATCCCTGGGTAACGGAGGTTCGCAAGGTAAACCGCGCACTTTCTTTTCTTTACATATATTCTCAAGATGGGAAATTCAATTATATAATCTCTACTTCTGGGGGTCTTGAAAGTCAAATAAAAGATACCTCGCTGTCGTTTGCTTGCGAAAGGAACGAAGTTAGATGCGTTTGCGTATAACCTATAATCTCAAAATCGGTTGCGGCTAAGGTAAACTTTTTTTCCTATTAAAATTTCGGCTCAGAATATCGGAATATCAGAATATCGGGAAGGTTACAAAATATCGATACTTCAAATATATCGATACTATATTCGTGTCCCTAGGTGCGCTTAACACGGTGAATCTCTCTCTATATGAGGAATCCTTTTTGCCTAACCGTGTCGGTGTACGTCACGGCGGTGTGGGTTTATTGGCTTCTCCACAAGAATGTGTGCGAGTGAAGTGTATGTGACAGTGTGTATGGCTAGTGTAGTCTCACTGAGTATTCTTTACTCATGCATTGTTTTATTTCTACCTTTACAGAGGAGACAGTCCGATCAGCTGCCAGGAAAACTGTACCAGTTCTAGGAAATAAGAAAGTACTTAGTTTCCAGTTTAAAATCTGTTTTATTTTAAAGAGTCGACCTTCAGCGGGTAGTTTGTAACTGCGTGTTTTACATTATGGAATTCTTTGCCAGCTTCGTTTCGACTATCGCTTATGTCAACAACTTTGGCCACCTTCAATCAAAATGCCTTAATTCACTACTCTTCTTAGACAAATTATTTATTATAATTTAGTTTCTTTCTACTTAAATTAATTGTTTTCCTTCATATTTCTTAGGCTTGTAGTTTTGTAAGTCAAGATATAAGTTTTGAGTTACTATGTAGTATAAAAATCTTTTTTTTTTAGTTATTGTATTCTTTAACTTGTTCAACCCAAAAGAATTTTATATTCTCATTTGTACAATGTCAATTGCTGAATAAATTGAAATCGGAAAAAAATTGAAGACTCCCATCGTTACAACATCTGAATCTATCTAGTCGGCGTTCATGCTCTGTCATGTAGCTAAAATTTCGAATTTCCAATAGAAATTTCGAAAATGCATTGATCGTTGGATTATAAATTTCCTTGAGGATAATAAACAGCAAAATTCTAGAGCTTTTTACAAGAGATGATATGGAGCGGACAATAAAAGAAGATCGTTTCGCTGTAACGGTTATGGGCAATCAGCGGGTACAATTTTTAAACTGCTGGAAAATTTAAAAATAATCCTTACGTTTGTTGATTAAGTGAAGAGAAAACCTAACCGAAAACAAAAGTTTATGGCGGATATGACGACCTCCGTCTACGTTCCTTTAGAAAAGAAGAAAGTTCATCATCTTCTCATAGCTCATCTAAAGTCATTGCGATCACGTGCGTTGTTAAGGAAGTACGGTAATAATAAGCATCGTAAGATACTGTTTTTGAACGTAGAATTTTCACCGTTGAAAAAAAGTACGACAGGCAATAGACTACTACTACTACTACTGTGCGCATAAGTAGTGAAGAAGCTAGTAAACTTATTCCACGTGTTCGTATGAAACCTCTATATATCACAATGTTTCCAAATCAACACTGGGTATTCCAGCATAACTCAGCTCCTGCATATTCAATTTTCAATTCAATTTCATTTATTTGGTTATAATTTGTACAAATAAGAAATTTTTTTTATTTATGTACATATTCATGAAGTTGAGAAGACAGTAATTGTGATTATATATGATAGCAAAAATGTATTGGAAAGCTTAGTAATTATAGATTAGAAAGATAATAAAGATAAAGATAAAATGAACGCCGAACAATGAATTGTATATGAAGACGAAAATAATAATCCATTCAAATTCAAAATGAGTAAACTTAGTTAAAATTAGATAGACTGTGAGAAAAAAATTAAACTAATCTAATATATGTAGTCTTGGTCAGTGGCCTGTGTAATGTGCTTTCAGCAATACCCTGAACACCCTCAACGATCCTGCACGCCTTATGGCAGTTGGAAGTGAGTTCCACAGGATGATGGCATGAAAAAAAAATAAACACTTGGATTGCAAACAAGAATATCTAGCCACTAGAAGATTATTGCGCGCAGACCGTAGAAAAACAAGTTTTTCTTTCAAGAAGAAAGGCTTGCCATTCAAAATCAAATTGAATAAAAATATATTCAAGCGAATTTTCATATACGAGGAAAATGAACACCCAAGGAACTGGTCGACGAACTCGGATACATGATCAAACCGGCGAAGTTTATATATATACCGTACTATAGAATTAAAGCAGACATTAAGTTTATTGCGCGAGGCAGAGTCAAGGTTGCCACATATTATATCTCCCTGCATGATGATTTAGTGATTTAGCTAGAGTGAACCGAGTGATAAGTGGTGTATACGATGCGCTGCACCAAAGTTTGCGAAGTCTTCCATATACCCTTGAGACTATACTGTTGATATGATCAAGCCATGTTAAGTTTTTATTTACAATAATACCCAAAGTTTTTAATTTATCTAGAAATGGTATAGCCGTCGGACCAATATTTAATGGAGAAAATGTACTAGTATTAATAGACTTTCTGAATAGTACTATAGCCTGAGACTTGTCAGGATTTAACTTTAAATTATTTGTCAGTGCCCAATTAAAAATAGCACTCAAGTCCTGATTCATCTGTCGGATGCAGTTCTCAGTTAACCCACAAGGGCAACTCAGATATATGTATTTGAACATCATCTGCATTTATTAAAATGTTGACAAATTTGAGTATATCAGGAAGATCATTAATATAAAGTGTAAACAAGAGCGGTCCCAATATAGAGCCTTGAGGAACTCCTGAACGTAGTTCAAGGAAGTGAGACCACTTGGATTTAAATATTACCTAGCTTTCAATAAGATTCAAAGCAGTCGAATCAAAATTATAAAAATTCTTCAACTTGCAAGGTAGACGCTTGTGATTAACAGTGTCAAAAGCCTTAGAGAAATCCAGCAGAGTAAGTATACTAGGTCTACCTTTATCAATATTCAAGCGCACATCATCAGTTAATTTGTGTAGAGCCGTGGTGCAACTATGATTAGACCTGAATTCATTTTGCCAAGGGTACAAGAGCTCATTGACATCGATGAATTCAATGATACTTGTGGAGATAACTTTTTCCAAAGCTTTACTGAGACAACGGAAGAATTAGAATTGGAATTAGGAACGGAAGAATACATGGAAGCAGAAGTTTAATAAATTTTAAAGGAATATTGTCAGGTCCAACCGCATCGGATTTAATAGAATTTATGGCAGCAAGGACTTCAAATTCAGTGACATTACGAAATAAGAGGCGATTCCGCACTCCTAATCTTGGCTCGATATCAGAAACTGAAATAGAAGAAGTGTCGAAATCTAAGAAACTCTGGTTAAGAATATTACAATCAATATCTGGATAAGAAACAATTTTCTTATTCACTCCAATTGCTTGCAAGTTTTTCCATAATTTTTTGGGAGGGAGCTCTGAGCTTAATTTGTTAGAATAATAACACTGCTTTGCATGCCGTACAGCTGACATTACTCTGTTCCTAAGTACCCGAAAAATTGCCCAATTGGGAGGAGACTTGCACCTTTTCCAGTGTAAATAAGCCTTGCGGCGATCTTTATTTTTTTTTCTACGGATTTGGAAAACCAGGGACACTTCAGTTTCCTGACATTAACCCTACGAAGAGGAACGTATTTATCAAACAAGTGCATCACTATCTCATTAAAATAACAGACTTGATAACCAACCTCAGATATGTCATAAACATGGTTCGATCCCAGAGAAAATGCTTCCTCAAGCAGCATAGGTAAATTTAGTTTACCATAGTCTCTATATTGAAAACAGATACTATGCGGACGGTCCAAGTTGTAGTTCAGAAAGAGCAAATCATGATCGGAGATACCCGGAATGGATAATTGGTAAAACGAAGCTACCATGTTTATGTCACCCACAAGGAAAGATCCAGCAACGTTGCAGTAGTAGGAGAGAAATGTGTTGGTTCTTTGTTTATATTTTTAAGCTCAACTTGATGTAAGTTTGAGAGAAAGCTTGAATTTGCATTACATTCGTCGAGAAGATTGAGATTAAAATCCCCACCGATTATTATATGAGGATAATCTGAACAAACTTCGGAGTGTTTCGTATAACGGAGATAAGTTAGAAACATTGAGTCGTTTATACACAGAACTTACAAGACATTTGTTTTCTCCGCCAAACAGTTCAAGAAATATGAACTCTACTTCAATTGTACCCGAGACGTTGCAATTATTTTCCAGGAGATGTTCTCACTAATATATATTGCGACCCCACCCCCGCGCCTCAATGGTCGGTCCCACCTGTATAACTTAAAGCCAGGAATGTGAACTAGAGAATCAGGGATATGCGGTTTTAACCAAGATTAACTGATACACAACTTAAATCAACTTTCGAGTCCGAGAATATGCTCACAAGTTCGTCGATGCAGCCAGTAAGACTGCGTGCATTAATATTACACACTTTCAATCCAGGTGGTTGTTTAGCAAAAACACGTAACATGAGATTAGTACAATTTATCCCATCCATGTCACCATATAAGGCCGAAAGCCCCCAGCGGTAGTAACCTAATAACAAAATTGACTTCATCACATAGAGAGAAAAATGCCACCTATTTTCAAAAAGATCTCCACTTTACGCTATTTTATAAAGAATTCACTTTGGAAATATAGGGCAATGTGGCTTTCTTATTGAAAAATCTTTACAATTCCAAAGAGATAAACTTTTTAAAAATCTAGAAGGAATTTCATGTCATGTTTATGTAGAATACCATATTAACTAGTGTATTTGATATGCTAATCATATTACTATTATGTTTTAAAAGGAAAAACGCATTAAAAATTTTGTTTGTAAAAGTTAATATGGCGTAAGTTAAATATATACACCTAAAATGTATGCGACGTTCCCCATACTAACAAGCGTTTTTCAAATTATTAGGAATTTTTAAGAGGGAGACCATATCATTTACATGGATCAAAGTGGCATGATAATCCTTTTACGAAGAATGTGGCCATTGTTGCAACTAACCTTGTTTCAGTAAGTTGCGTCTTAGTCATGGGAGATAATTCGGAAAATAATTTAGAAAATCAAAGTGATATTAGTGCTCAGTGTATTTTAGTGCCCCCATTAGTATGGGAGGAAAGTGATATTTTAGAAACGCAATAACGTTATAAAGCGCCATAATGAGTTATATCCAGAATTGTTCAAGGAACACCTAAAGCCAAAGTTTCACAATATTGTGCATTATCCCAATGTTATAAAAAAATTGGGCCCTATCAAATACCTGTGGTGTTTCAGATTTGAGGCGGAACATCGAATTCACAAGCACTATGCCCAAAGCATTACATCAAGAGTTAATATTCCATTAACATTATCCATTAAAGCATCATTAAGATTTTCAAGATGTATTGTGTCTAATAATTTTTTTCACTGTGAATACTTATATAACGAGCTAGACACGGATAGTTTGCAAAACGAATTTTATTTTCCGTATCTAAATTTAAATACGGATGACTTGACTTCATATAAAAAAACTGACTCTGTAACATTTAGGGGCGTTCCTTTTAAAAAGGGACATATTATTACTATTACAAAAGAACATAGTTTACCTTTAATTTATGAAATCGTTGACTTCTTGATCTACAAATCAGAAGTCATTGTTATTGTCAGGCAATGGAAATGTTTGAAATTCTTAAATTATTTTCAATCCTTTTTAATAGGAAATAAAATTGGGTCATATACCACCGTTTCCCTCCCTTCATTAGACGGACCTCCTATTCATTTTTATTTTTTAAATAATGGACTTAAATTAATACTTCAAAAGAAATACTGGTCTTAAATTAAGTTTTATTCCTATTTTTGTTATGTTATTCGTTATGTTTTTATTGAAAAATTGTTCTGTATATTTTTAAAAAATTAGAAAAAAATTTACTGCTTTTTTTATTTATAAATGTCTTTTTAAAATAAGGAGATTTCTTCTTAAATATTAAGAAGACTTCATATTATATCAAGTAGATTTCACTTTTTATAATTAATAAGATTTCTTTTTGCCTTAAAAAGATTTCAATTGAAAATAACCACCTTGTTTCAATAAGAATCCACTTTGAAAAACCATCCGGTTTCTTTTTGGTTTCATGTGAATAAAAGGCCCATGAATTTTTTAAATAGACTTTCTGTATGGTATTAAGTGAACTTTCTTCTTGGATGAAAATCATAGGGAAATCCCATTGATTTTGTACAATTTTATGTGGATATTTTTCTCTGTGCAGACACACGAAGATTAATCTTCCTCCAGTCCGGATCTTAATCCCTTAAGTTACAAAATATGGCAGCATTTAGAGGTGAAAGTCTGTGTTAAGCCTCATAAAGACTGTTTCCAAAGCAGTGGCAGATTAAATTCATGTGATTTGATAAGTAAATTAGCTCATATAAAAATTACAGCCGTAATAAAATAATTTTTTTTTTGTTTAGTAAACGAAAAAAAAAAGTCTGGCACGGTACCAGCAACGAGGCAATTGTCTGGGAATAGTATGAATTCATACGTTTCGATGTTTATGAAAACAAATGAAAAAAAAACAAAAATCGAATTAAAATTATTTTGAAAACTGCTTTTTTTTTACGAACAGATAAACACAACTCCTCTCACCAGCCAGATGGACCGCATACCTATTGAGATGGTAAAAGAGGGAAGGTAGCAAAGATCCAGGCTAACTAAAGTTGTTTTATTCGTGACGTTGCTAGCTCTCGGAGACTATTAACTTAGTTTAAGATGAAAGATGAACTCATACTAGTCGTCTTTAAATAACCAACCACTTACTAAAATCTAGCCAGGAATGATACGGGGTACATGTATACATTCCTCCTTTTTCAATAAATTAAAAAATTTTGACAACTTCTCTAAACATAAATGGCACTTGTGAGTAAGTAGCTGAAAATGCAAAATCAGTAAACAGAATTTATATTAAGAAAAACATCTTCTTCTAACCTAACACACCAGCAAGAAACTTTACTTATTTCCTGCTAAAATACAGTTTTGTTGATAAATATGTAGATAACACAAGTTTCGTATACGTAAGATTTTCTGTAGTAGGTATAACTAGATTGGTTCTATGGCGACTGTAGTATACATAGTCAGGCGAAAAAGTTTCCAAATAAAATTTATTTTATGTGTAAGCAAGTGTGACGTATTCACACTCGGCACAGAAACTTCTTCTCACAAAGAAAATTTCTTGAATAAATGGTTCCCGAAGTCACATAATTCATGGCAATTCACTTTAAAACTAATTAAGAGTTTAAAATTTAATAGAAACTTTCTTCAGTTAAGTTGAAAACCGATGCCTATTTTTTCGTACGTAATACCGAAGCGAATTCTCCTAAACTTTAAATTCAATTATCAAATTTGTTTCGTCACTGTTGTGCGCTGTAAATTTTAAACAAATTCAGAACGAAATTGAAATAATACGGTGCATTAAGCTAATAGAAAACCTCCAGGATCTGTTCATTTAACTTATTCCGCTTCTGGCTGCTTTTTGGTGTAATAAAATTAAACGGATGAGGAGAATTTTGTGTTTTGTTGTAATTTTACCAGAAGAACATTTGCAAGAACGTAGAAGAATCGTCCATTGTATGGCAGAAGAATGGACACAATCCTAAGCTAGATATCAGCCGGTATAGTGTAAACAAGATACAAAGTAGCTATGTATGTATGTATGCGTGTACGAAGGATAACCTAAACATCAAACGAATTGGAAAGTATTCAAAGAATTCCAATGGCGAGCCAATTGTATATATAATCATAGTAAAAGGCTGATCCGAACATTGTATAGATCCTTTTTAGCTAGCTATAGAACATACACACGTCAAAAGAAGTGTGGGCGGTGAAGGGCGGTGATTGTAATAGAAGAAAAAAACAAGGATATCGGATAATAAAGCAAAACTCAAAATGGGGAAACTGTCTGGTTTTGGCTATCTGCACAAAAAAAAAAAAAAAAAAAAAAATCAATTTTTATGAATTCTCATCTGTTGGTCTCCAGGCTACCGTTGGAATTCGACAAATTCAGCATTTTTGTATGCGGAAAGAACAAACCGATTGTGAAACCGAATCTTCTTGGAAAAACATGGTGCAGAGTGATTTGGAATTGGAAGGCATGGTGTTGAAAATGACTATTCAACTTGTGTTTCAAAGGAAGGGGACCTTCTACTATTTGCTGAGTTTAGAAATCTATGCAGTAATCGAAAACGAAAAACATCAATGCAGCTACAATAAGGAAGCTGATGATGTTTCGATTGTACAGCGATAAGCTATAATCTATGTGGGCATCATCTACATATGTTAACAATATTCAAATCTTTTATTTTGTTTTTTTCTTTTCTTGGATTTTGTATAAAAAAAACCCCCCCGACAGATTGTAATTCGTACCCTCAATGCAAGACTACCATAACTCAAAAATTGAAATTGACATGTTTAAACATTTCAAATAACTCTATAAATTCAAATTTTTTCAGTACTGGTGTAGTTCTGTTTTTAGTAGTAAGTAGATAATAAGATATTTTCTCATTCCAGAATACTTTAGTTATAAAGAGTAAAATGAACTAAAAAAATTCAAAATTGATGATATTAGGATGTGGTGGTTTTGCATTGGACGTGCGAATTAATTTAGCCATTTTTATGAGCAGATTAGAATATTTCAGATTTACTAAAATAATAACCGAACTTCCTACTATTGTGAAATCTAGTCTCGGTCGTGAGGGAGGAGAGCCGGTATAAAGGAAAAATCAATCTTTTTAATAATTCAAATATAAAATTTATTAATAATTTCAATGCAAATGTACAATTCAATTTGCTTAACCTAATATCACAAAATTCAATTAATAATTCAACAAAAAATTAACCTACAAACTTATTATAAAATCCAACAAATTAAAAATTTTAATTTTAATTAAAATTCAATAAAAGTTCAAAAGAAAATTAAAGCTACCCATGCAGTCCGCCTCCCTTGTATTATTTGTTGTGGAATAAGAAATAGAAAAACATTATTACGTATATGTCAACAAAAATTATTTGAATGGTACTAATAGCACTGCAACTGCGTAAAAACAGAAGGGTAGCAAAATGCTCTTTGCCAGTGCGTGACTGCACAAGGGTAGCAAAATGCTTGGTGCTAGTGCGTGACAGCACAAGGGTAGCAAAATGCTCGGTGCTAGTACGTGAGAGTACAAGGGTAGCAAAATGCTCAGTGGTAGTGCGTGACAGCACAAGGGTAGCAAAATGCTCGGTGCTAGTGCGTGACAGTACAAGGGTAGTAAAATGCTCGGTGCTAGCGCGTGACAGTACAAGGGTAGCAAAATGCTCGGTGCTAGTACGTGACAGCACAAAAGTAGCAAAATGCTCGGTGGTAGCAAAATCCTTGATGCTATTTCGTGAGAGCACAAGGGTAGCAAAATGCTCGGTGCTAGTGCGTGACAGCATAAGGGTAGCAAACTGCTCAGTGCTAGTGCGTGATAGCACAAGGGTAGAAAAATGCTCGGTGCTAGTGCGTGTGAGCACAAGGGTAGCAAAATGCTAAGTGCTAGTGCGTGATAGCACAAGGGTAACAAAATGCTCAGTGCTAGTGCGTGATAGCAGAAGGGTAGCAAAATGCTCGGTGCTAGTGCGTGAGTGCACAAGGGGAGCAAAATGCTTGTGTCGAAAGAATAGGACCCTCCGATTATCTATGCCCAGAATTATCTTCTGTTAAAAAGATAGGAAACACGATTCTTTAAACTCAGATTAGCTCTGATACAGATCAACTCTGCCAAAAGAATGATGCCATGCTATTTACGGAATTTCGTCAGCTTTATACAGCCGCTGCAACCAGATATGCTCGGCTCGCCTCTTGGTGTTATCCTAGACGATTTGAGTTTACTTTGACTGAGGCTGAAAACAGATTTCTTTACGTAATGTCATTTGATGTCATTGCGAAATGATAAACATACAGATGTTAGATGCTGTTTTATATTTTATCAAGTTGTGTTATTTTATTAACGATTTTTATATATATTTTTTAGATAATTGGTAGAGGAGGAGCAGCAGATTTTTAGTAAGTGAGTAAGCATCCTAAATAGGTATTTTGAATAAGAGCTGATGTGCAGGAGGACTTGATAATTTGATTAGATAAGTATTCTTTTTATATATTGGATTTGAGTGATACTTTGTGTCTTGCTTTTTTTTTTGTATTTGTAGAAAGATCAAGCATCGAGGGATTATTGTTCAGCTTGCAGAAAAGTTTCAGTAAAGCTTATAACGTCGAATTAAATTAATAAAAATGTGCACATTTTAATAATGAATTGTGCTATGCGGTGCTGTTCCCATAATCGCCGAAATAATCCCGAAATGTGTTTTTTATGAAAGTTGCAGTCGTGAAATTAAACTAGAAGGTTTATTTTCTGAAAATACGTTCAAAAGAATAGGAAAAACAGAATAGAAAAACAAAAATATCAAGATAATTATTTAAAATTATTCTTTGTTTACATTTTTGTGGCAGTTCACAATTTTGTTTTATTTTAAATAATTACATTTGTTCAAGAAGGAATTTATTTGGATTCTCTGGTAGATAGCAAAAGCTAAAAAATGCTTTTAATTTGTTATTTCATCATACAACCCCTTATATTTTTGGTGACAAGTTTCACGTCATGGTTTTGCCTCATCAACAGGTCCCAAATAGCGAAATTGAGTGACTTGAAAAACAAATGAAAAAATACAACAAAGAAATGAAATGAAAAAATGAAAAAATTGAGAAAAATAGAAGAAAAAAAATTCATTTTTTCATTTCTTTTCCTCTGTTCTATTTTTTCATTTGTTTTTCAAGTCACTCAATTTCGCTATTTGGGACCTGTTGATGGGTCAAAACCAAGACTTGAAACTTGTTACCAAAAATAAAATGGGTTGTGTGATGAAATAACAAATTAAAAAAAAAAAATTCTCTTTTGCTATCTACCGGAGAATCCAAATCCTTCTTGAACAAATATAAGTTTACCCCGGTAAAAAATCTTAAAGAGTAATCTCTATTTTTATTTTTAAATAATTACGCCAAACCGCCCTTCAATAATATTTCAAATTTAGCACTTCTATAAGCACAACGAATACATAAAGAATAAATCCTTCAGTCCATCGAATCTAGCGCTCTTTTTCAAGTCCTAGATCAGACTTAGAAGTTAGCTAAGCAGCATGGGTTTCTGCGAAATTTATTGCAGCGTCACTTACATTTTCTTCTTTACAAACCACTAAGCCTGCCCAGCTTTCTCCCTAAAATCAAGTTCTATTTTAACATTTTGCAAGGATTCAAGTCATAGCAATTCTATTACTTTCTCTATACTTTCAAAATCTTTTCTACTTATATTGCACCCTTAAAAGTTCCCAATCTCCTGTTTTCTATATTGCACGGAACAAAAAGAGCACAGCTATAAAGTCCTTAAGAAAAATAATTAAATTTTCTTTGACTAGAATTTGAACTCCCCCGAAGCAATATGAACAACCAATGAGCACAATTAAGTCATACAAATTTTGATGTCATATCCAACTAAACTGAAATGAAACACACTTTCTTTGAAAGGACCAACTTACCCTGAAGTATTTTCAAGGAGGGACACACAAGAGACCTATTAATGGGAAGATTCTATGCCACTTGTTCCCACAAAACAATTTAACGCCATTAAAAGGACGCCTATCATCAACACATGGATAACATCAGTTTCATATTATGGCATATATCGAGGATATACAGTCATTACCGGTTGATTTCTCATGTTTGCAATATAACAACCCCCCCCCCCTCCCTTTTCGGGATTCCATTCCCTAATGATGTCCAGATTTTTCCTAGTCTTTTTATGTTTTTTTTTTCATTTCCTTCCCACCTAACATTCACACAAAGCTAAATTCTATACTTTGTGCCTTCGAATTCGTTTATCAGCTAACGATGTTATCGGAAGGACCTTCGAAAATGCCTCTATAAGAAGGGATTTATTTTTCGGCCTAGAAAAATCTTCTAGCCAGTCGTGTGGTATCTTATGGTCTATATATGGCAGAAGGAAGGTTTTTTGGACAAATCTTTGCCTTTTCTACCAAATGTCTTATTTGAATGATAATGACGGTTTGCTATGTTTAGTTTTGGGTTTTTGCTTTCATTTGTGATTGTGTTTTTTTAGTGTGAATAGTATCAAGAAGGACATTTAAGGTAAAAGGTTTCTCTACTTAATACCGCTATATATGTGCTATAGAGTGATGAACTAAGGTGATAAAAGATTAACACCGTCGCAAGACAGGATGTGCAATGGCCGATTGGAGATACATTATCAAATTTATATGCAGAATAGGAAAAAAACAGTTTGCTACATTTTCAGATGGGGTTGCAGCATGCTCCATATGTATTTTATTGGGATCATCAGTCCTGTAACGATGTACTTAACGAAAGGAGTAAGAAAACTTCATTTGAGTAACTCCAGTCAAGCAGATAATAAATTCTCCAAAGAAAAATACTTAAAGGAACTCGCAACTAAGGACAATATATAAATATCTCAACTAAAGCGGTTCGTCGGAGCAAAGTGTTAACAACAACAGGAGAACCCTGTCAAAGGTCGCCGACCAGACGCAACAATAACCTCAAAACTATCCGTACGTGATGAAGATTCAAATCTTGCTCGTGATATTAGCATTCAATAGTGCATTGGAAGCAATGTCCCACTAAATGTGACTGGCCTTGAGACAAAAATGTTGATAAAATCAGAAATCCCAGGTGGAAAAAATCGCGCCTATCTGATGAATGGATCTGCGATAATGTATGTTTTATTTTTATGATGATGCCAAAGGATCAGGGGATACCCTATGCTGCTGTAGTACAGCCTTGGCAGGAAAGGAAGAAGCGGTAGGGAATTGGGATTATTGGGTTGAGTCAAGGAGGTGACGGTGTACACTACGCTTGAATGTGTACGGCCCATAGCTAAGGGAGAAAGCAGATAATGGGGAACTGTTCCACTATTCGTACTGTCCTACTTATGTATGATTCGCGGATGTCCATGGTACAGCCAAATTTGACTTCAAGGCTGTGAGGGTGAGCTCGGGTTACAGCCCATGTGACGCGCATAGGAAGAATTCTACAAGGGATCAGGCTAGAAATTTCGTCAGAGTAATAACCATAGAAGTAGCGATAAAAGAGAGATGGGCAACTGACATTACGACGGTGCTCTACGGAATGAATAGTTGCTATTCATATGTCATCACCAATAAATTGGAAGGTCTTCTTTTGGACTTTGTCTGACGTGGACAATGCAATACGTCCAGCGCCTGCCCAAATATAGGAATTATATTCTAATCTAGGCATGATATGAGACTTGTATATTTGCGGCAAGTCTGATGGAGTAAAATATTACTTCCATCTTTGCGAGAGGCCCAGGCATTTCATCACGTATGATGAACTCCGTATATACCAGATAACCTCCGATTATTAGTCTTAACTTGGTAAGTTGGAACTGCCAAAATCGACCATCTTTACCGAGCATATTCGCGAGAGCAAAATTGAAGACAATTTTTTTTATTTTACAAGAGAGTTTGAAATTAGCCTTCAGGACGAGCCTCCTTAACTCACTGCGTCCTAGCCGGTCCAACAATTTGAAATTCCCTTAGTCAGACTAACAATTTGTGTCGAGGTAAAAAAAAAAAAAGATTCAAGTATCTCATCCACCAAATTCATAAAAGTTAGGAAGCTTCCAGGACTGCACCACACAAGAAGAAGAAAGTCAACAAAGAACTCAACATACTCCAACAACTCAACTCAATATTAAGTGAAGCAGAGTGGTAATGGAAAATCTACACAACCATTGGTTTCAACTAACTACAGGTATTTAACGTAAAATGATACGCAGATGACGAAGTGGTCATAGTATGTGGTAGCCATGAACAGATAATATCTGACCTTGTTCAAAACAATCTTTCTATATTTTACATTTGGTGCGCAAATACCTGAGGGGAAAACCCAGTCAAGTAGTTATTATTCTGTTTACAAAAAGAAAACTGTTTTCAAAACAAAACTTTTTGGCTATAGAAAAATACATCAATATCTGTATCAAAAAAGGTATAAACGCCTCAACCATCAGTATAGATAATCACACGGATAGCCAACCAAGCCCTCAAGGCTCTAAAATCCTTCACCATCAAGTTGAGCATAGTCTAGGAATGTCTGCAAACCCTTAAAACATTGACAAGGAGAAATGAAATCATTCAAACAGAAATTGGGATCATAGACGCAATAGAAATTGCTGACAGCCTAGCTATAAGAGGAGCGGAAACTCCCATTTGTTGGACCAGAGCTATTTTTTAGCATTTTCAAATCTACCTCAGATCTACTTTACATATATGCGCATATTATATCATGAGAAAAACCAATTTGAACAGGCTGCAAGGAATAGGTCACGTAAAAATTTCCATCAATACCTGTGGCAAATAAAAACCAATAAAAGAACTCCTACTTCTCTACAAATCATAGATCAAAATAAATACAGTGTTCTTCTCAAACTAACCTTTAAGAGTAGTTTGTGCTTATGCTCACGGATAGACAATGTTCTGCGTCTAGTCCAACACAAGTCCTACTACCTATACTATGTATCTACATGGATACGATGTTGTGATAAAAGTGATGGGATCAGCAGAACCCTCATTCATATTGGCATTAGACACATGTACAAAGATAATGTGAAAAGGACTTAAAATCTTCCAATTTAATTACAACTTCAGTTCTCATTTCCATTTGCTTTTATTAGCATTAAAGCAAATCCGTTGATAAATAAATCTCTTTGCCTAAGTTTACATCTCATTAATATCACTATATCCCTTATAGTTTCCAAAATTAAGCTTTATTACCAACACAAACAAGTTTTGCAAAATTTTGGAATCAAGTAAAGAGCCACAAAGGACTAAGTCAATTAGTGGGAAACCCTTATCCAGTCGCTGTTGTATACTCCAAAACCAATTGCACAACTTTGAAATTGTACATAGCCTCCGCAATATATCGTCGCCGTCGTCGTCCTCCTAGTCGTCCTACTTCGGAAGAAATATCGCTCTTTGTTATAAATCCTTTAAATGTGTTTTGTTGCTATGCTGCAGTTACTTTAAGTTTTGATCCTATTAACAACACCCGGTCAACGATTGAATTACACACACAAACACACATCGACACGTACTACTTCTCTATCATTAAGAATGTCCTGCCTGAAACATATGGAAATGTAATAAAGCGAAAAATATTGCTAGTGCAATTCAGCAGGGATACTATAGGTATGTACGTATAAATATGTATGGCGAGTCAATCCCTATGAATACATAGAGTAGGTATATTTTGCATACATATATGCATATGTATATATATCATTGAAATAACAAACAACACACATCCATTTGGATGATTTTTAATTAAGATAAAAGAGAATATGGAAAATTCTAAAAGATGCCTACTTCTTGGATTCAAAAATTTGAAGGTGAATTGAGGTGGAAAGTAGAAAAATCTTGTATGGATCCAAAAAAAGAAATAGTTTTATGAACCTTGCTCAATTCAGGAGACACTCAAGAAATAAGAATGACAAAAGTTTGCCCCTAGAAGATAGCATTCAAATATGAAATAAAAAACAAGGCACGAGATAAGTTAGAGGAAGGGGCGGGCGTTTTTGTTATCGAATTTTATTTTGCGTACATCATTTAAAATTTTCCAAAGTAAATACTTGTTGTAAATAGGTCTCCCATCCGTCCGGGTTTCTCCAGATTTGTCCTAGTTTGGAGGGCATCCAGGGAGCGTATGGACGAAGTTTTTTTTATACTGTCCGGGCTTTAAACTTTTGTAGACCTATTAAATAAAAATTTAATTTTTGTGTGTATGTACGTTGAAGTTGATAATGTCGACAGTCAAACTGACTCGACTCTCACTCAAGTTCTCTATTCTGGTCCCAGACAGTCTTAGCTTAGTAACGAATCTAGCAGTACGAACTATTGCTTGTTTACCTGTGTATTGTTTTATGTACCTCTACCCCCCCCCCCATGTAAAATATACTATAATACTAGAGTCCGTCAATTCACGTACGTAAAATAATATTAAATTCCACCGTACAAATACGGGTTGTAGCCCAAGTTGGCGGCACTTCACGAAAAAAAAGGACATAAAAATTAAAAAAAAAAACAAAAACAAAAATTATATAAGATAAAGGATGGATATAACTTAATAAAAACTGAAACTCATGTTTAAAAAAGGGAAAGATCGGAACTGCATTCTACTATGATCGTGCTGTTCCTCGGCATACTGCAAGTGTATAATTTTTACAGCAATTTAATCAGTTTTACTGGATGCTTTTGCACTCCATGGACTGCAATTAAAAATACGTTTTTATTTTTATAAAACATCTATCAATAAGTGGATGAATATGGTATACAAAATTTCAGTCAAAATCTAAGCGATAATATATTTTTGCGGACCAACTAATAATGTCAACGAAGAGCAAGTGTTTTAACAATTTCTCAATTGTGGATGAAAGAAAGAAACTCACTGAACATATAAACGGTTTCGTCACTAACAAAAACAAAATTTCGTTATTAAGATTTTAATTGTTTTAATTTTTATACATTGTTAAGGTAAAGATACACGGTGAGGAGCCTTTTCTCTTTATTCTCTGATTTACAGAATCTAAAATCTCCAAAATGTTTACATGGCAAGAGACTCTTGTTGCAGGTTAAAAAAATTGAGTCTCTGAAGGCCAGAAGGAAGTCTCTAGAGTCACTTCTCGAAGTATATACATAAAATTTATATTTGGTCTCCAGAGATCTGAGTTAATTGTCAAGAAAGAGATTATTAGATAGAAAGTGAAAAAGAATTTATTGTTACGCGCTACAAAGCGACACAAACGACATCTGTTAGAAATAGAAACAACTTTAGGTTAGTGTCATCTTAGTAAACTTTTGGTTCGGAGAACGGAATATTCAGCAAGGCTCTAGGATAATTCGTAGAGTATAAATATGGTGCTCTCACATCCAGGAGGCGAGTCTAATTTCAGACAGTGATGTGAACGGATTGTGATAATTAGAATACTAGCGATAAATAAAGAGTTGATTTGATTGTTTGTGAATTTGTGAGAGCAAACAGTAAAGTTAAATAAAGAAAGAACTTGTTAATAATATTTGAAATATTGTGTTTTAAATAACGAACTAAGGTCACGCTTGTAGCAATATGCAAAAATTTTACGGGATAAAGGATAACACAACAAATTTGTGTGAAATAACCAGACCTCTATTGACAAAAAATTTCCCTTCTTTAAAACCATTACTATCCCAACTTGATTTTAATAATTTACTAACAACATCATTAATATTTTCATATTTAAAACGATGAAATCATAGGGTATACTAAGTTTGTCATTCTAGTTGGAATTTGCAACGCATGGTGGTAGAGCAAAATGCATTCGACACCCATGCATAATATTAAAAGTAAATTTGTTTTTTCTATGTCCGTCCATCTGTCCGTCTGTCCGGCCGTCCATCTGTACGTCTGTCCAACCGTCCGTGAGTCCGTCTGCACGACAACTCGAGAACGTGTATATTTAAAGAGCTGAAATTTTACACACGGGCCATAAAAAAAACTAAATTTAAGTTCGAAAATAGGACATATCGGGCAACTCTTTCCTAGGGTTGCCATACAAAAATTTCACTTTTCAATGTATATTTGCACACTGCCCGAGAACACGTCAACATAGAGAACTGAAATTTTCTACACAGTGTTTTCATGAAAATAGTAAATATAATCTCAAAACTGGAATAAATCGGGCAACGACTTCTTAGTGTTGCCATATAAAAATTGAAGATTTGTATGTATACTGTGAACACGATCAGTCCTAGACGTTTTCATTGGAATAAAAAGTTCTTCAGAATATGAAATCCTATGAAATTAGTCATCATCATTTATACTTTCCATTTTGAAAGTGGTGCAGTCCATTTTTTTTTACAAATAAAATATTGAAATGATTTAGTTTAAATTCCTTTGAAAATATAATTTAAAAATATTTATTGGATCTAACAGGGAGCTTTTGTGTGTTTTGAAGCTAAAGAGTGTAAATTTATTAACCAATAATAATGAGTAAAGAATTATGAAGAGAATAGAGAGACTTTAACCAAATGGACTAGTACCACTTTCAAAATAAACGGGTCATATGCGAAAAACCACTTCAAAAATCAAACTTGTACAAATAGGTGACCATAGAAAATTACATACGAGCATTCATCTAGAACATCATAAGAATTGGTGTTAGACCATTTCTACCTTTTTTACTTGTTTTTCTTATAAACGGCATTCTTTATATAACTTTCTCTGAAATAATTTAAAGACCATGCCTCTGTTATAGGTATTTGGATTCAAAGTTATCATTTCTGTAAGTAGTAGTAGTAACTACACATAACAAAAATTGGAAAAGTTAGTTTAAATTTAGTATAATTCAGGCAGTATGCATCCCAGGACAAAAAAAAAGTTAACTTTCAGCAAAAGAAGAACGTTGGGAAATTGTAAATTTTGTTCGGTTTGCTATGGGATGACCCTATGAAAAATTAAATAAAAATTAACAAAAAACTTTGCCAAACTCACTCCACAGTTTACTGATACAATAGTCTCCGGAAATCTAGATTCGAAAAATGAGCAAACTTCGAAGACTAGAGACCGAACATAGAATCCTGATTGATTTGGAACACACGTCGTGAGACCGGAGCCGGAGACCACAAAAATTTCTAGTAATTTTGTGTAGAGATTTTTTCAATCTTCAAAATGTATACATGGGTCTCTGGGTGTCCAGAGATCGAGAAAGTGGTCTCTTGAAGTTAAAGTCTCTCGCAATGTAGCTTCACCTTTTGCGAGAAAGGAAACTAGTTTGAAAGCTATATGGCACACTAAATGTAAATGTAATAAGTTGCTAGTTTTAGTTTCTTTAATTATTAGATAATTTATGGTTTGCTTTTACAGAAGTAAATTTGTATTTTTAATTTTTAGAAGATTTATTTATGTTCCTAAATGTAAGAGAGATTTAATTTAGTTCATTGAGATCATTTTATTTTACTGTTTTATGTAAACTGACTAATTTTATAATAAATAAATAAAGAAAGTAAAATAGAAAATTATTTGGCAACAATGTCCGGGTTTCAAGCTAAAAAGTCCGGGGCTTTCGAACTTGTTGTCCTAGTTTAATGATTTTACAGTAGCCCTAGTCGTAAATAATAATAATTTAGAGGAGAAATTAATTTAGGAAAATTTTATTCAGCATATTTGCGATATAATTCACCTTTCTGAACTACACACCTATTTTTTTGAAGAAATATTTTGGTAGATTTAAGTTTTGTCATTATTTGACAGAAATGGCGTTGGACATTTTATTAATTTTTTTTTACGTTATCTTTACATAAATATCTTCCAAATTACAAAAAAAAACGTATATAATTTTTCTTGGCAATATCACAAGTATTAGACCGAAAGTTTCATTTGCATAACACACCTTTTTCTTTTTGCACACGCATCTGCATATATATTACTAGGAGGACCAGAAAGTAATGTCGTTTGTTTTCTTTTTGCATTAAATTCATATAAATTAATTTTGAAACAAAATTTTATTTTTAATCAGTGATCATCGTGTTATCAACAACCATTTGCCGCCATCTAGTGTGCAAATTTTCAAAGCCAGATCGATAAAATCAACTGGTTTTCGAGCAAAATATCTGGAGAGGGCTTTTTGGAAATCATCCGAATTTTCAAATTTTGTGTCACATAGAAAGTGTTGTAATGATCGAAAAAAATGAAATTGGATGGTGCAATGTTAGTTCAATCAAATTGGATAAATTTTCAACAAATAAAAACATTAATCGGTAAAGATATGAATTTCGGTGTACATGCTCTAATTATGGCTTCCCATTGAAAATACTAAAAGTCCCCTTCAAAATCTGTTACGCTCGAGAAACCATCTTGAAAAAAATTGCACACTTTTTAAGTTGTTTGCCTATATCTCGGCAACTGGACCTTTTCAGGGCTTTCGACACCATCAATCACGTGATTCTTCTAAAGAAATAATCTATACCCACTTTGAGTTGCCTTCTACTGCTGTTTAGTTAATTCGAAATTTCTTGTCAAAGAGATATCAACAGGTAAAGATAAACGATACTTTTTTAGGCCTCCTTCCACTGTCTTATGGCATTCCGCAGGATTCAATATTGGGAAACCTGCTTTTTAGTATCTTCTGCCTGAAACTGTGGAGGATGTTAATATTCACTTGTATGCTGATGACGGGCACATTTACTTCAGCAGACCAATCGGTCTGATCGGGGATTGCTTTACTCGAGTAAATAGTAATTTAAATAAGATACATATATCAATGGGGACAATCAAACCATCTGACTCTCAATCCAAATAAATCTCACTACATTATTAACAAAAAGAGCAACCTGAGTATTACTGAATTCCCTGATATTTTACTAAACAACTCTCCTCTGCCTTCGTCACTGAAATGCTGTGACTATGTTAGCTCAATCCTTGGTAAGATCTATGGAGAACTCAGGCAACTGTTGCTAACCGCCTCGATTATGTCTAGAGGGAGACGTTCAAAACTAATGAAAACTCTTCTGATACGTCATTTTACATTCGGAAACAACATAATATATTCAAAATTGGACAGTGCCTGCTCCCTTAAACTTGATTGTATTAGATTTATCTATGGCCTTCGAAGATTTGACCACGTCTGTCCTTTGAGTTATCGTTTGCTCGGCTTCTCCATATTCAAATACCTTGAATTCTACTTAGTTTTTCAAATTTATTCCCTGAAAGAAAAGAAAGAGAGATAAGAGAGAGAGAGATACCAGAGGAGAGAGATACAGAGAGAGACAGAGAGAGAGAGACTGAGAGAGACAGAGAGAGAGAGAGGCGCAGAGAGAGTCACAGACACAAGAGAGACAGAGGAACAAAGATATAGAGAGAGATACAGGTAGATAGAGACAGAGATAGAGACAGAGACAGAGAGAAAGAGAGAGACAGAGGGAGAATGAAGAGGCATTATATGGCGGGTCCTTCTCCCTAGCAGATCAGAATGCGTTTAGGATCTGCTTCATAGGTCGAAGCCCCGAGCAGCAGATGTTCGCTCTCACTGGTGACGACACGTTGTGCGACACACATTTTCAATACGCGTCTTTATTCATTTTATCAAAAACATGGCAAGTGACGTAAATTATTTTATTTGTGAGGAAAGCCATTGTACTGGAGAGATAGTGAGTGTTAAAGATAAAGGACTTACCGCTTTAAAAAGCCAGTGATAGGAGATGAGACAACAAAAATTGGCGGGAATGCATATAGTGACTGTGTATATTTCGTACAGAAAAAAATATACTCGTGAAAACAGCATTGTTGCTGCATTAAAATTAAAACTACACAGCACCACTGAAGCAAAACCTGTTAGTTTACCGAAAATACGAAGTTCAGGTCATCTATCCCCAAGTTTTCAAACCGTACAAAAAATGTTTCCATTCTTTCACCCGAGTGGTCACTTTCAATACGCCAAAGGATGTCACATGTATCTTGAAGATATGTTAATTCTACAGTCGACGAATACCGCAAATTCGTGGATGATGTCTACTTTACAATAAAAAGGACGGATAAATAATGGTCGGGAGCTTGATCGGATATGGTGACAGAGCAAAATCTAATCCGAAGGTATTACAACTCGCAGATTCACTTGACAGTCGTCTCTCTAAATGGACTTCAGCAATGTCTGCTTTCCATCAATTCTGCGAATCTATGGAGCAATATTCTGGTACAGCCCTTGTTAGTGGAGAGCAGCACGCTGATTCGAGAAAATCTCGAATAGAAAGAGATGACCGAGACGTGAAGTGACTGGAAAATTAACTTGCCTGCCATAATCTATTTCAGACTTCTAATGCGCCTGCTTAAATCGATATCGTTATCACATCTTCAGAAAATTCGCGTACAAGAGTAAGCTAAAAATAACAGCCGAGCAACACTCATTTTGTGTTTATCAGCAAGTCCAGAAATGACGTGGATATGAAAAATCTCCCGAGCCATAAGGTGAGGAGCATGCACGATTTCCTTAACCCTGCTCGGACACTGAAGACTCCAGATTCCGTGCTCTCATTACTTTCATACAATTATAAAAATGGATGTACCTCATCTTGTGGATGCCGGAAATCCGAACTTAAATGTGCAGTGATTTGTGCCAAGATACTGCGTGTTTGAACGCGAACAGAAATCTCTACATTAAAGACATAAGTTCTATTGAGTGGGAGTTTTATGAGGAATCTTTCAACGCCCCTCACAGCAAAATTGAGTACGACGACTACGACGATATCAACCCCGATGAATCACTTCAACAAGACGTTTGGGATTCAGATAATGCTACAAACCCATGTAGTACGAGTGGCATGCAACGATTTTAATTGATAAGAATAGACGAACTTTCATATATCTAAGAAATACTAGCACAATTTTCAATGAATTTAATGATTTGTAATTTATTCATAATCTTTACAGCTCATGAAGCTGCAAGAAAATCATTTGCACAACAGTTTGAAGAGCTCAGGAGATTTTCTTGTCTATTCGATGACGGATTACAACTGAAGTATTGGAGATATAAAAAAAATTAATAAGCTTTTTTATATATAATTTAATAAACATATTTTTTTCGTATCAGTTATAGTTGCCGAGATATAGGCAAAAAGCTGAAAAAGTGTACCTTTTTTCCAAGATGGCGGCTCAAGCTCAACAGATTTTGACGGGAACTTTTAGTATGACCAATGGGAAGCCGTAATTAGCATGTACACTAAAATCTAGATCTTCACCAATTAATTAGTTTTATTTGTTTCTAATTTGACAGGACTATGTCTGGGGATTATGGTGGATGAGGCAGTACCTCCGACTCTAAACTCATTAATTTTTTTCAGGGTTCGGCTTGCACAGTGAGATCTTGCATTATCATGATGCAGAATAACGACTATTCTGTTGACAATCACTGGATGCTTTTCAATTAATCAAAAATTGACTCAATCCAATTATTGACAGTAAAAGTCCGCATTCAGCAGTTTGTCCAAGTTTCAGAACTTCAAAATGAATCATCGGTAGTGGATCGATTAGCTGTGTTTTCTACGGACAGATTATGCGAGCCGCAAATACCTGCTCTGCTTACTTTATCAATCTGCTGCAAATGCTCTTGAATGGTCGACCAAGGTCGGTTAAGAATGTTTGACAGTTTCTCGATTGACTGCCATCGATTTGCTTCCACTTCAAATGATAAACAAATATTGAAAATGAGCAGAAACGACATTACTTTCTGGTCCCCCTAATACATATACATTCAAATATATCATAAAATCAAATTCAGATATTACATAATTTTAACTTACGAAATATACTCAAAATCCATAATACCTGAAAAAGAAGAAGAAGAAAATCGTTAGTATAGAAAATATCTACAAATAGATGAAAATTAAATATTAATTGCATACCCAAACAATTTCACAGAGTGGAACATAATATTATACATATATTTGGCCATTTTCCTAGCAGCCGCAGCTTAAGAAGGAATTCTAAATCAGGAAAGAAGATGAAAAAAAAATAAAGTTAAATCCCTAAACCCTTTGCAACACCTTTCTTTGTTTTTGCCGTTTTCTATCTAAATGATTTGCATATTTAGTTAATAAAAACAAAAACATGAATTCATTCAAAGAGAAAATCCCTTCTTAGAAAGGGTAGCTTATATGTATGTGCGTACATACACACAAAATCTAGGTGGATTAAAAAAGGGATTGTGAAAGGTTTCCAAAATACAAGACATCTTACTAAATTGAAGGTCAATTTGGGTAAACTGTGAAAATTTGCAAATATAAAGAGCGGAGTGTGAAGCAAACACTGACAAAATGATAAATGAGAGACCACCCACCTCTTTTTCTCTTCTTTCTCTCCCTCTCTTTTTCGGAGACTAAGACAACTAATGGCTTTCAGTAAAAGAAAAGAAAGCTGTTCACGCCGTTTGCTTTTATTTAAAATTTTCAGGACTAAAATGTAATGGAGAATGAATTCGACATTTTTTAAGTGCTCATTGTTTAAAACTTGAGGAGGGTTTTATGTTAGAGATAAAATTTGTTCCAGAAATTTGAAACCCTTGACATATTTTCGTATAAATTTCGTCTTGAAGTTGTACCTACACACAGAAGGAGCAATGAATTTCATTGTTCTTTGAAAACTTTCTAATACTTTTATAATAATATTTTATAAAATAAATTTAATTTTGCTTTACGTAGGTGAGTAGTAAGTATATAAGGTACCTACCAAAGTTTCTTATCTGTGTTAAAATTTAAATAATTTCACTTATCCGCTATGATACTGCGTAATACGGTGTAATCTGATCTCGAAGAAAATTAGAAGGTTCTAAGTGGCGTGAAAGTTATTAAGCCAGTTTTTTATAGGCACAATGATATAACAAAAGCTCCAAATTTTGTGGGGAAGGGTGGAGCCCTACATAAGTCTTTTTGTGATATTCATCTACGTTTGTGTATTAAATGGCCTGCTCATTACTTTCCTCATGGAACAGGTAACACTTTAGAGCACAAAAGCCGGTCTCATACATAAAGAAAACCAAGGAGATGGGAAAAAGAGCGAAGAGAGAGATAGTGAATACAGTGGAGGAAGGAGGGAGAAAGATAAACATATAGAAAGCATGAAGGAGGAATAGAAGGGTAAGAAGAAAAAGATGGATTGATAGAAATATACAAAGAGATAGAAGCAGTTTGGCAGCAAATACAGAATACTTTACACCTGGCAGGTCCTTAGAAGATTTGTAAGGGAAAAATTCAGTGGAACAGCAAAAACTCTATCACCACCACCCTGGTGACCTGGTGGAAATTAATGCAGAGACAGTGGCTCTCTGCTAGGACGGGATACCCCGTTGTAGTATACCCCGGAATATCATTACCGACCATCGGCGCACAGTTTGAGTCCGCCCTGTTTTCTGAGCTTCCAAAATTATTGGGTTTTTAGGGGAACCGCTCAACACCTTACCCCCCACAAGCGAATGGTTTTCTAGAAAGCTGGCACCGGACTCTGAAATTTTTTTGGGGAGAGAGACAGGAAACCCCATCCCAAGCACGGAGACCATAGCGGTCTATAGTGTTGTCCTGCTAGAAGCCCATTCACTTTAGTGTCCTCTTAATGAAGGTTTGTCAGCTCATCCATAGATAGAAGGGCAGACAACTAGAGTATCCAGCCTGCTTCGGCCGAAGGCCGGACACGCAGACAAAAAGTGTTCGATTGTCTTAGGCTCCCACTCCAGGCAGAATAGACACTCAGGGCTGTCAACAACTTCCATCCTTGTTAGATGAGCGTGAAGTGAGCTGTGGCCAGTTATGATGCTAACTACAGTTCTTCATTGTATCCTTCCGAGCGCCATGAGAAAATCGAAGATATTCCTATTGAGCCCATCAAGAAACAGTTTTGTACACCTGCAAATACTCAGGTTCGCCCAATTCTGCTGATGCTTTCTATTAACATCCGCTTTGATGAGAGACCCGATACTCGAGGTGGCAACGACTACGGCGGGTTCCGGTCCGAGGTACGGAAAATCAGGGCCAGCCCAAGGTCAAAGGTCAGCCATTTCATTCCCCATGATTCCTATGTGACCAGAAACCCACAGAAGGAACACCGTGTTGTGGAAACTCAGATTATCTACAGACTTCCTGTAATACCCCAGTAACACAGATGTTATCCGAGGGCCACTCCGAAAGGATTCCAATGTTCTTCCCCTTAATTTGCATATCAAGGGATAACTTCGCTGCTATCGATTTGGCGAAGACTTCAGCCTAGAAGACAGTGGTATGTCTTCCAAGTGAGTACTTCATTTCAATATCAGGCTCAGGAAATTGACGCCCGCCACAGCTTGCTCATTAGTGAGAGAGCCGCCAGTGAAAATTTTTGGAGCGGACCGGGGATGGCTCGATAAGGCACTTCCCAGAATCCACAATTCCCTTCCAGGAAAGTTCGCAGAGAAGTGACGCCCAAATCGAAGCTCAGGTACCATCGAATCACGCTGCATACTGGCCAGAGGGTATTTCAAGTCCAGTCCATACGCCATAGAGCAATGAGAATTATTTTCCGACTATAGTGAAATGAACGCAATTTTTACTACGAATCAGTCCCATATAGTGACTGACATGAAAATTGATGAATGTGACTGACATGAAAATTGATGGATATGGCAAAATAAAGTGGCATATCTAGACTTCTCCCTGTGGTTCTGGAATGATGAAATTGAAACTATTAAGTGAAATTTAATTTGACAGATTATTGGCCATATTATAGACTGCGTTTATCGCGACCGATGTACTTTTAAAGCCATATAAATAAATAAATAATAAAATGCCTGGTCTTTGTATTGTTAAAAGCGAATCACTTTTAGTTAAATGACGAGTGAATGATTTATCTTATTTTATTTAATCTATAAATAATAAAATCCATAACAATAAGCATTTCAAACGCCAATCTGTTACCATTCAATTTAAATGACATAATTTTCAACAGTTTCATTTTTTTCACTTCTTGGTTTCAAAACTGTAGTTAAAGACACTCGTTAATGGCATACAAATATATACAGATACCATATAGTTTTTTATTTACCCGTGATTGCATTTCGTCATGTTTTATTAACACAACTTTAGAGATTGTCGGGTTAGAGTGCCGACGATAATAGCGAGGACATCCTAGTCACTAATAAAAGCACTAAATATTACTAGAAGAATTTCTCACTTCATAAGGATTTTCGATTTTGAAAATTAAGTATGGAATTTGCACTACACAGTGGAATTACCTCGACGTGAAATTTTAGAGTTATAAAAACGTGCTGATCACTAATAAATATCACGCGATTATTTATTTCGCTAAATACTAGCTACAATGGAGGACACAATACTTAAATTAAAGCTAAACTACAGAACAATTATTGAGGATTTTTCTTAATTGAGTCTTATTTACATATATTAAAATCTATCGAATGGAAATTCAAATTAAAAGTACAGGACATTCTAGTCATAGGCTCAAAGTGTCCATAGTTGGTGGGATTGGAACACAAATAAAAAAAGGCATTAGATCGCAAGTGTCGAGATCGTGAATTGAAATTAATTTTCTGAAGCATCAAAGGCATGTCGATGTCACCCTTTACAAATTGAAATACAAAGCTAATATTACAAATTTTTCTACGGGGGAAGGTGTATTACATTTAATCTTTCGTTATAAGTAGGAAGATGAAGTCTATCCCACCATACGAGACCTCTTAGAGCAAAATGTAAGAATCTCCTTTGCACGCTCTCCATACGATCGGAATGATTTTTCTAAGAGTGATAAAGAGAGCTTTAGTAATATAGATATTATCAAAATCTTTTCCCCAACACTTTACAAAGCCTAGCATTGAGTTTGCCGTATTAACGATGCGATCTATGTGGAAGTTAAAGGTGAGTTTCGAGTCAAACAATATCCCCAAGTCACATATTGTAGCAAGTTTCGAAAGTAATAACCAATTCATAGTCTAGACAACATTCGAAGGGCCCTGCTTATGAGAAAAATGGTTACCCGACATTTATCAACATTTAAAATTAGAGAGCTCTTACACATCATTCAACAAGTCTGTTCAGGTTATCCTGCAATTTGAGACAGTCGCAATGCGAATCGATAGATTTATATAGTTTTAGATCATCTGCGTATATTAGCAAATCAGATTTGGTAACTACATTGGAAGCATCAGTTATGAATGATATGAAGAGAAGGGACCCTAAGTGACTACCCTGTGGAACACCGGAGTAAGCCGTTATTTCGGCAGACAGAGCAGAACGGTACTGAATCCCAAGCTTGCGATCCTTAAGGTAGGATGATAATCAGTTCAACAACCAAATTGGTAAACCTAAAGAGCTTCTTCACTCTATTTTGTTATTTAAATTTATTTAAACTTGTCAAAAGCCTTGCTGAAGGCTGTATAAATACGGTAAGTTTCGCAACCACGCTCAAAAGATTCGATACACGTAGATGTAAACTAGAGCAAATTTGTTGTTGTTGACCTTCCCTTCATAAAACCGTGCTGATGAGGATTAAGAGCTCCACTACAATGAAAATAAAAAAAATCATATAAAGAAGCTTCAAACAGTTTGGGAATACAAAACATTTCAATAATAGGACGATAGTTGGTAAGAAGCTCCCTTTTACCGGACACTTAAAGATTGGGACAATGAACGACTCTTTCCATAACTTGGGAAATTTACCAAGTCGCAGTGATAAATAAAAAAAAAATGTTAACGGGTAAGAAAGCATTCTATTGCAGTTCTTTAAGATAATATGGGGTACCCCATCAGGCCCAACAGAATAACATAACCAGAGTCCAACTTGGACATGGAGTCTCCAATAGATTTCTGATCAATAGTGAAGAATGGAATATCAACTTTAGGAAGTATTGTTAAGTAATTAAAATAAGCAAAATCTATTTGAGCGTCATATGTTAAAAATGATTCACTAAAGTAATCAGCAAAGAGATTAGAAATAACAGACGGATCATGACTAGAATTATTAGTAAATACTAACACAGGCGAAAAAATTATTAAATTCTTGTTTGGTATTTACAAAACGCCAAAATTGTTTAGGATCCGATCTTATTACATTTCTCATCTTAAACAATTACGTATCATAGGCATGCAAAAGAGCATTACGAAGTCATCATTAGACTGAGAGAGGTGAAACTTTCGCTCCAAGCCTTATTTCTTATCTTGCGCAAGCGTTTATGCTCCGCATCGTACCAAGGAGGGCACGATGAGGCATTCTTGATACAAGACAATGGAATACAATCATTAAAACAATTAAACATAACACTGTAAAATTGTGCTGTAAGTACATCTACATCATTATTGCTAAATAGAAAGAACCAGTAAGTAGAAGTTAAATTAAAGTTAAGTAGATCAAAATTATCTTTTTTGTAATTAAAAGTGGGAGAGTTTTCAATCAATATACCAGTAACCTGGCAATCAATACCCACTATCACGTCGAAGGTTGGATGGTATGCTTCAATAGGTACCAATGACATGTCACACGGACGAGCCATATATTTCGAAGCATCCGAGGAAAGACCAAGTCCAAGCTTTTATTACGGTTTTTCTTAACATCATTTACCTGAGAAATACCCATTGCGGCAATAGCATCCAGGAAGATATGCGCATTTCCTGAAGATGTGCTTTGAATCAGGGAGTCATCATCATCAGAAACTTGTCA
This sequence comes from Dioctria linearis, assembly GCA_963930735.1. Lineage (NCBI taxonomy): Eukaryota > Metazoa > Arthropoda > Insecta > Diptera > Asilidae > Dioctria > Dioctria linearis. The sequence goes on along the minus strand of OZ005742.1, from coordinate 49,839,785 downwards.
TTGAATAGTAGGAAGATTGAAATCACCAAGGAATATAATATCATCCGAGTCCCGCGAAAGCTCGAACACATAATCCACAGCAGCAGCAAGGGTATCGTATGAAGCAGATGGACTGCCAGGAGGAATGTAGACAGCTAGAATTAATACAGTATTTTTATCCCAATTGTTATACTGATGCATAGGAACTCAGACAGGGATGGATTGGAAATATTAGAACAGCTGTAAGAAATCTTTACCGCGATTAGTATACCTCCTCCGAGCACAGAAATGTTGTAACGGGTTTTCCTTGTGAGCCCTTGTTAGGGGTTCCGGGTGCTCGTGAGTTACGCCAGGGTCAATAAATAACAAGGCCCATTTACATAAACAAATAATCAAAATATATTCTGGCTTAACATATACCCTAATATAAAATTTCAATGTGTGTTACTTATTCTAATCATTTCTACAAATATATATATTGTTACGAGCGTGGCCTTAGTTCGTTATTTAAAACACAATATTTCAGATATAATTCAAAAGTTCTTTCTGTATTTAACTTTACTGTTTACTCTCACAAATTCACAAATAATTATCAAATCAACTCTTTATTTATCGCTAGTACTGTACTTCTAATTATCGCAATCCAAATAGTTTACTTCGTTCACTTCGCTGTCTGAAATAATACTCCCTCCTGGATGTGACAGCGCCGTATTTATACTCTACGAATTATCCTAGAACCTTCCTGAATATTCCATTCTCCAAACCCAGTTTACTAGGATGTCACTAACCTAAAGTTGTTTCCATTTCCAATAGATGTCGCTTGTATCACTTTGTGGCGCGTAACAATATTTATAGGAACAGTATACTTGTTCACAAATTTCTCTGTATTTGATCTTTATTTAATTACAATGGTATTTTAAAGAATGCATGCAAGTCGAAACCATTTCCATACCAACCATTCCAATACTATATTACTTTCTACGGTTCTACCTTACTGGAAAGAACGGGACAGAAACACTCACAGAAATACATCACGAGAGTGTACGGAACGGAATACACCTACAGAAATACATCACGAAGGTGTTCGGAGGAGGGAACAGTAAACACTCACAGAAATACATCATGAGAGTGTGTGCGGAAAGAAATACAAGTCACTCACAGAAATACATCACGAGAGCGACAGGAAAGGAAACACTCACAGAAATACATCACGAGAGTGTACGGAACGGAATACACCTACAGAAATACATCACGAAGGTGTTCGGAGGAGGGAACAGTAAACACTCACAGAAATACATCACGAGAGTGTGCGGAAAGGAAAGGAAAGGAGCGGGCTACAGCCAATGAGCCGGTGTCCAACAACAAAAGAAGTCCCCAGAAATACATCACGGGAGCTCCCATCCTGTCGGCAGCCAGCCACAAACTGAGCTCTCGAATGAATGGTCTGCATGCATTTATACTTTTCTGGCGGCAGATGCTAGAACATTTCGGTAATTTCTACTTTGTATTAGAGTAGGGATAGAAATGAGAAGATTACTGTCGGTTACGAAATTATGAGTAACTAATCTCGACTACAGTGGGATCTAAAATTATACTTTTATGTTACTTTGGTCAAGAAAAGAGGTTACTTGGAAATGGTTCGTTACAATGTCATCAGGATTTCGATCATGTCGAAAAACTTGAAAGCCGTTGTTCAGTAATTCAGTATCCGAAAAGGGAAGCCATGACTCCGTTATAATAATAACCTCATGAGGAATATTAAAGAGTTCAAGTAGAGCCAACGTGTTTTTGACCCTACACCACGAACATTTTGGTAATAAACTATCAAGTCTTTAATCTACGATTTTTTCATCGCCCCGTCTAATCCATTAGGTTTTTTGATGCATCCCGGATCGGACGAGATACGAAACGTTTTACCAATAAATCATGTGACCAAAATTTGGTGTCCAAAAGTAACGTCTCGACATCATCGGGAACTAGCAGTTGGAAAGACGACACAACACGATTGGGAAAGCCCTCTGGGCTCAAACTGAAGCATCTAATGTGCGGATCCATAAGACTCATTTTTGTGTTCACATAGTTAACGATAGACTACGAAGAAGTCCCATATTATAGACGTGAGAGAAAAATAGCCTTTGGAGAAGCAACAGCCTCAAGGATATGGACAGTAGTATTATTCATTTTATAGAGATTTACTCTTAAGAGTGAATTTAGCGATTGATTGTCACCCAAGGCCGTATATATGGGGTGGGTTTGAGGGGTTCAAACCCCCTCCATCGGTGTAGCCAATACTTTCGTTAATCTGAAAAGCCGAATTTTTACCAACAATTCTTTATATGTAGCGGCTCACAACAAAAACGTGTGCTAAATAGAGAAAGAAAATAAGCAGTCCAGTATGTATGTATGTATGTATATACATAATAATAGATGTTAGCTTACTTTGATAGACCGTAGCTTAATCGCAGTGGTATTTTAAATTTTGTTCATATTTTAAAGGAAATATTAAGTCTAAGTTTAATTTGTTTTTCGTCATTAAACACCAATTTTTGTTGTAAATAATTAAAATATGGTAACTAATATTTTCCATGATTTTATTTAAATTGCTCAAAGAATTATTTGTTTAGATTTTAGGGCATTTTAGATAATTACATAGCTATATCTAAAATGCCCTAAAAAATAAATTTTGTTTTCTTATTAATTTTTTTAAATTGCTTTTTTGGCCCCGCAAATAAAATCGAAATGTTAAAATTGAAATGAATGAAGTACTTTCTCCATTCACGGCAAGTAAGAAAAGGCTAAGATTGCAGTCCTATTCAATACATGACTTACAACATCTATACGTTTCCATCGTCATGGAAAGTGGCCACTGTCAAACCATTTGCCAAAAAATAAATCTCCTACCACTGTTTCTGATTACCGCCCGATAAGTGTGTTATGCTTTCTGACAAGCCCTTGAAAAGCTCATATACTGGAAATTGAATATTTTTTAGAGGAAAATCGTATGATATCGCCCTAGCAGTCGGGTTTTTGCTCCCTTCATAGTTGTGAAACTACTTTATTATGCGTTACCTCCGATTTGCGTGCGGCACTTCACAACTATGAATTTGCAATATTCGGTACCGTAAAACCATTTTAAACTTATATCTTAACTAAAAAATATTTAAACATTTTCTAGTTCAGCCTGAAGGCTTGTGATGAGCTTGCTGTCAAATCAAAAGCTACGAGTAAAAGTGGATGGTGAGTTTTCTGGTCTATCATCACTGTATAAAGGTATTCCTCAAGGTTCTATACTTGGACCTCTTCTTTTCTCTCTATTTATAATTGATAATATATATAATTGCCACAGGAAATCCAATTCGCTAAAGTTCACTTGTATACGGATGACGTGTAAATTTACCATAGTAGGTCTGTCGGCATTATGGAGAACTGTTTGGGTGCATTAACGAAGATCTAGAAAACTCTTGTGGGCTCGTGATAATGATATAAGGTTAAACCCTGCGAAATACTTTGCAATCCCAATATACTACCCACGCTTTCACCCCGCGGAGCTTCCACCAGTTTGTGTTGACTCGGTTACCCTTTCGTATGTAGATAAGGTAAAGAGCCTTGGAGTTATGATGAATTCCAATATAAACTGCGCATATTATATCAGCGCACAATTGAGGAAAAGTTATTCTGGTCTGCGGATATTGTGGTTGTCAGCTGATATACTAATACTCAGCATTCGTGAAAGACTTGTCTCTTGTCTCATTTCTTCTATCTTGGAAACTTTATTTACCCTAAACTATGTAGATACTATAAGTGAACGTAGAATGGATGTAGCCTTTAATGATAGGTTTATCCATGGACTGCGACGTTATGATCACATCACACCCTATAGAACATCCTTGTTACGCTGTACATTGCAGACATGCTTGCATCGCAGAGCCTTGATCTTCCTCTTCGGCCTTAATACCTCACGCAAACCTAGCTATCGTTATGAATTTAAATAATTCTTTGTTTTTGTTTGCTAAATTTTCTTATCTCTTTTTTTTTACTTCTATCTTTTCTTATATGATTTCTTCTATTAAATTGAATTAAATTTGTTAATTTAGTCTGTAGTATAAGTTATAATAATTATTAATTTAAAAATTATTTTTTGGTTAATTAATTTCTAAGGAAGTACTATATAAGATAAATATCTTATGTACAATTTTTCAAATAAATATGAATATGACTGAATTTAATTCTGTAATTTTTTGTTTTTTTTTATAAAAAGTGAACCTTTATATTTATTTTTCTTGCAATGTAAATATGTATAGGTTTGAAGTAAAAATATGGTTAAACAACATGTTTTCAAACAAAAGTTTTTTAAATTTCTGCAGACCTACAGAACCTTAATTGAAAATTACCGTGAACTCAATTTGCCAAATATATAGCACTTATAGATGAATAGAATTTTTCGGTTCAATTGAAATGTCACACTATAAATTAAATTATTAATACATTAAATTAACATAATATTCCGATTATTAAGTTCAGATTAATTCTCAGTTATTATTTTGTTTCTAGAGGGTATTAAGTACTGGGCTAAGCCCCTCCCATTCGTGATCTATATATACGGACTTGTTGTCACCTTATGACGTCAAATTTTTACCATGAGGTGAATATTTTAGTGGTCTATCACGAAACTTGCACTGAGTTTTAGTGACAAGACTAATTTTTCACTACTCTAAGGTTTAAATGCTAGTTGGGTGATAATGTCGTTAGAGCGTACATAAGGTAAAAGAATTTAAAACTTATGAAATTTAGCACTTAGGACTAAATCACAGAATTCACATTAGACAGTCATAAAACGCCCCCCCCCCCCTCCCCACAAAACATCTCCCTTGTAAATCACCATTAACAGCAAATCCCCAATCTAATTAATTTTTTTTTTTTTTGCTCATGTTTAATTTTCAAAAATTCCTTTTCATTTTATATATATATAAAAAAAAAACAAAAAAGCAAAAAATCACAACCATAAAATTCAACAACACCTCTTTAAAAAAACATGAACTTGCTCCAAAAGAATAGTTCCCTGCCGGAATACATATAGCAAATCCGAATATCAGAATCGAACATTACTTTTACGCTATAAAACTTCAGTGACGAGAATTCATTAGATTTCCTAACAAAGCGAGCAAAGCTACAACGCTCATCTTTATATAAATCAGGCAGAGGGTAGTAGGTTGAGGATTTTAAAGACGCCATAAAATCGTAGCGAAAAATGAACAAATCCATCAAAATGGGTCTCCTCCGGTCTTCTTAACCACCCCCAAATCAACCAACCAACCAAGAAACCAACATTTAACTTTTCACCCAGGCGGACATCATTGGGATTTTTTTTTTGTTTTTGTTTTAACATCAAATCGATTTAGGTTTATGGTGGTCTCTGAATTAAATTTTTCTCGCGATTTTTTTTTCCCCCGCTTTTTATTTATGCATCGAAATTATTACGGATGTTTCTCACGCTTCCTCGCGTAAATGACTAAGCGATTACGAACAATGGCGAAACAAAAATTAATAAATTTTCCGATCGAATTCCCTGAAATCGTAAATTATAGTTTATACGCGACAGCTTAAACGAGAGAGTATTCCGTTCCGGCAGGAAATGGAGCTCGGTTGAAATATGCGCGAATTTTATGCTTTGGTTATCAGCCGATAAGGCATTTTCCCTAAAAGATGCAATGTTTTTTTTTTTTGGAAAATTGCTGGTGCAGAAAAAAAACACATTTTCATTTCGTTCTAGCTTGAAAAATACATTTCTCTTAGTGTCTTGTCTCCTACGTATCTACTACCAGGCAAAAGCTTTTCTTATCGGGTCAACATATCGATAAAATAATGGTATTAGCTCTGCATGCGGAAGTTGTTGAATGGATCGAAGACCCTCTGTTTGTGATATATGTATATATGAATGTAAGTAGTTCACAGGGATATATTTACGTGCACACATATGATTCTCTGAGGAAAGCTTTTACAATAATTGAGTTTTGTCTGCTTTGATTCTTGAATTCCATAAAGATCGATTCAAATGTTTATACAAATAGTAGAAGGAACTTGTGTGCTCCTCAATGGGGATATGCTAAGATTGTTTTGAATGGGAAAGGACTTGAGAAGAAAAGTCGTCAGGATGATTGGCGTCAGACCGGATACACTAGCACAATTCTGTGTGATTAAATTGCAGAGTGTTCATATACGATCGAGTGATAAATGAGACTTTGATGAAAAATAACCTCAAAGTACGATTGGTTTTTTGATGGATGCATTATGTATGGTTTTATTAGAGAATTAGAGTGCGAGAAAAGATATAGATGTGTTATAAATGAGAGGATTTTGTAGACTATTGGGAAGGGACTTGATGAGCGTTCGGGGGAATGAAATTCTAAATGACAAAAATTCGAATATAATGTGCAAATTCCAAATTCCAAATTTGTTTGTTGCCTTTATCCAAAGAAGAGAGGTCCTCGTACGTAATATCTTTTTTATAGATGTCCATAGCCATAACTCCTCCTACATCTTGTAACATATAACAATTTGCAATAATTTGCAATACCCATACCAATGCCGGACAGACCCAAATAGTAAGAATATATTCAATTGCGACCCATATGCAAATGAGGTCAGTGTTCGAACCAAATTGCTTCGAATATATATTTTTTAACAGATAACTTCTGATAAGAAAATATCCTAAAAACAAGCATCAACATTTTTAGTAAAATTAAATCTAATTTGATTTCTCTTAAGCAAAAAACATGTATACAACCCAAAATAGCCATGTATTTGTCATATATATAACATATTGTACAAATACAATACAAAAGTATAGCCTCTTCGAGCAGATTAAATTAAAATTATTATCATATGTTTTAATTCGTACTAAAAAACAATTCCTGAAAGGAATAGGAAATAGGTACAACATCTATCAAAAGAATGTGTTGTCATGTAGCATACAATGCATGGCACAAATACAATCAGATCAAGCAGATCAATTTGCAACTCTAGCATTATCATCATTACAAGTACCATCGAACGGGAATTTCTTCTCTACGTGATACGAGATAAAAATTTTGCAAATATAATTTAATTTAACACAACAGCATGTGTTGCTCTAAATTTCTTGTTGCTATGCATTTTTGTTCGTTGCTATGCATTTTTGTTCGTTGCTATGCAAGTTTTATCGCTAGTACCGTAAGATCACAGCCGCACTGCCAATTCTTGTAATTATGCGATCTGCTACTCCATCAGTGGTGTCGTGTGCAATCAAGGGCTATATAAACGACAAGCTGATTGATCTTGATCCCTTTTTGTACTTGGCATCGCTTGGGGTAAGTTGGCTGTTTAGGGACTAACATTTATATCGGATATCGACTGATATAAACCACTTGTAACAATTAACAATCATTTCTGGTCTCGACGGAAATAAACGCATCTTATTTCGGGTCTCAACTGAAGATAACATAACACTTTAAGCCGGGTCTCAACTGGCTTAAAGAATATCATCTCGGGTCTCGACTGAGATAATCTTTTACTAACAATCATTTCTGGTATCGACGGAAATAAACGCATCTTATATCGGGTCTCGACTGAAGATAACATAACACTTTAAGCCGGGTCTCGACTGGCTTAAAGAATATCAACTCGGGTCTCGACTGAGATAATCTTTTACTAACAATCATTTCTGGTCTCGACGGAAATAAACGCATCTTATATCGGGTCTCGACTGAAGATAACATAACACTTTAAGCCTGGTCTCGACTGGCTTAAAGAATATCATCTCGGGTCTCGACTAAGATAATCTTTTACTAACAATCATTTCTGGTCTCGACGGAAATAAACGCATCTTATTTCGGGTCTCGACTGAAGGTAAGATAACACTTTAAGCCGGGTCTCGACTGACTTAAAGAATATCATCTCGGGTCTCGACTGAGATAATCTTTTACTAACAATCATTTCTGATCTCGACGGAAATAAACGCATCTTATTTCGGGTCTCGACTGAAGGTAAGATAACACTTTAAGCCGGGTCTCGACTGACTTAAAGAATATTATCTCGCGTCTCAACTGAGATAATCTTTTACTAACAATCATTTCTGGTCTCGACAGAAATAAACGCATCTTATTTCGGGTCTCGACTGAAGATAACATAACACTTTAAGCCGGGTCTCGACTGACTTGAAGAATATTATCTCGGGTCTCGACTGAGATAATCTTTTACTACAACCATTTCTGGTCTCGACGGAAATAAACGCATCTTATTTCGTATCTCAACTGAAGATAAGATAACACTTTAAGCCGGGTCTCGACTGACTTAAAGAATATTATCTCGGGTCTCGACTGAGATAGTATCATACTAACATTAACACTTTATTTCTGGTCTCGACGGGAATAAAGAATTATTCTAACCAATGGTTAGAACACAGGGTCTTAACATTAGCTTAAAGCCAACCCTCAAGCATCAAGTTGTAGATCGGTGAGTACCAGTCACTTGTAACAAATTAACATTTATTCATGTATCTATTTTATTATATATTTACATATTCTACATTTCTTGTGCATATTTAATAAATATCATATCTTATCTTCATTCTATATTAATTTTACATATATATATATATATATATATATATATATTTATATGTATTACGCTCTTGTATTACGCTCTTGACGATTTTACATTGCAACTATTCTGACAATACGTGTTTTCAGTGTGATACAAAATTCTCTGACCTCAAACTTATATATTGATAAGCGTATATTCTAAGTCTGTGGTAATAAGTGTTTTCTGGTGTGTGTGGATTTCTGACCTAATATCTCATTACATAATCTGATCTTACTATAATTAGTGTGCAATCTTAAGAAATAGGAGTGAAAATTTATTGAAAATTAAAACGTACTGAACAGTGTTTGTTTTGATAAGAGATTCGACCACTGACCTTGATCCAAATTTACCAGTGCATCCATTTCAGTTTCACTAAGTTAAAATTTGCGTCTACGTTCTACTAACGGACAGTACAGTCATCTCAGGCTCTATCAAGGTAAACTCTATAGTTAGTTAAGTTTCGTCGGTTATTCGCAATAAGCCAAGCGTAAAGAAATTTTACAAAGTCTTGGGAGCAGGGTCCTTATTATGAAGGTTTAGTTAAAGAACTTTATATTATCCTATTTGTTTTTTATTGTTCATACTGATTGCATTATTCTGTTTGATTTCATTTTTGGATTTGTAATGTTTGGCTCTGATCTGATAATATAAATCAGGAGGTTTCGACATAGTTTCAAACTATAAACTAGTAGTGTTATATAAATTATTCACCTTTCTGGACTTCATAGCTTGCTAGTTTTGATTAAATGTAATTAACCTCATATGCAAAATTTGGGAATAAGTAATCTGATGACTTGTTTTTTATAGTGTGATTTTAGAATTTTATTTCATTGTTTTATCTGGGATGTTTACCTTAAATTTCACTTATACAGAAAATTGCTTTACACTTTTTGGGCGTCTTTATTTGTTTTTGAGCTCTTGCTATTGTGTTTGCAATCTTGTATGAATAGTAAGGAATTAAAAAAAAAATTGAAGCTTCAAAATATTACGGTTTCTTTTATAAATTCTAAAAATTTACACTGATACTGAGATACTTCGAGTTTGTTGTTGTTGTTTTTATTATTATTAAGCTAAGCTCAGTGGATACCCTACGATGCAAAGCATAGCGTGGAAGGAAGGCGATAGTGAAAGAAATTTGGGAACGTGTGGAGATTGACTGAGGTGCTGATGTAATCACTCTTAAACTTTCACATATTGTATGCCGGAGGAAAGACAGAAGATGATAGACTGTTCCACATTCGCACAGCGTGAGGTATGCGTGTAGGGATCATTCTACGAGGGATGAAACTATATAGGCATCGAACATTGCGACGGTGTTCGAGTAAGTCTATATGACAAGTTATTGCCGAATCGCTAATAAGTTTGAATACTAGCTTTTCGACAATATCCAATGAAGCTAAATGGTATTTCATGTGAAGTTCGCAGGAGTATCGAAGGAGTAAACGAAACAAAGGGTACTGTCATCAACAAAAGTATGGTTGGATTGAAAGTAAGGCACAATTCAGAAGAGAGACAAACAGATAACAGAGCTCTGCACACAGGCATATAGAGTGAGGTTCAGATGTAACAACACGTATTAGGCTACCAGATAAAGAACGTTCAACCCATATTAGAAGAAGAAAGAGAAACCAAGTACTTTAAGTTTGGCCAGATCCCCTCAAAGGCCTTTGAAATATCTACGGCAACGAATTTGGAAACACCAAAATTTAGTTTTCATAATTTTAGTGAGTTAAAAATCGATTCAAATGTTGTGTAAGAAAAGTCAAATATGTGCAGATGAGCGTCTAGTCCAGAAGCCATATTGGCGAACAAAGCACCAATATGGGTCGCAACATTGCACCTTTCACTGAAATAAATAAATGTAATGTAAATTTAATGTAGATATAGGTAATTATTAATTAATTAATTAATTGTGTATAAATAAGCTAAACAAGATTAATAAACAGCCGTCAGTGTTATCATTTAGGAGTTAGTGCTTTAATAGCCGCTCCGATCATAAAAACAAAGCTAATGTCTCCGGCTTGCTCTGATACGCCCCCCCCCATTCCCCTCCCCTACCTGTTATAAAAAGTTAATTCCTTTGGGCTGCTCTATATTATCAGTAGACTCTGAGTCACAACAATCTACGGGGACACTACATGGCGACCTTGACAATTGAATCTTTGGAACGTGCCATCTTCCTTTTGACCGTAACCATTTAATCTTTCGACCATGAGATCTTCTTTTGGAGCAAGACCTCAACTTAATCTTCCTTCAAATCATGTACAATATATATATAGGAGGCAAAAGAAAATTAAAACTAAATAAAAACATGTGTGTAGTGCAGAGTACACAATGCTATCAAAAGCCAATAAAAAAATATCCAATAAGACAAGCACGGCAATTTCGCCGGCATCAAGAGCCAAACGGAGATCATTAGATACCTTTAGCAAGGCAGTCTCACAACTGTACATTGCACCGAAACCAGATTGATATCTCGTGAGCAGTTTATTTTGATCTAAGAACTCCTGAATTTGGTAACAAATAAGTTTTTCGAAGACCTTCTCTAGGAAGCTAAGAATGCTAATAGGTCTGAAGTCAGACAAGCTGACAGGAGAAGTTTTCTTAGGTACAGATATGACCCTAGCAACTTTAAAAATGTCAGGGAAATAGGAGGAAGACAAACAATAATAATAATAGAGCAGTCCTAATAGAAATTCGCTCCAACAATTTACGGAACACCGGAGTTTTTGGTAAGGATAGTAGTGCTGCTTGAGAACTTGATGCGGATGATATTTGAATTCTTTTTTTACCTCCTCTAACAATTCATATTCAAAAAAAAAAAAAAAACTCAATCGAACCAATTAAATACAAGTAATTTTCCGCGCTCATCACTTTCACAAACGAGCAAGAACAACTCTTTTTCCTATCGTGGTATTTGCCTTGATAAACTGATTTCCGCAATCTTTTCTATTAGATCGGAAGCAATTTTCGCTGACAGCTTACCACTTCGCTTGATTAAGCTGTTGCTACCGATAATCGATAAAGTTTTGCTTCTACTGTAAACACTTGTTTGATGTCATCTGCTTTTCCTAAAGTGTAGAAAGCAGCAACAGTTTTACCAATGCCAAAAAAAGCTTGTACTTTAGAATTACCATCCGATTGTCGACCTATAAGTATTTTGGCAAATCAGGGTTTCACTTTTTTCAGTTATTGAACAGCAATATTAAAAGTCTCCACAGACATAAGGTCTGCGTTGAACAAAAATGAGTTTAGTGCCTTAGTTCTTCCGATATTGCATCGTCGGTTAGAGAATTTTTATCGTCAGCTGTGAGTTACGTTACGATAAGTCAGGTCAAGCACTCTCTAGCTCATTACCCATTCTCTGTGGTGTTCCTCAAGGATCAGTACTGGGCTTTTTATTGTTTAGCCTGTTTATAAATAACCGTTCATACGTGATAGAAGATGCTAAAATACACCTGTGCATCGACGATGTGCAGTTACATGTTAGTAGGCATATAGGACTTCTTCAGGAATGTATAGCGTTAGCGCGAATGAATTGTGAGTTAAATAGAATAACTGATTGGTCTTTATTAAATGGGTTAGTGCTCAACCCTGCTAAATTAAAGTGCATTGTCTTTTACCACACATCCCAGTATAACATTCCCGCCAATAATTTTAAACAGCGTTGTACTGTCACTACATGATGGGGTTAATAATCTTGGCATTATTTGGTGTGATGAAGTATTGCGATAACGTTAAAAGGGTCATTAGTAAGGTGTATGCTGGAATGCGATGGTTATGGTTCTCAGTGAGTATTTTGTCTAGACATATTCGTATGAAGCTTATAAAATCATTAATCATCTCGTACCTTACTTTGTATAGAGCGGTTTTCCTTAAATTATGTAGTGCATTGTATGTGCCCGTAAATTTCAAGTTGCCTTCAATGATTGCATCCGCCTAATTTTTGGTCTCCGTAGATTTGACCATGACTCAACACACATAGAACCCAGTTGTTTGGTTGCTCCCGGGATTCTTACCTCAATCAAAGAGCATTAAATCTTCTTTTTAATATATTTAATCGAGATACACCTGAATATCTCAGAGAATTTATTGAATTATCTACTACACCATGTAATCGTAATATTATAATTCCGCGAATCAGCAAATCGGTCATGGCATGGGGAGTTTCTCCTTGTTCAGGCTGCCCGACTTTGGAATAGTCTTCCATCAAACGTTCAGAGTGCTGATACTGGCAATGCATTTAAGAGTCTTATAAAGATGCATTTGTGAGTTAAGGAATTTCATCTATTTTTGTTTATCACTAATTTAATATCTAATTATTTTTATTCTTTTTATTGCTTTAGTTCTTAGTTTTATCTTATTTTATTTATTGATTATTAGAATCATTATAATTTTTCTATATTGACTACTTATGATTTATCTTTTGTTATGCTTTTGATTGTTACATTTCTAGCTCGGATTAATGTTATAGTACTAACAAAAGATTATAAATCTTGTGTATGTATTTCATATTTGTTTAGACAAATTGTACACAAGATATTCATCTTATAAAGTACATTCTTATAATTATTTATGCCAAAATGAATAATTAATAATATAACTAATACTATCAGACTAAATTATTAAAGTTAATTATGAAGAAAAACAAGAAGACATAGAGTAAGATTAAAAAGAAGAAAAGAATCATATAGCCAAGTGAAAGAAACGAAATTTAGCCTACTAAAACAAGAAATTATTTAAATATACAAAACAATAAGCAAAATAATTATTAAAAGATTAAAGATTATGTGCCCGGAGTATCCTTCCAAAAGTATATGTACATGTTTTCCGACCCCTGGATACGTGCAAGTAATTGATTTCATAGCTGTATCAACTGAACAAGGAAAGAATCCTCCATAACTCGTTTAGAAAATCCCGGAATCATAATATTTCGATATCTTGTTGCACGCAGAAATTTTATGCGGATTATATAGGTAGCTAGGTTTGTGTGACGTGTAAGGATGTTCTGTAGAGTGTGATATGTTCGAAGCGTCGCAGCCCGTAGATAAACCGAAGACAGTCATAAAAGGCTAAATCCATTCTACGTGCACTTATACAGGGTGTTTCCCACTAGGAGGTTAATAGAGCGGGAGGTGATAGTACTCACCTAGACGAACCAAAAATTTAATGGCAGGGGGGGGGGGCATATCAACAGCTTAGGAGTTACAGGTTGATTAAGAAAAAAAGCTGGTTTTTCACAAAACACCCTGTATCTTAAAAACCACAGGGTGTTCGGTCACAGTTAAGAGCGCATTGTATGCAAAACTTCATGGCCTTTCCAACGACTGCTCAATCAACACCACACCCCTCCTTCATCAAGAATTATGGTTGTCTACACGGGATGTAATGGGTCGAATTAAAGAGGAGAGTCTACAGCTTACAGTTTTTATAAAAAAAAGTTATGTTACTGATCTTTTTTCAAAAATAATAGAGGTTAAATTAAAAAAAAACGGTAAGAAAATCCGAAATTTTTAGTTTTGACAACCATAATTCTTGATGAAGGAGGGGCGTGGTGCTGATTGAGCAGTCGTTGGAAAGGCCATGAAGTTTTGCATACAATGCGCTCTTAACTGTGACCGACCACCCTGTAGTTTTTAATATACAGGGTGTTTCGTGAAAAACTAGCTTTTTTTCTTAATCACCCTGTAACTCCTAACCGGTTGATATGCCCCCCCCCCCCTGCCATACAATTTTTGGTTCATCTAGGTGAGTACTATCACCTCCCGCTCTATTGACCTACTAGTGGGAAACACCCTAGAGTCAAGCTTGTGATAAATAAGCAGAAGTGAGACAGTAAATTTTCCTCAATTGTGCGCTGATATGATCTGTGCACTATAAATTCGAATTGATCATAATTCCAAGACTCTTAGCTTTCTCTACATACGATAGAGTTACAGAGTCGATGCAAACTGGTGGAAGCTGAGCGGGGTCGAAGCCTGGGTTGTTTGCCAGATCCTCGTTAATGCAGTCCAAACAGTTCTCCATCAAGCCGATAAGACTACTAAGGTCAATCTGTACGTGATCCGCATACAAATGAACCTTAGCGAATTGGATTTTCTGTGGCAGATCATTTATAAATATAGAGAAAAGAAGAGGTCCAAGAATAGAACCTTGTGCCCATAAATAAATTATTATTATTAGGTATGATTTGTTAGTCATGTGGCGTTAAGTTCGTTGACTTTTTTCTTTGGTAAACATAATTTTCTCCCTGTTCAATTTAGTTGAAGTCACACATATCTTACCTATCTGATCAATACTCATTAGTTCTTGTCGCAACTTTTTTTATATATGACTGTATGCCAGTCTGACTATTAGGCTACCGCATGGCTGGCTATCAAACTTTTATCAATTCTTGTAGTAGGTAAGGTGGAAAAAATACATATTCTACTGGTGATTTGAGTGATTCAAATAATCAAACGGCACATTTGATCCTGCTTGAAGTAAAATAGGTACTATCAAACTCTTCTCCAGTTTTCTAATATGTGCTTGGTGACCTTGGCCTCGCTCTCGCGCTGAAGCTAGCCCAATTTTTAGTTCCGAAAGACTAGTTCTACCTTCTTTTTTTTAGTTCATTTCTATTAGTTTACGGTTTTGATACGATTTATCGAAGGCATTATCTAGTTCCTATCATAAATATTTCCAAGATTGCCTCTTTGCTCTTTTAACCTCATATAAGTTAGAGCATGGTATATGATACTATAATAGGAAGGCTTTTGAATTGGGCAGTCCTAAACTAGCAACTTATGTCGCCGAGAATATCATCATTAATATACTGCTCAATATAACTGTAGTTTCGATTCTCCATAATCCAGGAATATCTCAAAAAAATTTACTAGTAACAGAGTAATCTGAAAACAGAAACAGGTTTTGGTTGCTGGGCATGGAAAACGATTTCCGGACAGATTCAAAAATAAATTGGAATGCTCCATACTCCCGCAGCATTATCCCATGTCATTAAAATCGCTGTAACAACTTCATCAATTTTTTATCGATATTTTACAAAAACACCTCTAACGTGCCGAATTATGTTGACGCCCTGGATAGCCCGCATCGAAAGCTTTTGAGCATTTTTTAAAGAGATCAGGTAAATAGTTCATGACAATAAGCCTTCTTAGTGGAAAAACCATCCATTTTCTGACAATTTATCTCCATCTATAAGCAACTAAGAAAAACATTCCAACACAAACTCAAATAACTTTAAAGTAGAAAAGTTTAGAGAAGCTCGATGCAAAAAAAAAATATGCGATGACCGGAGCGGTTGTGACTGTCCATTTTCAAGAGACACTCAACAAAGAAAAAAACTTTACGAAAAAGGGTGCAATGATAAAACAAGTACTTTGCGCCATACGACAACTTTAAGCAACAGCACTGAAGAGAATTGGATTTTATTGTCAACATCAGTGGGAGTCTTTCAGAAGAACTTTTCATAAGAAAAACTTTGATAAAAGTTATCTTGACGGAAACTTTAAAAAATAGAAAATTGCGATTTTATCAGAATTTTCGCGGTTTTTTATAATGAACAACTTTGATGATGATGGAAAATTAAGATCTAAAATATAAAAAAAAAACTCAATTGAAAGTATACTGGTGAAATTACAGATAAGTTCCTCCAACCGTTTGCTTCCTGTAGGTTGCTTTTTAGCTACAAATAGTCTGTGACTTTTGACTGAACTGGACTGCATAATAATATGGGTAATCAATAATCAATATTATTATTTGTAAAAATATTTCTTTTTTAAGTCTAAAGAGATTTGTCATTTAACTTGGATTACGTTTCTTAATATCTCTTTCTTCTCTTACTGTTCGTGAGGTCTTTGTGAATATTAAACTATGGTTGGCCGTCGATAAATGACTAGGGTTTCGAAACTGGATATCCGGTTGTCAAATTATCTGGATTATCCCACCAATTTTGATGTTTCGGTAA